>JALIGW010000002.1:238689176-239119176 GCA_023053685.1 Diadophis punctatus similis
GATTTGCTTTTCTTTACAATTCCTAAAGTAGAAGAATCAGGAGGAGTCTGGTAGCCCCTTTTCTGAAGGCAAATTTTGATTAAAACTGATGAACTGCAGCTGAGTTCAGGAAATGCAGAGAGTGGCTGGACTGATGCATCAGGAGTCAGAAGAGAGGCTCCCAAGTCTGAGTTTTTTCCCATCAGAGACTAACAGGGTTTCCTGCTTTAAAGGTCAAAAGGTCACTCTGTGTTTCTGCTCTAAGAAAGAAGTTGCACATTATTTTATGATATCATTTAAGAATTCCCGAGGCTCAGCATAAAACCCAAGGAAAAAAGCCCCCTCTCAAAGAACTCTGCATATGCTCAGAAGTGTCCCTAACGTACACTGGATTTCCAAAGTTGCAAAATTCAAATTCAAATTCAATTTTTTATTGATGATTGTCACCATGATACAAGAAATATTCAAATTTAATTGCTCTTTCTCCCAATTCAGAACCCACCGATTCAAAATCCAACCTTGGGCTCATCATCGGCTGCATTGTGGCTGCTCTTGTCCTGGGGTGTGTGATTGGTGGGATCCTGGTATTCTTCAGTAAGTATCTTTTTGTGGGGGGGTGATGGAAGGAAGATGGGGAGATTGCCCCCAAGTCTTTCCCTTTGGCGATCTCCTTCTGGGCTTCCTTCTGTCCTGTTTTCCCATCCCTCTTGGGGAGCATCTGAGATCTCAGCCTCTTGCTGGGACTCCAGTCTCGATTCAGCTGAGTCTGAGATTCAGGCAGTCCTGTCTCCTTCTGAGTTGGGAAGAGGCATCCCGGTTCCTTTGTCCCTCTCAAAGGCTTTGATCAAAGGGCAGCAGAGAAGGATTTCCATGAAAACCATCCTCCCCTCCCAGCTGCTGCTGCTGCTTCCCCCAATTCCCCTCCATCCATCTCGGAGGCAGCAGGTCTCTCTTGGGGCAAATCAGGGGATAGATTTGTATTTTGAAGATCTTTCTGTCTTTATTGATGGGACAAAGTGACTGTGAAATATCTCCTGGGGTTATTTCTCCTACGGAGGGAGAGTTTGGATGATCTCTGGTAGATTCTTTTGAAGTTTCAATGATTTTATCCTTGCAGAGAGACCTCAAAAGGACTACAAAGCAGCATCAAGTGAGTGATTTGTCCTCTTTCCATGTAATCTCCAACTTAGAGCAGGGATCAGGGACACCGTCACTTGAGGTGTGTGTGTGTGTGTGTGTGTGTGTGTGTGTGTGTGTGTGTGTGTGTGTGTGTGTGTGTGTGTTATCTTCCTCTTCCTCCTAAGAACCAGGCTGGGGAAGATGGGCCCCCTTTTCATTAAAGCCAGGCTGTTCTTGGAAGTGGAGTCCTCAAGAAGAAACATCTGGGAGAAGGAACCCTGAAGAAGATAAGATCCGGCTGGTGGAAGGTCCCTCTAACTGAAAAAAATGCTCTATGTTTTCCATGTAGGCAGAAAGGAAAGGCTTGGCCAAATGAGAGTCAGAAGCTCCATAAAATTAGGGGTCCAAAGGGGGCATTTTGAGAAAAAAGGAGCTTTGGGGGATGCCAGCTGGATCTCCTCTTGGTCTCCCACCACAAGGCTGTTTAAGTATGAACTAGTTGAAAAAAGAAACTTTGGATCCATCTGTATCTTTTTAGATCAGCTCTGCCTTCTGGCTTCGGGTGATGAACATATAAATTTTAAGAATTCTTTCTGATGCCTTTTAGCCAAAGCAGTTTGGTTCAAACTCTCTCCATGTAATTTGTGGGTCTTTGATTGTGTGTGAGAGAGAAAGGGAGGGAAGGAGGGAGGGAGGGAGGGAGCTGGAGTCAGAAAGAGCTGAGCTTCTCCGTCTATAAGCCAAGAGAGCGACTTTCTCACCCTCTCTTTCTTTCCTTCTTTTCCAGCAAGTGACAAAGGATCCAACAGTTCAGGCCAGGGTAAGTCGGAGGGAGCTACTTCTGCTGCTGCTGCATGAGCCATTCTGTCCCTTTGCAAGACGGATGAAAGAGGGAGAGACCCCCACTTTTTAAAGGCTCCCCTAATTCATCCTCCCTGGGTTCCCTCTGAGTCTGCTTCTGGTGGAATAATAAGAATAATTAGAGCCACTTTGGCTTAGTGGTGAGAGAACCAAGGGAGACCTGGAGTTCTAGTCCCACCTTAGGCATGAAAGCCGGCCGGCTGTCACAAAATCCTCTTTCCTTGCACTGGTTCATTCTGCAGAGGAGAAGGGAAACTCTCCCTGTTGGATTCAGGCAGGGGAGGCAGCCCAGAGTCTGCATGGTGGAGCCTTGGCCCCCATTGGAGGAAAGAGCCCTCCATTCTTTGAGGGGAAATAGGGAAACCACTGGCAATGCCATGATCCCTAGTGGTTAGAGACTCTTATGGTGGCGTAGCTGAGACCTGACTGACTCTGGAAGTGGGAGGGGGGAGGTTTCCTCTCTCAGAGATGTGCCCAGATGGGTTTAGGGTTTGGCCCCAACCGAGATCCCAGCCAGGATTGATGGGGTTACAGTGGTTATCTGAGAATCTCTTCTGGCACTCAGGATGCTCCCACCCCAAGTTTCTGGTTGTGACACCCTGTTTCTGACTCTGGGCTCAGAGGATCAGTTGGGCTTGTTGCTACTATACCAGCCTCCCTGCTCCATGGCCACCTCCCTGCCTCAGCTCCTGGGGGACATCTCAGGGTTGGCATGAAGTTGCCCAGGATTATGGTCCTGGGAGACTTCAATCTGCCATCCCTGGGTTTGGCCTCGGAAGCAGCCCAGGAGTTCATGGCCTCCATGGTGTCTGTGGGTCTCTCCCAGATCGTCCTGAGTCCGACTCGAGACAGCGGCCACACACTGGACATGATCTTCTTGTCGGAGCAATGGCAGCATGATCTGATAGGGGAATCTGGTTTTTATTTATTGTTTTAAATATTCTACATGGCATTTTACTGAATTTTACTGTGAGCTGCCTAGAGTCTCTTTAATGAGATATTTGGGGTGGAAGCTTAATTAATAAATTAATAAAAATCCTGATGTCCTCTGAGAAGTTTGTGAAGCTGAAGAGGTTTAATGGTGAAGAGAGAGATTTGTCCTCCTCACAGGACAAGACATTGATTCATTCTGTGTCTTTCTCTCCAATCCAGGGAGCAACCAGGCCGTTTAGCAGCCCCCTTGCAGGTGAGTGGAGTGGTGGGGGCCGTGGGGGGGGGAGAGGGAGGAAGGGAGGGGAGGGCTTTGGAGTCCAAGGACCAAGTGAGGGTGAAGATACTTTGGAAATCCCTCTTCTCTCTCCTATTCATCTCAAACACTGGAAGGGAAGGAATTTGGGGGAGAGGGCTTGGGGGAGGGGTCTTCCTGCCCCCAAACGCTTATCCTGTGCCAGCTCTCAGGCTCTGTGACTGTCTTGATCCAACTAACCCTTGGATACTTTTCCTCTCCTCTTTGCAGTGGACACTCCCAGCATAAAGAGAGAGGAATATAGATGGATCAGCCTTCTTCTGAATTAGGCTGGACTCTTAGCAGGAGCCCTTCAGCCCCCTCCTGCATGCTGGAACCAGGATTTGGGGTCTTTCTTCATTGCTTTTATCATTGAATCAGTAAACTTTTTCAATTTAATTTATTTTATTTTATTTTATTTTAGTGTTCTTATATGCCGCCCTACTCCCTGGGGACTCAGGGCGTCGTACAATTATGATTGAGGAGCAGAGGAGAAAAGAATATATTATGTGTTACTAATTGCGGAATCAAAAGATTTCAAATTTGGTTTTGTAGATAATAGTTTATAATAGGTAGGTTGCATAACACCCTTAATGGGCTTTTGCTGATTAGTCTTAGTGGATAGAGATTGGAGGTTAAAGATGAGGTTTTAGAGATGGGTTTATGGAGAATGGGGTGAGGAATAGGATGAAGAGTTCATTGGTTTTACTTTAAGACAGATTTAGAAGTTGTTAATTTTCATTATGCTTGTGGGGGATAAAGGTGGAGTTTTTTTTTCTTTTTTTCCTTGTGTGTGTTTTATCTGTTTAATGTAATGTTTGATGACACTATTGTTAAAAAAAATGAATGTGCATTCTGAGATTTTTTGTCACTAAAATAGTTGATGCATTTTTAATTGATTATTGGACGGTTAGTTGACCATATATTTGATAACACAAAGTTTGACAATCAATATACTGAATGTAACGTTAGACACTGATTTTTTTAATAGATTGCCATTGATGGATTTTCTGGATTTAGAAAATTGTAACATGAAATCAATTGCACTGTCAGGCTGCTACCTCCTTAACAATTGCACATCTTTTGTAAGTTTGCCAAAATTGTTTGCTGAAAATAAATGGTTTCTTTTCTTCTTCCCTGAGTTGCTGTATGTTTGGGGAGGTTGGAATTAAGAGGAATTTTACCCTCCTTGTTGATCAGGGACCCAGATTCCAATTTCACTTTGAGTGGGAAGAAGGGCAGGAACCAAGGCAAAACTTGGAAGGAGCAAGAACAGGTTTTTCCAGTGTGCTCCTTTGGGGAGGAAACAGCCATTTTGTTCCTGTGTACAGAGGTGTGGTGCCCACATACAGGTACTGAGTGTAAAATAGTAAGTTATTGTATAAAGTTATAATGTTGTTAAAAGGAACTGTTTAAACAAGTAAGTATAAACACAGACAGCTTTTAAATGCATGGTAAGTAGAAAGGGGGAGGTGTTTATCCCAGTGCTCCAGAGGGAGGGGGGATAGATGACATCATAAGAGACAGCAAATCGGAACATAGATAGCAGGGCCAGGAACTATAAAAAGCCTGGCTCAGAGAGATGTGGAGCTCTCTGTAATGTTATGTGGTAATTGCCAAAGGAGGGAAGAATTTAGTGAGAAGTGCTTTGAAAAGCTGAGGGAAGCTCTGTTATGTGGTAAATCCCAGGAGGGAAGGCTTAGTGTGGAGAGCTGAGGAGCTCTGTGTGTGACTTCCAAAGAGAGACGATAGGCCTTAGGCAGTTCTGTGGAAAGCAGGAGCCAGGGTCAGGGAACAAGATTGATTGATATATATATTGAGTAATCTGTAGATAGAGATAAACGGTGAAACGTTCTCTTATCTATAGGCCTAGAAACAAAGAAGAATTGGATTTGCTTAGATTTAGTCAGGAAAGCAAGGAGAGTCTATTGAGGGGAAGAAGAGAAAAGAAAGGATTAAATAAGCTGCTTGTGGCTGTAACAAATCCACTTGACAATTACTGAGAAGTTGTATTTAAATAAACTGTTTACAGTTTATTTGTAGTTTGTTAGAGTTTGTTAAAGAAACGTGTCAACGTCTGTCTATTCCACACATAAAGCAAATCTCAAACAATCCTGCAGAGCTTAGAGATATTGAAGAAGAAGTAAAAAGCAAGCCTCTAAAGAGAGAGAGAAGTGAAACAGAAGGTGCAACCCTTGGTCAGGGAGATATAAAAGGAAAATTAAACACAAATCGCTACCAAGACATATAAAACAATAAACCTGACCGGGAGGGGACGGCTGGTGGCACGTCTCCCGCAACTGGTGGCCGCGCCGGGATTTGAACTGGTGGAGAACAAAATAATACTTAGTACAAAAGGCTGAGAGAAAAATTCTTGAATTCTAAATTTTTAAGGCTGAAGGTCACATTTCCCTAGGTAAACGAACAAGTGTAAAGTAAGGAGATTGACTTAAAGTAGGCAGAGAGGGTGTTTTGAGGTAAACTGAGACTGGTAAAGTAGAAACACCACTCAAAACTGCTGGACATTGAGTTTTAAAATTTTAAGGCTGAAGGTCTGATCTTCTGAGGTAAACGAAAAAGGGTAAAAGTAAGGAGATTGGCTGAAAGTAAGCAGAGAGGGTGTTTTGAGGTAAACTGAGGCTGGTAAAGTAGAAACACCACTCGAAACTGCTGGACATTTAAAGCCTTGTGTTAATCCACGAAGGACTCAGGGTGCGAGTTCAAGTGGAATCAAAATTCAGTTTGAAAGGTGTAGATTGATCCTCTCTGAGGTAAAAGTTTAATTGGTATTGTAAGGGAGGACAATCGTATCACTGTGAAAATAAAATAAAAGAAAGACTATATATATAATATAAAAAGGAGCTCACAGGTTGAGGAAAGAGGCTTGTCATTTTAAAACCTTAATTTTAAAAAAAATGGAAACAAGAACTAGAAGACAGATACAGTCAGCTAGGGGTGAAGGGCCACAGGTTGATGAGCCCATGTCAAATGTAAACTTGGAAGCTGAACTTTTGATTCCACTTGGTTTCTTTAGCGTCACCAGTTGCTCTTCCGTAAAATGGCTATTTTTGGTCTTGGCTTGGTGGTGGCAGCAACAGAGACTGCTTTTCCCTGAAATCCACCTTTGCCTTAGGCTGTTGGCCAAACGGCTGGTCTCTGAGCCTCATCCAGGGGCCCTTCGGGAGACAGGAGTTCAATGCCTGGCCAGAGCCATCCTGGTCCCCTTGCAGAAGGGCAGCTTCTCCTGTTTCTGGGAGATCCTCTCTGGCCTCTTCAGCTGCCCCATCTGATGCAGCGGCCCAAGAGTGGGGAGACCCCTGATTGATGGGCAAGATGTCCTCCATATTACAGAGGATGCTTTGGGGGCACGGAGGAGTGAAAAGGGTGGGGTCTGTCCTCCCCCTCCCACTGGACTAGCCATCTTTAAAAGCTTAAAAAGTAAACTTTAAAGCATTTTGCAAGAATTCAGTGCACATTTCAGCCTCTTCTACTGATCCAAAACGTTTAGAAATTCATTTATTAATTAGAATGTGATTGCCCAATTCACATAAGTGGCTCTGGTCAGCCAACACAATAAAAATATCAATATAAGAACAAAAGAAAGTAACTGTAATGCACGAAAGAAGAGAAATGAGCACCAAGGATAAACCAGCCAGCCACAAATACATTCAATTTAGTCTATAGGTAGTCCTTGACTTATAACAGTTCACTTAGTGACCATTTGAAGTTACAATGGGATTGAGAAAAGTGACTTTTGACCGTTATTCACACTTATGCCCATTGCAGCATTTCTGTGGTCATGTGATCAAAATTTGGATGCTTGGCAACTGGCTACCAGCATTGTCTCTGCCCACCCCCGTGATTGACAAGGTGGCAGGTGGCGCGCGGGAACCAGGCGGACGCTGCTGCTGTGGGCAAGCCGACAGGAATGGGAGAGTGGAGGAGGGGGAGCGCGCACAGCCACCTGAAGCCCACCTGCCCCTCATTCTCCAGCCAGGCCAAGCACAGGCGCTCCAGCCGCAGACTCGGGGCTCCCTGGCAGCCATCCCCTCCTCACCGCCCCCACCACGCCAGCCCTCCACCCGGGTGGCCAGCCCACCCCTCTGGCCACTGCCCCGCGATTCTTGTGCTCCCCCACATGGCTCCAGTCACAGCCTCGGGGCTCCCCAGCAGCTGCAGCGCATCTCACCTCCCCTTCTCCCTGAGCGGGAGACTGCTGCCACGCCGAACGCAGAACAGGCGTGGGAGCGCGAGAATCACGGGGCAGTAGCCAAAGAGGCAGGCCGGCCACCCAGTTAGAGGGCTGGCGCGGTGGGGGAAGCTGTGGGGCCACTGCCTCCTGGAGGGAGTGGGCTGCTGATGGCAGCACCCTGATCCGCGAGGAAGAGGAGGCGGCAGTGGCGGCTGAGGGGCAAGCGATGGACGCAACGCTGGCCCATTGCCTCCTGTGCGCATATACGTACACACCAGGATGGGGTGGGCCGGGCCTGTGCATGTGTGTGCCTGTCACCTATGCGTATGCGCGCATGCCGGGATAGTGTGGGCCTGGTCGAAGTGACACGGCCCGGGCCCTTACCATTTCAAGGACGGCCGTGTGGGCCTTGAGATTGACAACCCTGGTTTAGTCAGAGTCTACCCAGTAGGCCAAAGGCACAAAGCCATTAAGCTTTATGCCATCCTAGATGACCAAAGTAACAGGTCTTTAGCCAGCTCAGCCTTCGTTGATGCCTTTGGCATTAAAGCAGGGGTGAAATCCAGCCGGTTCTGGAGAAGCGGTAGCGGAAACTTTGAGTAGTTTGGAGAAGCGGTAGCGGAAACTTTGAGTAGTTTGGAGAACCGGCAAATACCACCTCTGGCTGGCCCCAGAGTGGGGTGGGAATGGAGATTTTGCAGTATCCTTCCCCTGCCACGCCCACCAAGCCATACCCACCAAGCCACACCACGCCCAACAAGCCACGCCCACAGAACCGGTAGTAAAAAAAAATTGGATTTCACCACTGCATTAAAAGCCCCAGCACTCCATATTCCTTAAAAACTTGTGCAGGAATTGTGGAGACGGCGGGGAGAAGAGCATCTGGTTACCAAGTTGAGTCGGTAGACGGGAAAACATGCCTGACTTTACCAACTCTTATCGTATGCAACCAGATCCTTGACCATAAATCTGAAATCCCTACACCAGATGCAGCGATTCATCACCCACATTTCAACCGCATAGCGCAGTGGTGGCTAACCTTTTTTTCCTCGGGTGCCAAAAAAGTGTGCATGTGTGCGACAGCGTGTGCATGCGTGTGTGCGACCCCCTAATGCAATGCTGCCCCACAGGGGCCCCCCACGCATGCACGGGTGACCCCCATGCTCCCCCACCACTTGCGCATTTATTTATTTATTTAATGGATTTTTATGCCGCCCAATCCCTAGGGACTCAGGGCGGCTCACAACATGTTAAATCCATTACAGAATAAAAACAATAATTAAATATATGACAATACAAAATGCAATAATTAAAATACAAAAAATACAAAAGTTAAAAGAGTATCTCATTCACCCCGCCTGCCGGAAGAGCCAGGTTTTTATTGCTTTCCGGAAGGCCAGCAGGGTGGGGATGGTCCTGATCTGTGGAGGAAGTTGGTTCCACAGGGAGGGAGCTCCCACAGAGAAGGCCCTTCCCCTCGGTCCCGCTAGCCGACATTGTTTGGTCGACGGGACCTGGAGGAGGCCAACTCTGTGGGCTCTAACTGGTCGTAGGGAGGTATGCGGCAGGATGCGGTCCCGAAGATAACCTGGCCCTGAGCCATGTAGGGCTTTAAAGGTAATGACCAACACCTTAAATTGGATCCGGAGACTAATGGGCAACCAATGCAGCTGGCGGAGGATAGGTGTTACGTGGGTGCATCTAGGTACACCCACCACAGCTCGCGCAGCTGCATTTTGCACCAATTGCAGTCGCCGGACACTCTTCAAGGGTAGCCCCATGTAGAGCGCATTGCAGTAATCCAGCCGTGAGGTGATAAGGGCATGAGTGACTGTAAGAAGTGCCTCCTTCTCCAAGTAGGGTCGCAATTGGTGCACAAGACGTACTTGTGCAAAAGTCCCCCTAGCCACAGCTGAAAGATGTTGTTCCAATTTTAGCTGTGGGTCTAGGAGGACACCCAAATTGCAAACCCGTTCTGAGGGGGCTAATTTCTCCCCCCCAAGAACCAAGGAGGGACAATTGGTCGAGTCCTTAGGAGGCAATATCCACAGCCACTCGGTCTTGTCAGGGTTAAGCTTTAGCCGGTTCTTCCCCATCCAGACCCTAACATCGGCCAGGCAGCGGCCCATTACGTCTACGGCTTCCCCGAATTGAGACGGGGTGGAGATGTACAACTGGGTATCATCAGCGTATTGCTGATACCTCACCCCGTGTCGTCGGATGATCTCACCCAGCGGCTTCATGTAGATATTAAACAGGATGGGCGAGAGGACCGAGCCCTGCGGCACCCCACATAGTAGGGGCCTGGGGCTCGACCTCTGCCCCCCTGTCAACACCGACTGCGTCCTGTCAGAGAGGAAGGAGGAGAACCACTGCAAAACAGTGCCGCCCACCCCCACCTCTCCGAGACGACGCAGAAGGATACCATGGTCAATGGTATCGAAGGCCGCTGAGAGGTCAAGTAGCACCAGGATAGAGGAGTGACCCCTATCCCGGGCTCGCCAGAGATCATTCATCAGGGTGACCAAAGCCGTTTCCGTACTGTAACCGCGCCTGAAACCAGATTGAAAGGGATCCAGAAAATCAGTGTCATCCAACAGTCGTAGGAGCTGGAGCGCCACCACTTTCTCAACAACCTTCCCCGCGAAGGGAAGGTTGGAGACTGGACGGAAGTTCTTTAAATCCGCCGGGTCCAGGGAAGGCTTCTTGAGGAGGGGTCTCACCACCGCAGCTTTTAAGGGCTGTGGGACGGATCCCTCTCTCAAAGAAGCGTTGACCAACGCCTGGAGCCAGCCACGTGAAACCTCCCTGGTGGCCGAAACCAGCCAGGAAGGACACGGGTCCAATAAACAAGTGGCAGAGCTCATAGTTCCTATGGCCTTGTCCACATCCTCAGGAGTCACCGGTTCAAACCTATCCCATATAACCGGACTAAGACCTGCCCCAGTCATCTCGGCCTGTACTGCCCAATCGGAGTCCAGGTCTGTCCGAATCTGAATGACTTTATCCGCCAGAAACCGAGAAAATTCTTCAGCTCTACCCTGCAAGGGATCTCCGCCTTCCTCCTTAGCAAGAAGGGTGCGGGTCACCCTAAACAGGGCGGCTGGGCGGGAGTCAGCGGACGCAATAAGAGCGGAAAAATGCGAACATTTTGCCGCCCTTATCGCCACTAAGTAAGACTTAATGAAAGTTCTTAAAAGTGTCCGGTCAGACTCAGCTTTACTAGATCTCCATCGTCGCTCTAGGCGTCTCTTGTGGCACTTCATCTCCCGGAGTTCCTCGGTAAACCAAGGAGCCCTCCTGGATCCACTTCCACGGAGAGGTCGCAAAGGCGCAATCCGATCCAGAGCCCCCGCCGCCGCCTGATTCCAGGCGGCAACCAGGGATTCGGACGAACTGTGTACCAGGGATTCAGGTATCTCCCCAAGTTCCCTCTGGAATCCGTTGGGTTCCATTAGGCGCCTGGGGCGGAACCACTTAATCGGTCCCGCCTCCTTGCGGTGGAGGAGTGGTGCCATGAAATCCAACCTCAGAAGGAAATGATCTGACCACGACAAGGGTACTGTGACTAAACCCCTTAGCCCCAGATCATCTCTCCACTGCCCCGAGAGAAACACAAGGTCAAGCGTGTGACTACCCTCATGAGTTGGACCCTGAACTACTTGGGTCAGGTCCATGGTTGTCATGGAAGCCATGAACTCCTGGACTGCCCCCGAGGTTTCGCCGGGCGATGGCAGATTGAAGTCCCCCAGCGCCATCAACCTGGGGAACTCAACCGCCAGCCCTGCAACCGCCTCGAGCAGAACAGGCAGGGCCTTTGTAACGCAGCTAGGAGGCAGGTACATTAACAAAAGGCCCACCTGAACCCCTAAGTCCAACTTCAGGAGTGTCTCACACCCAACAATCTCTGGGGCAGGGCTCCTTCGAGGACACAGATTCTGGCGAGCTATAATAGCCACTCCTCCACCCCTTCCCTGGGGTCACGGCTGATGCTGAACCGAGAACCCGTCCGGGCATATTTCCGAAAGGGGCACCCCCCTTCCTGGCCCCCCTTCCTGGCATGCACAGGTGAACCCCCACACAGCCCATTTTGGTGTTAGCAGGCCTCCCTGAAGCCTCCTGGGACCAAAAATGGGCAGGGGGGGCACTGCACCCCCCTATGCCCTGTTTTTAGGGTTAGGGATCTCCGATCTATCCCAATTTCTTTCCCCAGCATGCGGTAGTTTCCTCCTGGATTCCTCCCTCCCGTGCCTTCTCCGATCTCTCCAATTTCTTTCCCCAGCACAGCACATGGAAATGTCCCGCCCCCACGCATGCGTGGCAAAGACCCAGAGACCAGCTGGCTGGCAGGAGGCACGCACATGCACAGCGGAGCTGTGCTGGGCAATGGCTGGCGTGCATACAGAGAGGGCTCTGCGTGCCACCTGTGGCTTGTGTGCCATAGGTTTGCCATCACAGATCTATGCCATTTATACCTCTGAACCTGTGGACAACACCATGGCTCAAATGGCACAGCAGCCTACAGCCACACCACAAATACCGTATTTTCCGGCGTATAAGACGACTGGGCGTATAAGACGACCCCCAACTTTTAAGATTGTTTAAAATGATCTGCATGTAGATCAGTAATCAATGTATCTATCAATGTAATGTAATCAATGCAATCAATACATCTATCAGTAATCAATCAATATCTTAATCAATCAATCAATCAATCAATTAATAATATGTAAACAATCATATGATAAATCAGGCTTATCAAATTACCCAGTAATATAATCAATCTATAATTAATCAAAGGCAAAACCATCCCAAATCCACTTTATATTTCACCGTTCTCTTCTTTCCTTTAAGCTCAGTTTTTCCACCTTTTTAAAGAAAACGGGTCAATGGGGCTTTTTGTTTATTTATTTTTCTTCTACACTCCACAGTCAGTGTCACGATGTGAATATTGCCAGTTGTGCATCTCTATGTTTTTCTACTGTTTCTTGTATCTACCCTGTTTCCCCCAAAATAAGACATCCCCTGATAATAAGCCCAATCGGGCTTTTGAGTGCATGGCAATAAGGCCAAGCGCTTATTTCAGGATTCAAAAATATATAAGACAGGGTCTTATTTTCAGGGAAACACGGTATGGTCAAGCAGACGTATGATATATTCTACTACGCATGTCTGCATTCCAGAGGTTTCCTCCTTCTCTTTCTCTTAGCCATTTCTGCCGGAAGTAGAAGTGATTTATTCCTTAACCGATAAGATGTAGCCTACTAAGGATCTTTTTATTACTTTTCTACTGAAATAAATATTTTGTTAATTAGATTTGAATCTCGGTTTTATTTTCTAAGTAAGTATGTTTTCAAAAGGGAAGCAACGATCCATCGACCTCCGGGGGATCTTTCTCCGCTCACAGTCAGGCTATTATTGCAGGGTCCCTTTAAATTTTGTTCTCCTCCCTGCTGCTTTTCCTCCTGGGCTTTTAAATGTAGATTGAGCTGGAACTTTTTTGACTTGGCTTTTAGCACTTCAGTTGCTGTAACAAATTCCCTCTCCCCTCCAAGCAGGAGAAGCCTCAGCTTTCCACTCAAACAAAGTCTTTGTAAAATTCATGCAGGAGAGGGGGAGGTCTTTTTCCCCTTCAAAGGCAAACAGTCTTTCCGCTGCCTTGGAACTTCAATGCAGCTGCTGTGAGAGGGAGGGGAACAATCCCTTAGCTGAGTAGGGAGTTACCGAACTTTTTAACTCCTGGCGTTAACGGAACTTTTTGAGGCTTTTTTGGGGGGAGGAACTTTTTCTTGGGGCAGCTTTCCAGCACTGGCAATTACGCCGTATTTTCCGGCGTATAAGATGACTGGGCGTATAAGACGACCCCCGACTTTTGAGAAGATTTTCCTGGGTTAAAAAGTTGTCTTATACGCTGGAAAATACGGTATCAGTAAGGTTCAAAAAGCAATTGAACCAGTCTTCTTCAATGTCTTCCATAGTATTTGTTCAACAGAATGGTACTGGATATATATCAGATGACCTCAGCAATTCTAAGGGAGAAGCTAGCAATGGGATGTTATATTCCGGACAGGGGTGGGTTCCAACTTAACTCGCTGCCGGTTCGCTCCCTCCCACGCCACGTGGACGCGCCTCGTGGGCACATGCGCGCTTCGCATCCGCACACATGCGCAGTAACGAAAAATCCGGGGGGGGGATCAAAGCCGGAAAAAAGATGGCGACCGCATGCACAGTGCCGGAACTTGGCTTCTGCACATGCTCAGAAGGAAAAAATAAATTAAAAAAATTCAATTAAAAAATTCAAAAAAAAAATTCAAAAAAAGAGATGGCCTCGCCTACAGACCGGCAGATCCGGTTCGGTGACATCATTGTGACATCACCAGTGGGTCACTACTGTTTCAGGTGAACCGGTCCAAACTGGGAGGAACCCACCCCTGATTCCGGACTTAAATCACTGTCACGTTCCCAGAAGCCTCATCGGAAACTGCAGTGGCACCACCTCATTGACAACCATATCAGGAAAAAAGCAATGGCAGCTCACCTAATGCTACCATCTCAGAACGCAATAGTGGTATCAGATGATACCAGGCAGAGAGTGTCATGCCCCAACATATGACTTTTATATATACTGTTGTTGCTCTCTAGCCTCATCTAGTGGCCGGAAGGACAAATAGCAATTATATTGTTTGGAAGCTGACCCAACCCCTTCACCCATCAGCCCCCACTCTCAAAACAAGTGCATGCTGGGAAGTCAGACTCCATTTCCCTTTAGTATTTGAAGGAGGCAGAAGGACAAAGAAGAATCCATCTTAATCTGTAGTCATCCAAGGACAAACCCACATCCCACACACAGAGCATCGCTGGTGAGATTTAGATTACTTGTATTTATTAATTGTTATGTTCAGCAGTAACTCAGTGCTGCCTATCTTCTATTTGGTTCTCATTGTGTGTATCCCTATTTTCCCGTTTCACCATATCCTGTTCTTTTAATAAAGCATCCAGATCTACGCACATGGTCTGTTTTATTGGAGGATTGGTGGGTTTAGCTGCATGTCGAGCTGCACACAGACTAACGTGTAGTGAGAACAGAACAGCCATATTCCTGGAAGGCTCCAGCATGACTTCCCTGCAAAAGGCCTGGGATCCAGCAGCGCCCATTCCTCCTCTTGGAAATCCACATCCACCTCTTCAAAAGGACCAGAGCTCTAGAAGAAGAGTGAAAATCTTCCTTAGTTGACCATCCTGTGACAGAATTGTAAATGGTCTCTCTCATTGCACAAAACAGGAAACGGAGCTCTGCCAAATACCAGATGGGCATTTCTTGCAGGGCAGAGTTATGTTGGATGTCCATATAGTCAAGTGCCTTATTGTGTGCTTTTCATTGTTACATTTTCCCTTAAAATATTTCAGTTTGTTTTTTCAACTGAACCGTACAGCTTATATGATATATTAAAGGTGGAAAAAATTCTGAACGGATTTATCTTGGTTGGGTTTTCTTACATTTTAAAAAAACTGGCATTTTAACGGGATATGCTGACTTTTTATACCCACTGTAATCTGGTTCCCCCATTGACTTTCCTTGTTGTTAGTCCCCTGGGAAGGTCACATGGCCTCAGGGATGCTCCAAAGGTCATAAGTGCAAGGACCAGTCACTTTTTTCAGCAGTGCTGCAACTTAGAACGATCATTAATTCAAGGATTACTTGTAAAGGGAGGGAAATTCAGGCAATGTTCAATTTACCATCGCTCGTTTGGTGACTGTTCCAGATTATGGCAGCTAGGGAATGCGTTGTGGCTGGTCTTGTCCTGGTGTGTGTGATTGTTGGGATTTTGATATTCTTCAGGAAGTATCTTCTCCTGGGTGACTGAAGGAAGATGGAGAGATCTAATCTCTCCTTTGGGGAGCTTCTTCTGGGCTTCCTTCTGCCCTGTTTTTCCAACCCTCTTGGGGAACATCTGAGATCTCAGCCTCTTGCTGGGACTCAAGTTTAGAGTTGGCTGAGTCTGAGGTTGAGACAGTCCGGTCTTCTTTTGAGTTGGGAAGAAGCATCCCATTTTTGTCCCTTTCAAAGGCTTTGGTCAAAGAGCAGCAGAGAAGGGTTTTCATGAAAAAATCTTCCTCCCCTCCCAGCTGCTGTTGCTGCTGCTTCTCCCAATTCCCCTCCATCCATCTCGGAGGCAGCAGGTCTCTCTTGGGGGCAAATCTGTTCAGTTTGTAGTCCGAAGATCTTCCTGTGTCTCCTAATAGGAATGGCCTGGAGTCGTTGTGACTAAACAACTATACCTCCTGGGGCTCTTCCTTCTACACAGGGGGAAATTCGTATGATCCCTGGTGGATTCTTTTGAGCTTTGACTGTTTTTTTCTTTTTGCAGAGAAATATCGAAATATGTACAGAGCGGCATCAAGTGAGTGATTGGTCCTCTTTGCATGGTAGCTCCAATTCAGAGTGAGAATCACAGGCAGCATCAGTTGAGATGTATGTGTGTGTGTGTGTGTGTGTGTGTGTGTCCAAACACAAAAGAAGCTCATGAGGAGTTGTGCTATCTTCCTCTTCCTCCCAAGAACTAAGCTGTGGAAAGTGGGTCTCTTTTCACAACAGCCAGGCTGTTCTTGGGAGTGGAGACTCCAAGGAGAAGCATCTCTAGGACAAGGAGCCGTCAAGAAAGTGAGAAGACCCCTCTGAGTGGAAGATCCCTCTGACTGAGAAACAGATCTTCTTTTCCAAGAAGGTGGAAAGGAGAGGCTTGGCCATCACGTGATGAGCAGGAGACATTTTGAGAGAAATGAAGTTTGGTAGATGCCAGCTGGATCTCCTCTTGCTCTGCCACCACAAAGCTCTCCAAGTATGAACTGATTGGGAAAAGAGACTTTGGAGCCCTCTGTATGTTGTGCTCCTTTTGTGTCTGGTTCAGTGGTGGGTTCCTACCGGTACGGTCCAGTGCGTAGCTCCGGTAAAGAGCGGCCGATTGCGCAATTTGCGCACGACCGCTCCGGTGCCGTCTTCGCTGGTCCGTCGCGTGCATCGCCATCTTTTTAAAAGAATTTTTGGGCTTTTTTGCTTCTGCGCATGCACGGAAGCAAAATCTCGCCGAAATCTTGCGAGGCGACGCGCGCGGGAGAGAGAGATTTCGGCGAGATTTTGCTTCCGCGCATGCACAGAAGCAAAATCGTGTGAGGGGGCGTGTGCGTAGCGAGCATGTGCACGCACGAAACATGGAGATGCGCACGCAGCGCAGCAGTATCGGTAAGTGAGCAACCCACCCCTGGTCTGGTTCTGATGAAACCAGAATTTATTTGGTTAGTTTGGGACAATTTTGCTAAGGAAGCTGAGGAGCAAATCAATCAGATCTGTTCAGGAGGGGATGACCGGGAAGTAAATTTATAACAGCAATAGAGAATATAAGTCAAACATATTGATGATTTTGGCCGGGTGTGTCCACTGTACCTGTGTGTTTGGGGGGGGGGCTCTTTGCAAAGTAGTTTTGGGGTTTCTTCCCCAAACCCCAAAAACTTTAACCTTAGACTGTCTACAGTCGACCTCACTCCATTCCCAAGAGGTCTGTAAGGGGCGTGCATAAGCGCACCACTGTGCCAGTACCGTCCCTGTCTTTCTGCCCTATTGTCCTCATGTATCTGTACTTACTTTGCTTATGTTATGTTTATACAAATACCTGCTATCTCGTACATGTTTGACAAATAAAATAAAATAAAATAAAATAATAAAATAAATAAAATAAAATAAAATAATAAAATAAAATAAAGAAATAAAATAAAATAAAATAAAATAAAGAAATAAAATAAAATAAAATAAAATAAAATAAAATAAATAAAAAATAAATAGTAAATAAAATTATCATTGTTTTCTCTTGGGAATTTTGGCTAGTGTTTGTTTATTTCCAAACTAGACAACGAATCCCACCTTGCTGACAACTTTTACAGTCTCTATTGTCTTACATCAAGGACTACAGTATGTGCAGGAATGGTTTGGGATGCAAGCAAAGCTTTTACGACAGGATAGTTTAAGATAACAGAGAAAAGGCAAGATGAGAACACAAGTGATTTTTGGATGAGATAGGAAAAAAGGAAGAGTTTAAAGAAGTTTCCAAAGAGGACAACTGTTGCCCGCCAAATTAAGCTTCCACAGAGGCAATTACCATATTTTTCGGCATATAAGACGCACTTCCCTCCCCCTCAAAAAGTGTGTGAAAATGTCTGTGTTTATACAGCGAATATTGCGGCAGGGGGGGGGTTGGTGCGGTGCCGATCAGCTGTTCTAGAACGGGCCGCACTGGCAGCGCCAAACGGGCTGCAGTGAACGGGCCAGATGAATACCGGATGGATGCTGGGAGGCAGAGGCAGATTTTTTTTTATTGTTTTCCTCCCCAAAAGCTAGGTGCGTCTTATAGTCCAAAAATACGGTTTCTATGAAAATTAATAGATAATTAAATAGTTCACTAACAAAGTGTTATCAGTAAGAGAAATGGAAATCAAGATGAATTATGCAAAAAAAAAAAGAAATCTGGAATTTGCAAACACTGGGGAAATGGTTGGTGTATAAATTGGCCAAAGAAAAAGAAAAAAAACTTAGCAGTCAAAAGGAGAGCAGAAGAGAGATCCTATTGGTCATTGCCTACCAACAGAGTAAATGAGTGACAGTTGGCTGCTGCCTATATAAGAGATTGGGCTCCCTTCGTTCTCTTTGCTGGAAACAGAGTTTAGCTCAGATGGATGTGAATTTCACTCTTGAATCTCGGCCCTTTGGACCTGCTGACAACCTTGAACTGGACCTTGGACCAACTTTAGAGGATTCTTGGAAGCTCCTCTGTGAAGAACATATTTTGCAGGCAAGACTTCGCTTTGGTTGACATTCCTGGGGACATTTATGTTACTGGATAATAGAAACCTGATATTCTCTTGTGGGACTAAAATTAAATACAGGCAGTGCTGTGCCTGGGATTGTAGCAGTGGTGGGTTCCTACCGGTGCGGTCCACTCTATAGCACCGGTAGCGGCCCGCTGGTGATGTCACAGTACCGGTGCGGTCGGTTGCCGGTGCCTGGGCACCGCCATTTTTTTTAAAAAAAATTTTTTTAAATTTTTTAATTTTTTTCTTCTGCGCATGCTCAGAAGCCGAGCTTCCGGCACTGCGCATGTGCTGCCTTCCTACCCCACAGTGAGTCCAAGCAGGGGAGGATGGCTGAGGGAGTGCGTGAGACGCTGAAAGAACGGGCGGCAGGACCTATCTCAGTTCCCCACCCTTCAGCAGTCCGAGAAGCCACGAACATGCAGTGATGGTCCTAGGCATTTTTGCACATTCGAGGCTTCTCGAGCTGCTGAGGGGAGGGGGAATGGGCGGCAGGACCTATCTCAGTCCCCCTCCCTTCAGCAGTCTGAGAAGCCACGCCCACCCAGTCACATGTCCGGCAAGCCACACCCACAAAATAAGCCACGCCCACAGAGTGGTAGTAAAAAAATTAGGAACCGGCCCCTGGATTGTAGGCTTCATTACTGGCATTTTAAAAGGGGATATTTGCACTTTTAACATGGCAGGCTTGATCTCTCTCTTTTTTAACTTTAAGAAAGCATGTTTTTCGCTCCTTCACCATGGCTGTTTCTTTTCATATGGGAGAACTTGCTTTTTCAGCAACTACACAATAGAAAGGGTCTTCTGGAAGACTTTTGGATACACCTGCAAGTAGTAAGCAAGACAGACATTTATCTGGAAAAGGGAGTATATAGATCAGTGATTCCCAACCTGTGGTACGTGTACCACTAGTGGTACGCGAGGGCCTTCCAGGTGGTACGCGAACATTTTCGGGGTCATGAACGATTTTTAGTTAGTTATTTTTTACTTCACAAGATAATCTGGCAACGATTTGCAACTGTTGCCACACGCCACCCACCTGGTCCCAGCGGCCCGAGAATCCAGTTGCTGGATGCGCGGGGCCAAAAAAGGAACGGTACAATTATGGAAATAAAGTGATATCTGATTGAATTTAGTTTCTCTGGAACCAGGTGGTATGCAGCGACTGTACGGGACCTCCAAGTGGTACTCGATCACAAAAAGGTTGGGAACCACTGATATAGATCATAAGTTTTGCCACTTGTGGAATGCCATCTAGAATCGTTTTCTGTTATTCAAGTTCCACATTTAATCCATCTCTTTTATTGTTTGATCGCTTGCTTTCTGACATATTACATACTGTATACCAAAGGTTTGTATTTGTTCCTGGAACCGATAAAAGAACCTTTGACAGGGGCCGAAATCTTTTTAACTATATACCCGGTTTGGTGGACTGGAGACACATAAATGGTGTAGGGTTTCCTGCCTGAGTTGGGGGTTGGACTAGAAGACCTCCAAGGTCCCTTCCAATGCTGTTATTCTGTAAGCACCAACAACAGCACAGGTCCTCAGACAGCGCGCGCGCACACACACACACACTCCCATACTGTTACTCACTACTCACGCTTTTCCACAGCTACTCCCACTTGTATTCCTCCTTGTGAATTTAGCTAGAGAAAAAACGTCCCTTTCTAACTGCTTTACTTCCACACAAAAACCCACACCTCCTTTCCTCACACACCCTCAGTTGTTCCACAGCACAGCTTTTACTGGCAATTTTGCTGTGCTGTCCCTGAAGAGAGGCCTTGAAGAAACAGGACGAAAACAGCACAGGTGGTAGCAACTTTCAGGCAGATTGCTGTCTGTCACACACTCCTTAATGAAGGGTTTTTTGCTTTAACTGAGTTTCTTGGTGTTTCCTATTTTCAGGGCGGCAAAGAAGCCCCTTTGCAAAGGGAAAAGCGTCTCTCTCATATTTTGCAGGCAAGGCTTCGCTTTGGCTGAGCTTCCTGGGGACATTTCTGTTATCTGATAACGAAACCTGATATTCCCCTGGGCTAAAATTAAATGCAGGCAGGGCTGCCTAGGATTGCAGGCTTCATTATAGGCATTTTAAAAGGTGACATTTGCACTGTTAACATGGCAGTCTGGATCTCTTTTTTTTAACTTTAAGGAAGCGTGTTTTTCCCTCCTTAGCCAAGCCTGTTTCTTTTGGTATGGAGAACTTGCTTTTTCAGCAACTGCACAACAGAAAGGGTCTTCCGGAAGGCCTCGGATACACTTGCAAGTATTAAGCAAGAGAAAAATGTATCTGGAAACGGGAGTATATAGACCAAAGTTTGCCACTTGTGGAATGCCATCTAGAATCGTTGTTTTCTGTCATTCAAGCTTTTCATTTAATCCATCTTTTATTTTTTGTTCTCTTGCTTTCTGACATATCACATATATACCAAAGGTTTGTATTTGTTCCTGTACCCTATAAAAGGACTTGGCCCCCTGTCACAGGTTCTTTTAACTATATCCAATTTGGTGGAATTGAGACACAAGTGCCAACAAAAACAAGAGGTCCCTAGACCAGGGGTCCCCAACCTTTTGGACCTCAGGGACCACCAAGGTCATAATTTTAAATCCCGCGGACCCTAATTCATAATTTTAAGTCTCGCAGACCACTAATATGAATTTTTTTAAAAAGATAAATACATTTGTAAAATAATGATCAGAGAACTTCCATTTTATTAATATGAAATACACCTATTTAACAAAATTATAAATGCTTATTTAATTATAACGAAATTGTAAATGCTTATTTAATCATAACAAAATCTTTAAAGGTTGTTTAATTGTAACAAAATTACTAAAGTTAGTGCAATTATTACAAAATAATTGAAGCTTATTTGACGGTGGCTTGCTGATGTTGTTGGGAAAGTGAGTCCCATATTCCAGAGCTGTAGCTGTAGTCCAGTGGTTCCCAAAGTGGGCGGTACCACCCTCTGGGGGGAGGTGGGATGACTTAGGTGGGCGCTAAGAGGCAAGGGGGGTGGAAGGGGGGTGCTAAGAGGCAAGGGGGGCAGCAGGGGGGAGCTAAGAGGCCACGTGGAAGACAGAAAAGCATGTTTGGCGGCCTTCCACGCGGCCTTCCTGGCAGTCCCCCACACCCGCTTGCCTTCCGAGGTTGGCGTCCAGCCCGACCTGGCCAGTGGGTGGGCGGGCGGCCCTTGGTGGAAATGCAGACGCTGAGAGGGCAGCGGAAGGGCAAACGAATGTCCCAGGGCTGCGGCACATGTGCCCACCCCATTTCTGCAATTGAAGAGCCCCCTCCCCTTTGCAGGGCGATCCAAAGAGGGGAGGGGGATGCGGCAGAAAAGGCCGCCTTCCACCCGTGCTGGCTCCGTGGTGCTTGGGGCTCTGAAGCAGCCCACAGGCTTCTCACCCGGCCACCTGCCTGCTCTCTTTGTGGATCAGCCCGGCTGACTGCCGGCACCACTCTGGGAACTCGGCCCGCAGCGCCGGGTTGGAAGCCAGTGGGCTGCTTCAGAACCCCAAGTCCCATGGAGCCGGCACAGGAGGCACAGGTGGAAAGCGGCCTTTTCTACAGCATCCCCCTCCCCTCTTTAGATCACCCTGCAGGGCTCTGCCTTTGCAGAAACGGGGGGGCAGTTTGTACGGAGGATTGGCGGGGGGGATGCGCGGCCCTCCGGGATGGAGAGCAGGGCAAGAGAAGGCACAGTAGGCTGCGCTGCCCCGGCCCCACTCAACCACGCTTCTTACAGCCCATCCGCCCCACTGTGCCATGAACGAGACAATCGGCCGCACCTCCCTGCCCAGCCTTCCTCACCTGGCACTGCTGCACCGGCGGCTCCACCCTGCCCAGCTCCGCCCACTTCCACTTCCCATGAACTTCCCTGGAGACATCCGGAGTGAGGGGCAAGCGGGAGCGCGTTGGCCCGGCCAGCGCTCAGCTTACCTTCCTGGCGAGGCTCGGAGACCACCTGGCACGCCCATCCACCAGCTCTCCAGGCAGCGCCACTTTCTCCCTACCTCGCCAAGGTCCCAAGAGACCGCACTCTGGGACAGCACATGACAGGGGACCCGCCGCTGCCAGGCCGGAGCATGGTTGCCGTCGCCGTCACCCCTCTCGCCTTCCCAGCTTTGACTCCAGGACCTTTGTGGGCTGGGAAGCATCGGGGCGCGCACCTACGGAACTCCACCGGCCTCAGGAGTCCACCGGCCTCCAGGTTTGGTGGGGGCCTTGGCGGGGCAGGGAGAAAGTGGCGCTGCCTGGACAGCCGGCAGTCTCCAAGCCTTGCCAGAAAAGTAAGCCTAGCACCGGCCAGAACACTTTCTTCCTTCTCCCACCGCCTTCTTCCTTTCCTTTCTTTTCCTTCTTTCTTTTCTTTTCCTTCTTTCCTTTCCTTCTCTTTCCTTTCCTTTATTTTCCTTTTCCTGCACCCAGGTGCAGGAAACTTTGGCCGGGCTCCTCGGGAGACGAGAGTTAGCTCGGCCAGAACAAACTCTCGTCTCTCAAGGAGCCCAGCTGAAGTCCTTCTCTCAGCTGTAGTGCGGCATCAGCATTTGAAGCGCCGGGGGAAACTTCAGCCGGGCTCCTTGAGAGACGAGAGCTGCCCGGCCTCTGTCGCCGCACCTGCCCGGCAGCCGAGAAGTGAGAAGACACCCACATGCCCCAGCCCACTTCGTCCCGGGCAGAGGCCCAACTGCCCTGGCTGCCCTGCCCTCCTGCTGCACCCCAAGGAATCTCCCTCGGCTGACCTGCTCTGTCCAGCCGCTCTGTCCACCGCTGGCAGGCCAAGACAAGGGCTGCCCCGGCCGGCCTCTTCATCACCCCACCCCATCCTGACAGGGCCTGGCTGGGGGCGTTCTGAGAGCGGCAGATCCAGCCCAGGGCGGGACGGAGCGGAATGCGTTTAGGTGCAGTGGGACTTTCCGACCGCAGCCAGCCCTGAACGAGGCCGAGGGGGCCAGGAGAGCTGCGGAGTCCCCATTTCACCAGGGCTGCACAACCAGCGACGGGCGGGCTGGTCTTCTGCCCCCCCAGGGCATCTCTGGTCTCTGCGCTTGGGGCTTCGCAGAGTCGTTCCTTGCACCCAACCCGGAAACGCCCCGAAGGCTTCCTCCGAGGACCCCACAGAAAGGTTTTGTGCAGAGGTGAGCAAGGTGGGTGCCCGGCAAACTCTCATCTCTCAAGGAGCCCAGCCGAAATTTCCTGTACCGCTTCAAATGCTGATGCTGCACAATAGCTGAGAGAAGCACTTTGGCCGGGCTCCTCAAGAGATGAGAGTTTGCAGGTGGCTGAGCTAGCGTCCACAATGGACAGCAAACTCCGGCTGCTCCCCGGACTGGATGCCGTTTACCACTCCGAGGCCCAAGCGGCAGGAGACGAGGGCTGCCTTGCACCATCATCTAGCGCAAATATACCAAGGCAGCTTCCAGCCATTGCAACCCCCGCTTCTGCCCACCACAACAGCACCATTATTTTGTTCCGGCCGGTGAGTTTTCAGGGGGACGATCTAGCAGGTGCTTTCTCTCGGGCCTCCCCCCCGGAGGCCTCGCAGAAGGAGAGGTGTAGGCCCGAAAGGCGGCTGAACCTCCCTCCCCCCCCAGGCAGCCGTTCGGCTGAGCGTGGCGAGTTCTTGGTCTTACTTTCCTGTTCCAGCTCGTGTGGCTCGCACCGCTATACTCAAGGTGAGGTTTGCACTCGGTCTTAAGAGTGGGGGCTGGCATGTGGGCGGGGTGATGTTGGACGGTGCAGCCTTGTGTTCCCGTGCACGGACTGGATTAATTGCTCTCGACCATAACCAGCCCAGGGGCCAAGACTTCTCCATGGACCACCAAAATTTTCTCACGGACCACTGGTTGTCTTGCAGACCACCAGTTGGTGACCTGTGCCCTAGACAACACACAAACACATGTTCCCATACTGCTACTTGCTACCCTGTTTCCCCCCAAATAAGACATCCCCTGATAATAAGCCCAATCGGGCTTTTGAGTGCATGGCAATAAGGCCAAGCGCTTATTTCAGGGTTTAAAAAAATATAAGACAGCATCTTATTTTCAGGGAAACACAGTAGAAGCGCTTTTCCACAGCTACTCCCACTTGAATTCCTCCTTGTGAGTACTGTTAGAGGAAAAACATCCCTTTCTGCTTTACTGCCACACACAAATACACCCCTTCTTTCCCCGTACCCTCAGTTGTTCCACAGCATAGCTTTTACTGGTAATTTTGCTGTGCTGTCTCCGGGGAGAGGCCTTGAAGTGACAGGACAAAAACAGCACAGTTGGTAGCAACTTTCTGAGCAGAGGGCTCTCTCACACAGCCCTTAATGAAGGCTCTTTGCTTTGCCTGAATTTCTTGGTGTCATATTTTCAGGTGGGCAAAGAAGCCCCTTTGCAGAGAGAACAGCATCTCTCACAAATTCAGGGCTCAAGTTCTTATCTGTTCCAGGCCAACAGCAGTGCCTGCCTGAAGAATCTCTCTTTAACAGTCGATGCAGCGTTACAAATGGCTACCTGCAGTCCCTAAAATGGTGGAAGGCTGCCTGCAGTGTTTTTAAAATGGCTGGTGGCTGACTGCCAATGGGATCCAACTCAACATGACAGATGGTGCTTCCCCATCACTTGGAAGTTGACAGACCGCCAGTCCCTCAATGCCTTCAGGAGTGTCATAAAGTCGTGCATGCATTTGCAGCCTGTCGTGAAAGCATTCTGCAGCTTCAGCAGCTCCTTGGCTCAAGGAAGGAGAAAGCAATTCAGCATGTTGAGTCCTGTCGTGTTCCCATTGTTCTCTATTTACATTGCCTCCAAAGTGAAAATTCAGAAAAAAGAAAAATGTAATCTTAAAACCAGTTACAATCCTTGTTAATCAGCAGTGGTCTTTGGAAGGTGGAAGGAAAATGGAAGCACTTAACTTAATATGTATTAGCCATTTCTATAACAAGAAACATTTTCTAATCAACAAAACCCAAAGCCAATGTATCATATTTTTCTATCTCAAGCACAAAATCCAGAAGCGGTTTCCAAGTAGAAACGAAATTGGATGTATTCTTTTTTTAAAAAATTAAAGCACTTAATCTGGCCATTCTCGTTGTTGTCGACATGGATAACAATGAAGTTATCTTTGTTTTAAAAAGTTATCATTATTAAAACGAAACTATCTTTTCAAGTTCTTTGCCCATTACTCCTAAAAGAAACGTCTCTGGTTTAATTTTTATATTCATTTTGAGAATCTTCTGTTTTAAAATATGAACCTTACCCCACTATTTTAAAAACATTGTGCAATTTTTAACTAATCATTTTGTTATTAATCAACGAGAAGGGCAGATTTGATCTGATCAGCAATGCAGCTCCATTGCTAGTTCACCAGTTCCTTGATTCCCACGCCTATTCACACAACCATTATTTTTAAGAGACCTCTGAAAGGATCTCAAGGATGGTGATCACAGCAGAAAAGGCCAATGTGGCTCCTTAACAGACAAGTGGCTCAGGGGCGGGTTCCTAATATTTTTACTACCACTCTGTGGGCGTGGCTTATTTTGTGGGTGTGGCTTGCCAGCCATGTGACCAGGTGGGCGTGGGCCTCGGGAGCTTGGCAGCGGCTGGAGAAGTGGGGGGGCATTACCCACCCACAATGCAGCCCCCCGCAGCGGGAGCAGCAAGACCGCGGCAGCGGTTCTTCTAGGAGGCTCCGTCCGACCTGAATGCTTCTCCCCATTCGATGGTCCTAGGTTCCTGCCACCGATTCCCCCTCCCCTCAGCAGCTCGAGAAGCCTCGAACGTGCGAAAATGCCTGGGATCTTTACTGCGCATTCGTGGCTTCTTGGACTGCTGAAGGGAGGGGAACTGAGATAGGTCCTGCCGCCCATTTCCCCCTCCCCTCAGCAGCTCGAGAAGCCTCAAACGTGCGAAAATGCCTAAGATCATCACCGCGCATTCGTGGCTTCTTGGACTGCTGAAGGGAGGGGAATGGAGATAGCTCCTGCCGCCCATTCTTTCAGCGTCTCACATGCTCCCTCAGCCATCCTCCCCTGCTTGGACTCACTGTGGGGTAGGAAGGCAGCATATGCACAGTGCTGGAAGCTCGGCTTCTGGGCATGCGTAGAAGAATTTTTTAAAAAAAAATAATTTTTTTTTAAAAAAATGGCGGCGCCCAGGCACCGGCAACCGACCGCACCGGTACTGTGACGTCACCAGTGGGCTGCTACCGGTGCTATAGAGTGGACCGCACCAGTAGGAACCCACCACTGAAGTGGCTCCTTAACAGACAAGACCCACAACATGCCTCTTCTGCTAGAGCTGGTGGGGTAGACAGATGTAATCGGAAGACGAGATCTCATTCCATGAAGGGCTTCAAAGGTCAAAAACAGCACCTTGAACTGGATCCATGCGACATTTCACTCCTGGTGGGCCGTCCATGAATTTAACCAAATAGGAAGGAATACACCGGACAGTTTTTCCTCGGGATGAACGGCCCCAAGTGAGACTTGGGTACGTTCTTTTATTAGGTTCAAACAAAGGAAGGATGGACATGATTACATCAAAACACACATGGTAAACTTTACCCAATAATAAAGTTACAGCGTGGCAAACTCAGCCCCTTTACAGGGGGGAATGGGTGGGAGACAGGTACAGAGGGGGGGTGATTAATGCATCTCATTAATTGGTATCTGTCAGGCACAGCTCGCATTCCAATGTCCATTGGAGTTGATAATTTCCAGATACGGGGAGGGCTGTGCTGGGCTTTCTAGCACGTAGGCTGACAAAGGTCAGGATGTGAGCTTTTGAGGAATGCAAAAGGAGTGTGTCATATCTGCCTGACCCCAAAACAGTGTGTTAGCTTACAGCAAACAAGCTAAATGCATCTTCACATTTGGATTAAAGAAGGAGTGAATCAAAGGGCAAATTACAATGCATTTTGTTACAAGGATATAATATACATATAAAACAATATTGCAACAGATCCAGAAGCAAACTGGCAATCAGTGCAGCTTATGGAGCAGAGGTTTAAGGTGTGCCATTTTGGGGGTGCATATAACTGCCCATTTTGTTCCAGAGGCTCTTCAAGGGCAGCTCCAGGTAGATTACATTAGAGTAGTGCACTCAGGATGGCTATATACATTTGACTAATCAATCAGAATAGAGCTGGAAAGGAACCTTGGAGGTCAGCTAATCCAACCCCCTACTTAAGCAGGAGACCCTATAACTGTGATGGCGAACCTATGGCATGCGCACCGGCCAGCTAGAAGTCTGGTTACTGGTGTGCATGTGCGCGCAATGATCAACTGGCCTTCACATGTGTGGCAGTGCCAGAAACCGGAAGATCAGGTGGCCAGCTGATTGGCACGCACACATGCGTGCCAATAACCAGTAGACTAGCTGACCGGTGTGCATGCGTGCCCCGTGACATCCACCCACTTGCCAGCCAGGAGTGCTGCCGCCAGTCGCTCCTCCTGCGCCCACCTGCCTTATCGCCACCGTGAGGAAAGGCCCCGAAGCTGCGCTGGCCGGGATGCACGTGGGCTGCTGCAAGGGGAGGCCAGGCATGGCTGGCTGGATGCTGCCCGGAGCGTGACGCTAGCAGGAGGATGAGGAGCCACCTCTGCCTCTTAGCCAGTGCGGAGCTCCAGTCCCAGCCCTGCCAAAAGAGGTACAGCCGGCAGGCAGAAGCGGGAGGGGGGTGAGACCAGGCTCACCTGGTCGAGAAGCCCCACACTGCCTGGCGTCAGAAGGCTGCCAGGAAAGTCTTGTGGCGGAGCGACTCTCCTCGGGCGTGGGAGTCCAGGTGGAGGAGCGGGCCGAAGTCCTCGGTGCCCCAAAGAGAGCCACTCCACCACAAAACTTTCCTGGCAGCCTTCTGAAGCTGGGCCACGCGGGGCTTCTTGACCAGGCGAGCTTGGTCTCACCCCCCGCCCCCTCCCGCTTCTGCCTGCTGGCTGTACTTCTTTTGGCAGGGCTGGGACTGGAGCTCCATGCTCCCTCATATCTCTCTCTCTCTCTCTCTCTCTCTCTCTCTCTCTCTCTCTCTCTCTCTCTCTCTCTCTCTCTCTCTCTCTCTCTCTCTCTCTCTCCCTCACACACACACACACACACACCAAAGGTCGCAGCCTCTGGTGCGAAGGTAGGGCGCGGGCGAAGTGGTGCCTGCCGGGCGAGCAGTGGTGGGGCTCCCCGCTGCCTGGCCGCTTCCATTCGCCAGAGTTCCGGGGGCTCTGAGCGGCCCTTGAGGGGACGGGCCATGGTCACGCCCGATGCAGTGGCCCCAAATCTCTCCCTGTGGGGCTTTGTAAAGTCTCCTCAGCAGATGCCCCACCCGAAGTGCCGGAACCTTTGGGAGCAGCGGCGCTTGGCAGAGCTGCCCTCGAGAAACATCCCCCGCTTCAAAATCTGCTTCAGGGACCCTCTGGCCTGCGGGGTGGGGGCTTCTCCAGCCGGCACATGGCGCTACTGAGGTGGGGGGGGCAGAAAGCCTGCTGCCGGCCGGGGAATGGCAGCTCCCAGTGGGAAGGAACCCTGGTAAGGCTGCGCGTTCAGAGCTTCTCCAGCCGGCTCATGGCACTTTCGAGGTGGTGGGGCCGAGAGTGCTGCCGCCGGCTGGGGAATGGCTGCTCCTTTGTCTCACCAGGGAACGGGCCGGTAAGAGCAGTAAGAGGAGCATTGGCCCTATTGGAAGAAGTGGGGGGCACATGCGCAGTGGGGGTTGCATGTGCGCAAGCACAGTGCGGGGCACACGCGCAGTGCGGGGCACACGCGCAGTGCGGGGCACACGCGCAGTGCGGGGCACACGCGCAGTGCGGGGCACACGCGCAGTGCGGGGCACACGCGCAGTGCGGGGCACACGCGCAGTGCGGGGCATGGGGCCATGCACGCATGCGCAAATGGCGTGCATTGCATTATGGGTGCCGGCACACATAAGCGCAACAGTGCTCTTGCCCTTGGACTTTTGGCATGCAACGCCAAAAAGGTTCGCCATCACTGCCCTATAACATTTCAAATAGATGGTTGTCCAGTCTTTTCTTTAAAGCTTCCAGTGATGAAGCACCTACAACCTCTGAAGGAAAGCTCTTCCAGTGATTAATTGTTCTCACTGTCAGGAAATTTATCCTCAATTCCAGGTTGCTTCTCTCTTTGATTAGTTTCCATCCATTGCTTCTTGTTCTGCCCTCTGGTGCTTTGGAGAATAGTTTGACCCCCTCCTCCTTGTGTCAGTCCCTCAAATACTGGAATACTGCTATCATATCACCCCTACTTTTCTCTCGACTGGCCATACCCAATTTCTGCAATTGTTCTTCATATATTTTTGCCTCCAGGCTTTTAATCACCTTAGTTGATCTTCTTTGCACTTTGTTCCAAAATCTCAACATATTTTTGTAATGTGATGGCCAAAACTGGATGCAGTATTACAGGGGTGGTCTTACTAAGGGTTTGTAAAGCAGCACTAATACTTGATGTGATTTTGATTCTATGCCTCTGTTTATACAACCAAGCCAGGGGCGGGTTCCTAATTTTTTTACTACCACTCTGTGGGCGTGGCATATTTTGTGGGTGTGGCTTGCCAGCCATGTGACCGGGTGGGCGTGGGCCTCGGGAGCTTGGCAGTGGCCGGAGAAGTGGGGGGGCATTACCCACCCGCAACGCAGCCCTCCACAGCGGGAGCAACAAGACCACGGCAGCAGTTCTTCTAGGAGGCTCCGTCCGGCCTGAATGCTTCTCCCCATTCGATGGTCCTAGGCTCCTGCCGCCCATTCCCCCTCCCCTCAGCAGCTCGAGAACCCTCAAATGTGTGAAAATGCCTAGGATTATCACCGTGCGTTCGTGGCTTCTCGGTCTGCTGAAGGGAGGGGAATGGAGATAGCTCCTGCCGCCCGTTCTTTCAGCATCTCACACGCTCCCTCAGCCATCCTCCCCTGCTTGGACTCACTGTGGGGTAGGAAGGGAGCACATGCGCAGTGCCGGTAGCTCGGCTTCTGGGCATGCGCAGAAGAATTTTTTTTTTTTAAATTTAAAACTATTTTTTTTAATGGCAGCGCCCTGGCACCGGCAACCGACTGCACCGGTACTGTGACGTCACCTGCGGGCCGCTACCGGTGCTATAGAGTGGACCGTACTGGTAGGAACCCGCCACTGAACCAAGCATTGTATTAGCTTTTTTGGCTGCTGCTGCACACTGCTGGCTCGTGTTTAAGTGATCGACCACTAGGGCTCCAAGATCCTTCTCACAGTTACTGTTTTTGAGCCAGGTCTCGCCTAATCTGTACTTATACCTTTGGTTTTTCCGGCCTAAGTGTAAACCCTTGCTTTTCTCCACATTAAATTTCATTTTGTTGGATAGGGCCCATTGTTCAAGTCTGTCAAGATCTTTTTGGATCCTGAGCTTGTCTTCAGTAGTGTTGGCTATTCCTGCCAGTTTAGTGTCATCTGCAAAGTTGATGAGTTCCTCTTCTGTTCCCTCATCTAAGTCATTTATGAAGATATTGAAAGAATACTGGGCCTAAGAGGGAAACTTGTAGTTACTTCTCTCCATGCAGATGTATTCTCCGGTTGAGTCTGGAACTCTGCCTAGGAATGACATGGGCATACTTTTTTTCCTACTGGTTGAGCTTGCCCAATCGCTGGCTTGCTCTGGATTGTTGCTCTGGATTGTTGATAATCGGGAGCACCTCTTTCGTTTTCCTGTAGCTTCAGGAGAGCAGAGCGCTGGATGAGGATCGCGGCCAGGATGACTCTGCGCTCTGCACCCCTCTGGCTCCTGGTGCTGCTGGCGGCCGCCCTCCAGGAGAGCTGCTTCGGTGAGTCCCTTTGGGGGCGTTGGGGGTTCCGGCCACTTTTTCTTCCAGGGACTCTTTCTCTCTTCTCCCCCCCCAAAAGTTTATTTCCAGAAATAGAATCCCGCTTCGGTCCTCTTTCCAGTCCGCTTTCTGATCCAAGGAGGTTTCCCAAAGGGCACCGATCTTCCAGTTTGATTTCTCAGAACGCTTTATTTTTCTCTGATTCTTTTAACCCACTAAACAAGCTGTTGTTTTCCTGTTCATTGGGCATCCCTGGAGTCTTTTCTGTGTTTATTTTTTGATATTTAAAACAACTGTGATTTTATGTGTTGTTCTTTTTTTTTGGTAGTTGTTTCTGGAAGTTGACATTGTTTATGTTATGTAAATTTAGCCTGTCTGCCATGGAAGGGTAGAAAACTTTTTGACGCTCCTTGATCAGAGTTTTCGATAGATAGAAATAGAAACACTTTTCCATGTTTATCTTTGATTTCTTTCTCATCGGTATTGTGATGTTATGGGATTTTTTAATCATGTTTTTTAGAGTTTCCCAAGCTTCTTGAGTTGCTTTTCCCTTTAGGACTTTCATCCAAGGAATCTTTCCCAAGTTTTCTCTGAGTTTATCAAAATCAGCTCTTTTAAAATCTAAGACTTTGGTGTCGTTGTGTTCAATTGTCTGTGTCTGCGTTATGTTGAATTCTAGCATTGACGGAGTGAGAATAGATCTTTTCCCCGGAATTCAGACATTAGAAAAGAAACAGCAGTTTAAAGTCTAAGTAAAGTATTTATTTCGGTACAAAAACAATAAAATCTCATTAATCACATGCCTGATACAAAATGTGTGACTTCCCTCAATGGAAGTCAGAAGAAGAAGGATAGAACGGAGATTGGAATGTACACATGCGTACAAGAACATATCAATCACGTGCTCAGGAATAAACCATTATATTAAATAGGGATGCTTCTCCCTGCATATACATGTAACAGGCAATAAATCACAGTGTGACAAGCATGACGTGGTCACTCTCACCCAACGTTCATGCAGTTTCAACTCCTTCTACCACTTCTTCTTTGTTTGTAAGTATTAAGTCCAGTATGGCTGTCCCTCTAGTTCTCGCCTCTACCTTTTGGACAACAAAGTTGTCAGCAAGGTTGGTTATGAACCTATTTGATTTCTCACTTGGTGCAGAATTAGTTTTCCAGTTTCCATGCCTTTAATTTCTGTGTCTGGCCTAATATCTATATTTAGCACTTCCAATGTCAATATGAATAACAGGGGAGATAGTGGACATTCTTTTCTTGTGCTTTTTTACCCCCCTCCCTCCTAGAGGAATGAAATATCCTAGGAAATATTAAAAAGGCGGAATATTATATAGAATATCCCTGGCTGAGAAACATGCTTTTCGGCAGGAAAAAGACTCACTCTTAGTAGCCCCCACCTTTGTCAATGTGCCATCAAGGAATGGCCCAGCTCACTCATCCCCCCCACCTTTGTTAAATAGCCTGGACCAGTCTATTCTACATAACAAAGATCTCCTTCAGACAGAGCCATATTCGGAATTGCTCAAAGCCCTTTCATTACACCACATGGGACCTGGGAAGATTACATCAGCCAAGCCTGGGACTCAGGACAGCCCACAAGAGTTGCCCCAGCATGCCCCTGGGAGTCTGACAGCCAATGGGATACATTTCTGTACAGGAACAGGAAACTCTTAAGGTGGGGCCCAAGAGAGGGCATAAAACAAGGAACTTTCAGCATCTCTGCCCTTTTCCCTTCACCCAGCATCTGGAAGCATGTGATCCACCTTTTCTGTTCAGGAGCTCATGCCATGTGCTCCTGGCCTACCATTAAACCTTCTTTCCAAGCAACTTCCATGAATCCAGTGTCTTTTTCCCCACTTGGAACCGAACCCAGAAGGATATTCCTTACAACAGGATGATGCAGAGTTACAAATGGGCTGCCTGCAGTCCCTAAAATGGTAGAAGGCTCCCTACAGTGTTCTTAAAATGGCTGATGGCTGACTGCCAATGGATCCCGCTCAACATGACAGATGGTGCTTCACCCCTCCCCCCACCAAAGTTGACACATCCTCAGTCTCACAATGCCTCCAGGAGCGTCACAAAGTAGTGCACACATTTACAGGCCCCGTTTTTAGCAGTTTGTGAAAGCCTTGTGCAGCTTCAGCAGCTCATCGGCTGGAAGAAGGAAAAGGCCATCCAGCATGTTGAGTCCTGTTCCTGTTGTTCTCTATTTACCGTGCCTCCAAAGTATTAATAAATTAATAAATATTGGGATAATCACAGATTTTCTGTGGAATAGCAATAGCACTTAGACTTATATACCGCTTTACAGTGCTTTACAGCCCTCTATAAGCGGTTTACAGAGTCGGCATATTGCCCCCAACAATCTGGGTCCTCATTTTACTGACCTCGGAAGGATGGAAGGTTGAGCCGGTCAGGATCGAACTCCTGGCATTGGGCAGAGGTAGCCTTCAATGCTGCATTCTATCCTCTGTGTCACCACGGCTCAAGGTAGGAGGGTGAGGGTGAGCCCCACTGAGTCCTGGGTTCAAAGCCAATTTCTGTTCAGATGCCTGAACTCTGGGACAGGAGGGAGAATTTCCCAGCCATGGGGGCCAAGGAGGAAGATCCGGGGGCTATGTGGCTTCATTGTTGCTCCCTTTGCTCCCTCCTTTGCCTTCCCATATCTCCCAGGCAAGCAACTTGGGTTTCCCTTAAGGATCCCATTGTCAACTGTCCACCTAGTGCACCCAAAAGAAGTAAACAACCTTGGGACCTTTGGATTCCCAAAAGTAAAACTTTATTGGATACACCGTTTTGGTACTAAAGAATCAAAACCAGTTCTGGTTTTCCCGCGCAAATGCTTGCCTAGTTAAAAAATAGCTTCCCTTTCTCCCCACCCTTGGGTGATCACATTGTCCAATTATAAGACATCTTTTTATTAAGGGAACAGTCCAACTACTTCTCCAGCACCTGCAGTCGTGACCTTGATGGTTTCCAGGTTCTCAGTCCTTGCACAAGTTCTCAGCACAGGTTCTCAGCACTTCTCTCCCCCTCAGTTCATTGGCAAGTTGAATAGCGATAAGGTTTGAAAGAAGCAAAGTAGTTCAATCTTGACACCCATGGCCTCTGGTCTCACCCGGATTCCCCCTTTTCCCACTCCCCATGTTGGCCCTCAATGAAGTGAGAATGGGGTTTTTTTCTGTTGGGGGGACTAGATGGGGCTTCCTCCCCCCCTCAAATCTGCACCTATTAACAATCCATGTTGGCCCTCAGTGAAGTCAGAATGGGTTTTTTTTTCTGTTGGGGGGACTAGATGGGGCTTCCTGCTGTGTTTTGAGCTTCTGAGGATGGAGCCCCCCCATCTTCCTGTGGGGCCCCTGCAGCCTCCTTGGGGCAGAGTCTAAGCAATCCAGCAGAGGGGGTTGACGGAGGCCTTTCTCGAAGGGGAGAGGGCACAATTGAAGGTGACCACACAAAGTTTGGGGATCCTGCTCTCTCTTTGGCCCTGCTTTCCCTTCCTCTTTCTCCCCCAACCCCTCTGCCCTCCAACCCTTTAGGCCCTCCAGAAGCTGCTCCTTTCCCTCTCGGTTGTTCCCTCGTTCCACCACCTGCTTTTTCTTTCTCTCCCATCATCTCTCCCTTTGTTTTCCCCTTCCTCCTCCACCCCCCAAGTCTTTTCTTCTTCCTTCCAGACTGGAAAAGGGGGCCAGCTGTGCTCCACAGGATCAGGGTCCTCCAACAGAAGTCCCCTAACTCTGCCCCTCTGGTTCCCTTCCAGGTGCCTCCTCCCACTCCATGAAGTATTTCTACACCTCCATCTCGGACCCCAGTCAGGGGCTGCCCCATTTTGTTCTTCTGGGGATTGTGGACGGTCAGGTCTTTGTTCACTATGACACCCACAGCAGGAAGCTGGAGCCTCGAGTCTCCTGGGTAGAGAAGGCGGGGAAGGTGGATCCCCAGTACTGGCACAGTCAGACCCAGATATCACATGGCGAAGAGGAGATGTTCAGAGTAAGCCTGGAGATTCTGAGGAGTCGGTACAATCAGAGTGAAGGTGAGTGATGGGGTAGGTGGCTCCTCCTGCACCATATTCCCCATTCCCAGGAACCAGAGGGGGGGAAGACCGGGGGAGGGGTGTCACTTCAAAGGGAAAGGCTGCTTCCACACCTTTAAAAAAATATCTATTCTTTTTTTAAAAAATCAATATAAGTGTCCTTGCCTGCATAGCAGGGGTGAAATGCTACTTGTTCGGACCGGTTCGGGAGAACCGTTAGCAGAAATGTGGCCTGGTTCGCTGAACCAGTAGTGACGGCTGGCTGGCCACGCCCCCGAACCGGTATCCCCGGTAGCAGCTCGCTCACCCTGCAAGCGGATGTCCCGGGCCTGCATATGCGGTGTGCAGACTTTGATCTATCCCCATTTTTCCTTGGCACGCTATTTTGCACCGGAGGAGGGTGTGGGAGATGCTGGAGCCAGCGCGCTGCTCTCGGCCGCCTGCTGCCGCTGCTGCTCCAGGATGCCGCCTGCCACCCACTTGCCTCCCTCCCCAGTCTGCGGCGCCTGCGCTCTGGGCCTATCCCGGCCAGCCTGATGATGTCATGCTGGAGCGCCAGCAGTCCAATGCGGTGTGCATGTGCAGGAGCCCCGGGACATCTGCTTGCATCCCCGAGAGGCATTACCAGGGGCAGGTTGCTCACTTACCGATACCGGTGTGCTGCACGCGCATCTTCACATTTCGTGCACATGCGCTCTCTCTATGCGCGTGTGCCCCCTTGTGCAATTTTGCTTTTGCGCATGCGCGGAAGCAAAATCTCGTTGAAATCTTGTGCGCGTGCATGTCCCCTCACGAGACTTTGGTGAGATTTTGCTTCCCTGCATGTGCAGAAGCAAAAAAGCCCAAAAAGTCTTTTAAAAAGATGGCGACGTGGCGATGTACCACCGAACACGGCACCGGAGCCGTCACGCGCAAATTGCGTAATCGGCAGGTCCCTACCAGAGCTGCGCACTGGACCGCACTGGTAGGAACCCACCCCTGGGCGTTACCACCGCTGCCACCGCCGCCGCTCTCAGTCCTATAGAAGCAGCAGCAGAAGGTAAGGCCAATGCTGGCGTTGGGGGGTGAGGAAGACCCGCTGCGCTCATCTGAGGAGCTTCGGAGGGACATGGTGACACTCGCTCACCTTTTGGGCGAGTCTAACGCACGTCTGGCCTGCGGGACCATCCCGAAAACGAAGCTTGCTTCCACTTCCTCGGACACTGCGAAAGGGTGTGGCCTCGGTGATGTAATTCAAGCTGCACATCTGCCCACGCGCACGTAGGGGGCTCGGAGGAAGCAGCAGCGGCAGCGGCAATGGCACCTTGCCGTGGCCAGGTCCTAGCGCTTGGGAGGTTCTGTTCCGCAGGCCGGAGGCGCATCAGACTCTCCAAAGCAGCTTTTGCCTCGGACATTTTCTCTCTGGGACGCGGCAGACAAGAGATAAAGAGCAGGGCGGAGCCCAGGAGGTTGCCAAGTGAAGAGCTGGAGAGGCCCGGTGGGTTCCTCTGCGTGGCGGGGAAACACCAGCAGATCGTCGGAATCGTCCATTTAGTTAAAATGCTAAAAAAATGCTAAAAATGCTAAAAAAAAGGCCATGCCCAACCAGTCACATGACCCTCCACCAAGCCATGCCCACTAAGCCACGCCCACAGAACCGGTGGCAAAAAAATTTACATTTCACCACTGCTGCATAGCTGACATTTTCTGCCAACTACAGCTAAAAGTTAAAAGTTACAGTTAAGTTATTAAAAGTTACAGTTAAAAGTTATTTTAAAAGTTATCCATCTATCTGTCTGAATATTGATAGAATGCCCCTGGTGGAGAAAGGAGGAAGGAGACCGGCCAGAGTGGAGGGGAGCCTCCTTTCCAGGCTAAACAGCCCCAAATGTCCCAACCTTTCCTCAAAGGGAGGCTGCTTCCACCCTCCCATCGCCTGAGTCGCCTCCTCAGGACCTTCTCCAGCTCCCTCCGGTCCTTTTGGGGGTCTTTTGACCACAACTGCTCACAATATTCCACATGTGGTTGCTCTACCTTGATTTCTGTAAAGGCTTTCGTGACATTAGCCACTCTGGGTTTTAATGACCCCTGACATCCTGTTGGTCTTTATAATTTTTACATATAATTATTATAAAATGTTTCAATAAGAAGATAAAAACTAATATATAGTAAAGGAGAGAAAGGAAACCAATAAAGAAAAAGAAAAAAGTACAAGAAAAGAAAAGCAGCGTAAGAAAATTAGTAAAGAAAAAAGACACAAAGAAGTGATTTCTGATATTCTTCACAGCAGTTATAAATATAAATATATTTTATCCCCTCTAAAGCAGCCATTCTGTGCCAAATTTGAGATGATCACAGACAGATTTCATCTTCAACTGAAATAAGACAATTTCTGCCTTAGCTTTTGATGCTTCTGAAATAAGACATAGCTTTTTCTCAGAAGTTGAAAACTGCAGCCAAATATTTAGAGCCTTCCTGTGAATGGCCGGAGACTCTTCTGGGATAGAAATCCAGAACTTTTTTTCCCATGGGGAGATCAGGGAATCTCCTCTCGAGGGCAGGATCAGACTGCAGCTCACGAGGATCTTCCTCTTCCTCCAAAGGGAAGTTCTCTGGCTGAGCAGAAGATGCAGGGAAAGGATCCCCTCACCCCGTCATTCCTGGGTGTGGAAAGGGAGGGAAAACACTGGTCAGTTTGGTTCAACTGTACTTACAGGTGGTTTTCCCTTAGATTTCAGAGTTTCTGGCGTCCTTCCTCCCCCTCAAGCCCAAACAGGAGTAGAAACATTTCAGGATTTCCTTTTGGTTTTTTCAAACAATCAGTTTTCTTTTAAATCCAAGATTCTGTTCACTTGAAGTCTAAATATCTTCTCCAGGGACTTGCAAAGACTGTGAACTTCAAACTCATTTCAAAGGTCAATAAGCCTTTGGGTGTCCAGATCAGACTGGGCCACTTGCTGCTGTTTCTGAGGAAAATATTCCTTTGTGGCCCTCCAAGGCTTCATTCCCACATTGCACTAAACCATGGTTTGTTTCTGGTTTGCCCAAAGTGGGAACCAACTCTTGTGACCTGGTGATATTTGTGAATATAGAGCCCAGATTTATAGTCACAGGGATCCCTGCAGGCTTCTTTGCAGATCGACCATGTCCTCTTTGAGGCCACAAGATTCTCAGTCCCTCTTTGAATCTGAACAGATTCAGGCAACTGTTCCCCTTCTGGGAATCTCTGGGAATCTCTGGGATCCCTTCCTTCCCCCCCCCCCAAGAGTCTCCCCTGCAGAGGAACGGCAGAAAGTAAGATGGAAGGATCTCTGTCCCTCTGTTTCTTCTGTGACTCCTTCTTTTCTCGTTCTCCCTTGGGATCCTCTGCTGGCTTTTCCAGCTTCCCTTTTCCTGCGGAGGTTCAGGGGCTCCATCCCTGGGGGGGGGGGCAAAATGTAGGGAGGCAGGTGGCGGGAGGGGGGAAGGGTGGTTAGTGATGGGGGCTTTCTTTCCCTTGAAGGCTAGGGAGGAAATGGGGGTGTCAGTGCCTGTGTCAAAGTCCCTGCAGGGAGGGCATTCTCTGTCTATCTTGAGGATTCTCCAAACCATCATCTTGTCCCTATTTCAGGCCTTCACACATTGCAGAGGATGTATGGCTGTGAGCTCTGCGCAGATGGGAGCAAAAGAGGGTTTGCGCAGCTTGGATATGACGGGAGGACCTTCATCACCTTTGACAAGGAGACCCTTACCTGGGTGGCTCCCGACCCCTTGGCCCAGATCACCCAGAGGAAATGGGACGCTATTCCAGGAAAGAATCAGGGACATAAGTTTTACCTGGAGGAAATCTGCATGGAGTGGCTGCAGAGGTACCTGTCCTACGGGAAGGAAACGCTCCTGAGGACAGGTGAGCATCTGAATCCAGGCTGGACTTTCCTCATTTATGGCTGGATTTCTTGGATACATTTGGCCCCTTTGGGTCCCTTGTCTTGGATGCCTGGATGCCCAGGAGGGAATCTCCTTCCAGCACCTCTCCAGCACACGGGAAGCCCTGTTTGGTTGTGGAGTGGAAGGTAGTGGGAGACTTTCCTGCCCATTCAAGTTTCTCACCCACCTTCCAGGCTCTGGAGGGGCTCAGAGTTAATTGTGGGGGTGCCGTTTCTGCAGAGACCCCAGTGGTGACAGTGAGCAGCAGGATGGAGTCCGAGGATGGGATGGAGACGCATGTCTGCCGGGTCCACGGCTTCTACCCCAGGGAGATCGATGCCTCCTGGACGAGGGACAGGGAGGTCTGGCTGCAGGACACCCTCCATGCGTCTGTGGCCCCCAATGCGGATGGGACCTACCACTACTGGCTCAGCATCCGTATTGATCTCAAAGAGAGGGGCCGCTATCGGTGCCACGTGGAGCACGATGGCCTGCAGGAGCCTCTGGACGTGGCCCTGAAGGGTGGGAGGCTGCATGGAGGGATAGGCTGGGCATGATGTAAATTAGACATTATAAATTATAAATTCCACCCTCCGTGTACTTCCCCCTCAAATGCTACAGTGCAGGTTCCAGATCAGCAGAATTTTCTTTTTTTTTTATTTGCGGTTGAGCAGAATGAAATAGAGAACAGTTAAGGGATCTTTAAAGGATGACCAGGTCATCTGGATGTTCCATGGTATTAAAGTTGTATGGTAAATCGGGCATTTTGTCTCATAAAAGCTCTATCCAGAACAGAGGTGGGTTCCTCCCGGTTCACATCGGTTCTATAGAACTGGTAGCAAACTGCTGGTGACATCATGGTGACATCACGGAGCTGGTTCTGTCGGTGCCTGTCCATGGACACCGGCATCTTTTTTTTTTTTGATTTTTTTGGGGGGGGGGAAATTTTTTTTGTGGAATTTTTCGCTGATTTATTTCTTCTGCGCATGCGTAGAAGCCGAGTCTTCGGCACTGCACATGTGCCGCCATCTTGTTTTTGGCTTTTTTTTTTGAATTTTTTGTAAATTTTTGGCACTGCGCATGCATGCCCGCGTGCCCACATGGCGCGCCCACACGGCACGGGAGGAAATGAACCAGCAGCGAGGTTAAGTTAGAACCCACCCCTAATCCAGAGTCAGTCAAAGGCCTCGTTGGCTAACCAAAGGAGGCCGGATGACCGGACAAGGAAGGGGGATCCAGAGCTGACTCAAAAATCTTCCTCCAGGAGTCTCCATTGATGGTTCCTCGTCAGGTTGAAGATATCAAATGGATGCCAGAAGAATCAGCCCTTTGTCCACTGTTCTTCAATATTCCCTGATTTGGAGGAATCAATAGAACAAATAGTTATCGAATTTGAAGATGATAAAAAATGATCAAGTGAGCTAATATCCTCAAAGAAGGAAGTGAAAATTCAGAATGGGATGAGAGGGAGAGAATGAAATGGAAGAGGGTCTCAAAAGAAAATTATGTCCTGGAAGAATAAGAATCTCAAATGAGCTACTAAAGACACAATCACATCTGGCTGAATACTTTAATGGATCCTGTTCCGAGCAAATGGTAAGACTAGATGACCTCTTAAGTTCCTTCCTTCTAACTCTAGGTTTCTAAGTGTGACGTTCTTCACTTAAGAAATAAACATCAAAGGTGCAATTATTGGGTAGGGGATACTTGGCTAGATAGGAGATGGAATATGAGCCTGAAGTATAGTGTACCTTTTAAGAAGGCGTGTGCAATTTTAGGCTACCCCAAATAAATTATAACTTCCAAATGATATGGGTAAATTTCTCCCTGTGTTCTGCCATGATCAGAGCTTGTCTCAAGGAGAAGGTCCAGTTTTGGGCAACGCCCATTAATGCGGATTCAGAGCAATTGGAAAAAGTTCACAGTAGAGCAACAAGGCTGATCCGGGACTAGGAACTGAATCGAAGAAGCTCAGCCTGTTTAGTCTTGAGGAAAGAGGCGTGGTAGTCCTGGTAGGGTACGTGATAGGCCTAGCCTGGGGTTCCCACCTCAGTTGGAAGCTCTAAATGCAAAGACTGAAACAATTTCTATCATGCCAATTCCTGGCCAGAAGACCGAATACATAAAGTGAGCGTTCAATTCCTTTCTCCTCCTCCAGGGGGACAAACCCATCTTACAAGAGATAAAGAAAATGAAACTATACTTAAAAAGGTGGGGGGCTAGATTATATGAAGCCTCTTGCTTTAAATAATAAAATGCTAACATTCAAGCAAAAGAAAAAAGATAGCTACTGGATTTCCTGAAGAACATAAAGAGCAAATCAGCCAGCCCTGGCCTAGCCGACCCATAATCAATCAGAACCTCCTCAATTTCTCTAAGATTCACTTAAAAGGTCCTGAGATCACTTCCGGCAGTTCTCTCAGCACCTGAGGAGGACCAAAGTTGTTTGTGGACTGTCCAACCACAATAGACATAAATGTTGCATCCGGAATACCTTCACTGATTCATGTTTCACCAATCGCATACTAAAAACGACCAGGTGTAATTTTTCTTCTTTGGGCCATGAGATACTTGAAATCAAATTTACATAAAATAATCATTCAAAGAAATGAATTGGGATTTGTTGCATGGATATATTGGGAATTGATCCTCAGAGGTGAGCATCTGAATGCAGACTGGACTTTCCTCCTTTATGGCTGGATCTCTTGTACACATTCAGCCCCTTAGGGTCCCTGGTCTAGAGCCTGTTTGCCCTACTGGGAATCCTCCTCCTCCCCTTTCAACCTCTCTCCAGGACACGGGAAGCCCTGTTTGGTTCTCACTACCAGGCAGCCATTCAGTGGACCAGGAAACGCAGCCTCTCCCTGGCAGGTGTCTGTGTGGATCAGGCAGGAAAATCACTTAAGGGTGTCCTGTTCACTGACCACAATGAGGCAACCATTTGGGGCTATTCAATGAAACCCCCATTAGCCAAACTAGTCGAGAGTGGTCGGCACCCTTAATTTCCCCACACAATTTTCCTGCCCCTGATTCCCCCCCCCACCTTTCAGTCTCTCAGAGTTAATTCCGGTGTTTCCGCAGAGCCTCCAGTGGTGACGATGATCAGTAGGATGGAGGCCGAGGATGGGATGGAGACACACGTCTGCGGGGTCCACGGCTTTTACCCCAGGGAGATCGATGCCTCCTGGACGAGGGATGGGGAGGTCTGGCTGCAGGACACCCTCCATGCGTCTGTGGCCCCCAATGCAGATGGGACCTACCACTACTGGCTCAGCGTCCGGATCGATCCCAAAGAGAGGGGCCGCTATCGGTGCCACGTGGAGCACGACGGCCTGCAGGATCCTCTGGACTTGGAGCTGAAGGGTGAGAGGCTGCAGGGAGGGAAAGGCTGGGTTCTTTGGCAGGCTGGAGAGTTGTGGGAGAGAAATCTGACCCCAGCTGTGTCCAGATGTGAGCATACCTGAGCTTTAAGCCACTGGCTTTTCCAGTGTTTGAGGTTGGTGAAGCTGCAGGGACCAGATCATAGAACTGACTTCGGGTGATGAAAACTACAGAATCCCATCACAATACTTGGCCAATCCTGATGAAATGCCCTTAGATCCTCTCTTAGGCCTTCCCTGTTTCTTGCCTCCAGCAGAAAAGCAGCAGTTACGCTGAGCACCAGAAAGAGATTTGCTTTTGTTTACAATTCCTAAAGTAGAAGAATCAGGAGGAGTCTGGGAGCCCCTTTTCTGAAGGCAAATTTTGATTAAAATTGATGAACTGCAGCTGACTTCAGGAAATGCAGAGAGTGGCTGGACTGATGCATCAGGAGTCAGAAAAGAGGCTCCCAAGTCTGAGTTTTTTCCCATCTGAGACTAACAGGGTTTCCTGCTTTAAAGGTCAAAAGGTCACTCTGTGTTGCTGCTCTAAGAAAGAAGTTGCACATTATTTTATGATAATGTGCAACTTTGGAACCAGCTCCCTCCAGAGATCAGGACTATCCCCACCCTGCTGGCCTTCCGTAAAGCGATAAAAACTTGGCTCTTCCGGCAGGCAGGGTATGAATGAAAGTTATTTTAAATCTGGACAGTATTTTAACATGGTTTTTTTAACAAAATTGTTTTTTACTTTATGTTTTCTATACATGCTGTGAGCCGCCCAGAGTCCCTCGGGAGTTGGGCGGCATAGAAATTTTAATAAATAAATAAATAAAAATAAATGATACGATATGTGAATTCCCGAGGCTCAGCATAAAACCCAAGGAAAAAAGCTGTTTCTCAAAAGAGTTCTGTATATGCTCATAAGTGTCCTTAATGTACACTGGACTTCCAAAGTTGCAAAATTCAAATTCAATTTTTTTTATTGATGGTTGTCACCATGATACAAGAAATATTCAAATGTAATTGTTATGCCGATATCCCAGGCAAAATAAAATATCCTTTTTATTTTTGTTGTTGTTTATAGCAAGAATCAATTCACAAGTGGCATGATTGCTATTCAATGGGAATCCTGAATTTTGTGCAAGAGAAATTTACATTTAAAGTTCCTTCCTCAAACCTCCCCCCCCCAATAAATACCAATTTCTAATGCCTTGGTAAGACCATACTTGGAATATTGCATCCAGTTTTGGTTGCCACAATATAGAAAAGATGTTGAGACTCTGGAAAGAGTGCAGAGAAGAGCAACAAAGATGATTAGGAGCCTGGAGGCTAAAATATATGCAGAGCAATTGCAGGAATTGGGCATTTCTAGTTTAATGAAAAGAAGGACTAGGGGTGACATGACACGTTCCAATATCTAAGCGCCCTGTTTTAGGAAAGCCTCCTGCACCAACCTGGGAGCCAAAACAGGGTGCAGGGACGTCGCATGAGTCCCCCGCGCATGGAGCCCCCCGCGCATGTGCACACACGTACCCCGCGCATGTGCGGTAGAGACCTGAAAACCAGCTGGCTGGCGGGAGGCGCGCATGCATGCCATAGGTTCACCATCACGGGTATAGGGTTTCCTGCTTGAGCAAGGGGTTGGACTGGAAGACCTCCAAGGTCCCTTCCAACTCTGTTATTCCGTTATTCTATTTCTGCCATTTGTGGGACTGTCCAGAAGTTAAATATCACCATATTCCATTTTCATCCTAAAGTTCTGGAAACACAAATTATAATTTTTTGCTATTACTGGACTGGCCAAAGAAAATGAAAGTGTGTACTTAAAAAAAATGATCAGTGATATGAACTCTTTTACTTTAAATAATAAAATGCAAACTCGCAAACTGAAGAAAAAAGCATACAGATACCCCCAATTCCACTCAGAGTCATTTATTTATTTATTATTTATTTATTAGTGAGACTTATATACCGCCTCATAGTGCAAGCACTCTCTAAGCGGTTTACACCATTAAGCAATGTATATTTATTTATTTTATTTATTTTATTAATAGTTCTTATATGTCACCCAACTCCCAAGTGACTCAGGGTGGCGTACAACATAATACAAAAACAGTTATAAAACAATAATCATTGATTAAAATACTACAAAAATTAAAACAAACCAACATTCATACATGGAGGATTGATCTATTTCACCCCGCCTGCAGGAAGAGCCATGTTTTAACTGCTTTACGGAAGGCCAGTAGGGTGGGGATAGTCCAGATCTCTGGGGGAAGTTGATTCCAGAGAGATGCGGCTCCCACAGAGAAGGCTCTCCCCCTAGGGCCCGCCAACCGGCACTGCTTGGCTGATGGGACCTGGAGGAGGCCAACTCTGTGGGACCTAACCGGTCGTAGGGAGGTATGCGGTAGGATGCGGTCCCGAAGGTAACCTGGCCCTGAGCCATGTAGGGCTTTAAAGGTTAAAACCAACACCTTAAATTGCGACCGGAGACTAATGGGCAGCCAATGCAGCTGGCGGAGAATAGGTGTTACATGGGTGTATCTTGGGACACCCACTACAGCTCGCGCAGGCGCATTTTGCACCAGTTGTAGTCTCCGGATACTCTTTAAGGGTAGCCCCATGTAGAGCGCATTACAGTAGTCCAGCCGTGAGGTGATGAGGGCGTGAGTGACTGTGAGTAAGGCCTCCCTCTCCAGGAAGGGTCGCAATTGGTGCACCAGGCGAACCTGTGCAAAGGTCCCCCAGCCACAGCTGACAGATGTTGATCCAATTTTAGCTGCGGGTCTAGGAGAACCCCCAAATTGTGAACCTGTTCCAAGGGAGTTAATTTCTCTCCCCCAAGAACCAAGGAGGGGCAATCGACATAATCCCTAGGAGGCAATATCCATAGCCACTCGGTCTTGTCTGGGTTGAGCTTGAGCCTGTTCATTCCCATCCAGACCCTAACATCGTCCAGGCATCGGCACATTACATCCACTGCTTCCCTGAATTGAGACAGGGTGGAGATGTACAACTGGGTGTCATCAGCATACTGCTGGAACCTCACCCCGTGCCGTCGGATGATCTCACCAAGCGGTTTCATGTAGATGTTAAACAGGATGGGGAGGGGACCGAGCCCTGAGGCACCCCGCAAGTCAGGGCCCCCGCAAGTCAGGGGCAAGAATCGGTGGATGCAATAAGAGCGGAGAAATGCAAGCATTTTGCCGCCCGTATCACCACTAAATAAGATCTGATATAGGTTCTTAGTTCATATATATATATGCTTCATGGAGGGTGTCAGGCGGTGCATGGAATTTTGTCTTTGGGGTTTCTTAGGATGGTGGATAAACTGAAAAATATCCACCATCCTAAGAAACCCCAAAGACAAAATTGAGTTAGAAAATCAAGGAGTATATGAAATTCCATGTACCGCCTGCCCCACCACATACATTGGACAAACCAACAGAAGAATAAGTGCACGCATTGAAGAACACAAGAACACAGTCAAAAAAGAGGAACCAACTTCTTCCCTGGTCCAACATCTTAAAGCCACAGGACATGAAATCGACTTTAAAAAGACCAGAACTATCGCCAAAACTGAACACTTTAACAACAGAATAATCAGAGAAGCTATCGAGATAGAAAAACGCCCACACAGCATGAATAAACGAGATGACACCTCCCGCCTACCAGCCATTTGGAAACCCGCCCTTATTGACAAACGAGTCCCCAACACAAAGAATGACACCAAACCCACACTCACGAAAACCACATAGGATGACACCACCACACATCCACGCAATAAGCAAACCCAAACCCACACCAATGAGGCACGACCACAAACCAGAAGCCATACTACAGCTGCATCATTAACCACTTTAAACCCCTCCAATCCATACATGAAGCAAACTGACACCCTCCATGAAGATGTGGCAGGACCACGAACCAGAAGTCAAACAGCAGCAATGCAGCTCACCAGCTCAAATGCCCCTGCAAGTCAGAGTAACCTGAGAACACCCCCAGCCAATCAGAGCACAGCCAAGCCCCCAACCAATCAGAACACACCTCCAACCAATCAGAACACAGCCAAGCTCCCATCCTATCAGTTCAAACCTCCACTGGCAGTTAAAAGGAAGAAACAGCAGCAATCTCACATTGCTCCTAGAAGCAGGAAGCAGAAGACACCAGCCTGAAGATGATGAATGAGACTTCATCGAAACGTCGCCAAGACACTTCCAATTCCACGCGGGAGAAAACCTGAATACCCAAAGACCTACATACAAACACCCGCGAAAACCTCAGAAATATATATATATATATATATATATATATATATATATATATATATATATATATATATATATATATATATATATATATATATATATATATATATATATATATATATATATATATATATATATATATATATATATATATATATATATATATATATATATATATATTTATTTATTTATTTATTTATTTATTTATTTATTTATTTATTTATTTATTTATTTATTTATATGTATATTTATATTGCCCCCAACAATTTGGGTCCTCATTTTACCTACCTCGGAAGGATGGAAGACTGAGTCAACCCTGAGCCAGTGAGATCTGAACAGCTGAACTGCTGATCACAGTCAGCTAAAGTAGCCTGCAGTGGGAACTTAGAACACTTGGAATTGAATTAGACTGGTGGCACTATCTACAAATAAGTACGAGGTACACTAAGGATGCGATACAACCTGGCTTTCAAAATGAACATGCCCTAGATAAAATCTTACTAGGACCAGATGGAAAAATAATTTCTCGGTTTTATAATTTTCTGATTGAATATAAACTTTTTGAAGAAGTGGTGAAAGGAAACATGATAGCCTGGGCACAAAACTTTGGCTATCCAATTACACTTTCAGAATGGGACAAAGTTTGGGAATTAAATTATAAACTTACATTAGCAGCCTCATACAAAGAAAATTTATATAAAATGTTCTACCGCTGGCACCTCTCCCCTGCCCGCTTGGCAAAAATGTTCCCAACAACCTCTCCAAAATGTTGGAAATGCAAAAAGGAGAGAGGAACATATTACCACCAATGGTGGACTTACCCTAAAGCTAGAAATTTCTGGAACAAAATTAGAGCCTGGTTGGGAGAAATATTACAGAAAGAAATTGCATTAAAGCCTGAATTGTTTTTATTGGGGATACTGCGCACGAGATACTCAAAAGAAGAAAGATACCTAATTTTACACATAGTCACAGCAGCTAGACTATCATACGCCCAGAATTGGAAATTAGAACACGTGCCCACTGCTTCGATGGTCATCAGAAAAATACTCGATTGCGCAGAAATGTGCAAACTAACAATGCAGATTCACAGAAAAGACGACATGGATTTCTACGAAATATGGAATAAGGTATATAATTGGATTAAACAAAACCCAAAATTAAAAATTTGGCAGATGAATTGAGATATATTTATAAATGCTTTCTTTACAAGCTGTAATTAAATAAACCAATTTACGGATGATAATCACCGATAATTACGACATGGAATGTACTTAAAATGTATATAGATATTGATACAAAACAAACACTGTTTTAACGCTGTTAAAGCATTGGACTATTTCTTGTTGTTGTTTGTAAATATATGTACTTGTTTGTGTTTTGTGTGTTTTGTTTGTGTGTTTGTGTGTTTTGTTTGTGTCTTTTTTCTTATTGTAAAAATTTAATAAAGACTATTTTAAAAAATTAAATAAAGTAGCCTGTAGTGCTGCACTCTAACTGCTGCGCCACCTTGGCTCGGCTCATGACTTATTGGGGCGGCGTATAAAAAAAACAAAAATGTTTTTGTTTTAACAAATTTTGTTTATATTATTGTGTTGGAAAGGTTTTTGTTTTGGAAGCTGCTACGAGTCACAAGGTGGCAAAGGGCTGCTTTTGAGTGGAAAAGCCAAATATGAATTCAGCTGGGCTGGTGTGAGAAGAAGGCAGAGTCATGAGGACACGTCCTCTGACAACGGTTAGCAAGGCGTCTTCATGTTACTCTTAGAGGGACACAAAAATGAGCCCATGGAGTTTTTAATTTTGGGTATTTCCAGCTTTCACTTCTTTAGGTCTCTTCCCTGATTGGGATGATTTTTTGGGGTTCTCCTTCAATGATCTGCTCTTTCTCCCAATTCAGAACCAACCAATTCAAAATCCAACCTGGGGCTCATCATCGGCTGCGTTGTGGCTGCTCTTGTCCTGGGGTGTGTGATTGCTGGGATCCTGGTATTCTTCAGTAAGTATCTTTTTGGGGGGGGATGATGGAAGGAAGATGGAGAGATTTCCACCCCAAGTCTTTCCCTTTGGGGAGCTCCTTCTGGGCTTCCTTCTGTCCTGTTGTCCCATCCCTCTTGGGGAGCATCTGAGATCTCAGCCTCTTCCTGGGACTCCAGTCTCAATTCAGCTGAGTCTGAGATTCAGGCAGTCCTGTCTCCTTCTGAGTTGGGAAGAGGCATCCCGGTTCCTTTGTCCCTCTCAAAGGCTTCGATCAAAGAGCAGCAGAGAAGGATTTCCATGAAAACCATCCTCCCCTCCCAGCTGCTGCTGCTGCTTCCCCCAATTCCCCTCCATCCATCTCGGAGGCAGCAGGTCTCTCTTGCGGCAAATCAGGAGATATATTTGTATTTTGAAGATCTTTCTGTCTTTATAAATGGGACAAAGTGACTGTGAAATATCTCCTGGGGTTCTTCCTCCTACGGAGGGAGAGATTGGATGGTCTCTGGTGGATTCTTTTGAACTTTCAATGATTTTATCCTTGCAGAGAGACATCAGGATGGCTACAAAGCAGCATCAAGTGAGTTTTTTGTCCTCTTTCCATGTAATCTCCAATTTAGATTAGGGACCAGAGGCACCATCACTTGAGAGAGGTGTGTGTCCGTGTGTGTGTGTGCTATCTTCCTCTTCCTTCTAAGAACCAGGCTGGGGAAGATGGGGCCCCTTTTCATTACAGCCAGGCTGTTCTTGGAAGTGGAGCCCTCAAGGAGAAACATCTGGGAGAAGGAACCTTCCAGAAGGTGAGCTGGTGGAAGGACCCTCTGACTGAAAAAAATGCTCTGTTTCCCAAGAAGGCAGAAAGGAAAGGCTTGGCCAAATGAGAGTCAGAAGCTCCATAAAATTAGGGGTCAAAGGGGGGCATTTTGAGGAAAAAGGAGCTTTGGGGGATGCCAGCTGGATTTCCTCTTGGTCTCCCATTACAAGGCTCTCTAAGTATGAATTGGCTGTCTTTGGATGAAAGCCTCCCATTTCTTTGAGGGGAAATAGGGAAACCACTGGCGATACCATGATTTTATTGTGAGCTGCCTAGAGCCACCTGGGCAAGATGGGGGGCATAGAATTGAATAATGAATGAATAAAAAGGCTGGTCTCCTCTGAGAAGTCTGTGAAGCTGCAGAGGTTGAATGGTGAAAGGAGAGATTTGTCCTCCTCAGAGGATCCAGACAAGGCAGAGACTCACTCTGTGTCTTTCTCTCCAATGCAGGAAGCAACCAGGCCATTTAGCAGCCCCCTCCCAGGTGAGTTTCCCCCTGTGGAGGCTGCATGGGGGGAGAGGGAGGGAGGGGAGGGCTTTGGGGTCAAATGATCAGTGTATGGGGAACATAGTTTGGGAAATCCCTCTTCTCTCTCCTGTTCATCTCAAACTCTGCAAGGGAAGGAATTTGTGGGAGAGGCAGTGGGGCTCTGGGGAGGGGTCTACCTTCCGCCAAACTCTTATCCAGCAAGGCCAGACTGGGGCCAGACCCCTCTCAGGATCTGACTTTTCTTGGGTCAGGAGGGTCCGAGACCTGCAAAGAGGAGATCAGAGGGTTCCCACTGCAAGGGGGGAAAGAGGGACAGACGAGCAACTTCCTGAGGGTCCTGCAGTCATGGATGGAGAGGGGGCTTCTCTCCCCTCCTTGATCCCATTTGGGAATGCCTCCCTCCGGATGCTGAAGGAAGACCTGGACTTGTTTGTTTGTTTGTTTGTGTTTGTTTGTTTGTCAAACATGTACAATATAGTAAGTATAAACATAAGCAAAGTACAGATAAATGAGGACAATAGGACAGTATGATAGGGACAGTAGGCACAATGGGTGCACTTATGCACGCCCCTTACAGACCTCTTAGGAATGGGGTGAGGTCGACTGTAGACAGTCTAAGGTTAAAGTTTTTGGGGTTTGGGGAAGAAACCACAGAGTCAGGCATTGATCACTCTGTTGCTGAAGTCGTATTTTCTGCAGTCGAGTTTCGAGCGGTTTACATTAAGTTTGAATGTATTGTATGCTCGTGTATTGTTGCAGTTGAAACTGAAGTAATCATTGACAGGTAGGACATTGTGGTAGATGATTTTATGAACTACATTTAGGTCAGATCGAAGGCCACGAAGTTCTAAGACACCTTATTATTATCACCTTATTATCACCTTATTAGACACCTCTGACTGGCCAGCTCACACAACCGGTCTGGGCTCACACAATAAAAATATCAGTAGAACAGGAGACCATAAATTCAATACACAAAAGACAAATGAGCACCAAGGAAAAACCAGTCAGCCAGAAATTCACATGACATGGAACTCAATGCCTGGGCACAGAGCCATATTTTGATGGCCTTCCGGAAGGCTGAGAGGAGGGGGAACTGCTGGAGGGACACTTCCAAGGCCGGAGAAGATGGCCTTATTTCAAGGAGGGGAGGGGGGCCCCTGTAGTGTGTCAGGAGACCACTAGGGGGCCACTCGAGGAGCGGGAAAGTTAGCAACTGTTGATTGGTGGAGCCGCCTGACAGCTGGCTATAAAAGCCGGCTGTCAGGCAGAATTACCTCAGTTCCAGTTATGATTATTCCATGTTATGTTGCGTTAGATGAATAAAGAATTACCTTTACCTCATCGCTGGAACTCCTATCTATGACTGCACCCACCTAGTCCAGCTATACAGCATCCAGTCTAATGGCAGATACCCCCCAGGAAGAGAGGAGACCCCAAACAGCCTGGTCTCAAATGAAACTATAAAGTTATGTCAGAAGGAGGGCAGAACAGAGGTCCTATTGGTCATTGCCTAGCAACAGAGTAAACGTTCTGGGGACTGACAGTTGGCTGCAGCCTATGTAAGAGATTGGGCTGGCTTCCTTCTCTTTGCTGGAAACAGAGTTTACCTCAGGTGTGTCTGAATTTCACTCTTGGACCTGCTGAAGACCTTGAGCTGGCTCTTCGACCTTGGACCAGTGGTGGGTTGGTACCGGTTCGCCTCGGTTCGGGCGAACGGGCAGCGGTGGGAGGCTCTGCCCACCCGCCTGGACATGATCACGGACGATCTGCGCACGCACAGAAGTGGCACGCGTGCGCACATCTCCGAACCGGTAGTGCTATATACTTGTGGATATATAGATCTCCAGGATGGGCGCAATGATGGAGGCGACTCCTTTGCGGATTAAAGGAACTCTTTAATGTGGTAACTCAACAATAACCAGAACTCTACATAACATCAGCTGAGGCAAATCTCTTGACAGCTCGTTATACTTGGCTAACAATATTCAACAGCCAATCACAGGCTTAGGGGTTCCCGCTCCTAGTGCGACCCCTGGTGGTAGCAAAGGTAAAGTGAAACCCATGACTGCCTTGGACCAAATAAACAACTCTTTGTATGCTCTTCTTTAAAAAAACACACACACACATACTTTGAAGGCAAGGTTTTATTTTGGTTGATGTTCTTGGGGACATTGCTAACTCTGTGACCTGAAAATAAAACTGATATTATAGGACTTAAATTTAAGTGCAGTCGGGGCTGCCTGGGATTCTGGGCTTCATTATTAGCATTTTAAAGGGGGATTTTGCGCTTTTAAGAAGGGAGGCTGGATCTCCTTTTTTAAAAAAAAATTAAGGAAGTGTGTTTTTCTCTCTTTAGCCAAGGCTGTTTCTTTTGGTATGGGAGAACTTTCTTTCTCAGCAACTACACAACAGAAAGTGTCTTCTGGAAGACCTTGGATACATTTGCAAGCATTAAGCAAGATACAAATTTATCTGGAAAAGGAAGTATATAGACCATAAGTTTTGCCAGTTGTGAAATGCCATCTAGAATCGTTGTTTCGTATTGTTCCAACTTCACATTTAATCCATGTTTTATTGTTTGGTCACTTGCTTTCTAACATATCTTATATACCCAAGGTTTATATTTGTTTCTGTAACTGATAAAAAGATTTGGGCCCCTGTTGCAGGTTCTTTTAACTATTTACCCGTTTGGTGGATTGGAGACACATAAGAAATGACATAAGGTTTCCTGCCTGAGCAAAGGGTTGGACTAGAAGACCTCCAAGGTCTCGTCCAATGCTGTTATTCTGTAAAAGCTAACAACATAGTTCCCTAGACAACACACACACACACACACACACACACACACACACACACACACACACACACACACACACACAAACCAATACTATTACTACTCATGCTTTTCTACAGCTACTCCTACCTATAGTACTCCTTGTGAGTATTGTTAGAGAGAGACAATCCCTTGCTAACTGCATTACTCTCACACAAAAATACACACCTTTCCCCACACCCTCAGTTTTTTCACACCACAGCCTTTACTGGCAATTTTGTTGTGATGTCCCCGAGGAGAGGCCTTGAAGAGACAGGACAAAAACAACACAGCTGGTAGCAAATTTCTGGGCAGACAGCTCTCTCTCTCTCTCAGCCCTCTTTGCTTTGCCTGAATTACTTGGTGTTTTCTATTTTCAGGAGGGCAAAGAAGCCCCTTTGCAAAGGGAAAAGCATCTCTCTCAAATTCAGGGCCCGAGTTCTTATCCGCTCCAGGCCAAAGTCGGGGTGCCTGAGTTTGGAGGCAACAGCAGGATCAAGGAGAGATTCAACCTGGAAGTGAGGAGAAACTTTCTGATGGTGAGAGCGATCAACCAGTGGAACAGCTTGCCAGCGGAGGTTGTAAGAGCCCCAACACTTGCGACCTTCAAGGGGAGACTGGACTGCCATCTGTCTCAAAGGGTGTAGGAATTCCTGCTTGAGCAGGGGGTTGGACTAGATAACCTACAAGGTCCCTTCCAACTCTAATAATAAATCTAAAATCTAAATCTAAATGTCTCTTTAACGGACAATGCCGATCATCAATGCCTTGATGAGCCGAGGTGGCGCAGCGGTTAGAGTGGGGTACTGCAGGCCACTTTAGCTGACTGTGATCCGCAGGTCAGCGGTTCAAATCTCACCGGCTCAAGGTTGACTCAGCCTTCCATCCTTCCGAGGTAGGTAAAATGAGGACCCAGATTGTTGGGGGCAATATAAATATACATTGCTTACTGGTGTAAACCGCTTAGAGTGTGCTTGCACTGTGAGGCGGTATATAACTCCCATAAATAAATAAATAAATAAATAAATAAATAAATAAATAAATAAATAAATAAATAAATAAATAAATAAATAAATAAATAAATAATAAATAAATGCAGAGTTACAAATGGGCTGCCTGCAGTCCCTAAAATGGTGGCAGGCTCCCTACAGTGTTCTTAAAATGGCTGATGGCTGACTGCCAATGGGATCCATCAACGCAACATGGCACATGGTTCTTTCCCCCCATCTGAAGTTGACAAAGTGCCAGTCCCTCAATGCCTCCAGGAGTGTCACAAAGTCATGCATGCATTTGCAGCCTGTGTTCAGCGATTCGTGAAAACATTGTGCAGCTTCAGCAGCTCATCTGCTTAAGGAAGGAGAAAAACCATCCAGCATGTTGAGTCCTGTCGTGTTCCCATTGTTCTCTATTTACGTTGCCTCCAAAGTGAAAACTCAGAAAAAGGAAAAATGTAATCTTAAAATCATCCACATCCCTTATTAATCAGCGGTGGTCTTTGGAAGGTGGAAGGAAGATGGCAGCACTTGGTGCCTCCTTAGCTGGAAAAAATAAATGTGGGGTGGGAGATAATATACCTTGTTGGCTATGAAAGCAATGCCAGTTCTTTGTTTATCACCTCCCAAGGAATAATATTATGTATTCTTTTCAACAATATTGAATAAAAATAATAACCTTACAGCCTCAACCGTTTACTTTTGCAAACTTAATATGTATTAGCCATTTCTATAACAAGGTGGCGCAGCGGTTAGAGGCAGTACTGCAGGCCACTTTAGCTGACTGTGATCCGCAGGTCAGCGGTTCATATCTCACCGGCTCAAGGTTGACTCAGCCTTCCATCGTTCCGAGGTAATAGCAATAGCAATAGCACTTTACTTATATACCGCTTCATAGTGCTTTACAGCCCTCTCTAAGCGGTTTACAGAGTTCAGCATATTGCCCCCAACAATCTGGGTCCTCATTTTACCGACCTCAGAAGGATGGAAGGCTGAGTCAACCTTGAGCCTAGTGAGATTTGAACTGCTGAACTAGCAGTCAGCCTGCAGTCGCAGGATTTAACCACTGCACCACTTCAGCTCTGGTAGGTAAAATGAGGACCCAGATTGTTGGGGGCAATGTAAATATACATTGCTTACTGGTGTAAACTGCTTAGAGAGAGCTTGCACTGTGAGGAGGTATATAAATCTCACAAATAAATAAATAATAAATAAACAAGAAATGTTTTCTAATCAACAAAATTTAAAGTCAATGTATCATATTTTTCTATCTTTTTTTTTATTCAAAAAGTTTTATTAGTACAGAATTACATAAGTAGTAGCAAAATATTAAATATAAAGTACAAACATTTTTGTTTTTTTCTCCCCCCCCCCGAACCCACCCCCTTCCCTCCCCACCTCCCCCCCGGACTTCCCAGAGATAATACAGGGCATAATAATAAATTTAAATTGTTAATAAAAAGAGAAAAAAAGAAAAAAAAGAACACTATTTTTAAAAAACTTCAACTCCAGATTATACACTAATAATATATCGCATTTGTATACAATAGTAAAGATACAAAAAAGAAAAAAAAAAGAAAGAAAGAAAGAGAAATCTCTTTAACAATACAAACAAACCTCCTACCTCCTCCCTTCAATCCTCTATCTTATACAAAGTAAATGTTACATAAATAATAACTAAATATAAAATACAAAAATCTTAAACTGATATTATTGACATTAAAAATAACCTCTAAGATAAAACTTAACTAAATGTTACATAAGTAATCATCAAATATTAAATTTCATCATGATATTAATAACATAATATTATTCTAAATTAACTTACTAACTTCAATAAACAAAAAAAAAAAGGAAAGGGAAAAAAGAATAAACAAATCTTCAACAAACTATATATATCTAATATTATTAACATTAAAGGTAACCTCAAAGTTATATAAAACTTAACTAAATATTGCATAGGTAATCATTAGATAGGGAAAAGGAAAAATGCAATCATATTAGTCTCTATCCGTCCAATATATTTCAACATCACATCGTTTTGTATCTTGATAGTTCATCTTTTAATAGTTCAGTAAATGTGAATTTGTCGACTCGTCTCCCATCTGATCCCAGACCTCCATCTCCTTTTCCCCAGCTATCTGGTTCTGGCACTCCTTTTGGGTTTTTGAATCTATTTCCTTTTGATCCATCAAAGGTGGCTTCCCCTCCTCCTCCTCTTTTATTTTCATACATCCTTCCTCTGGAATCTTGGATATATCAGCCTTTAAAACATTGACATAAAATTCAGTAGCTTTTTTTATCGTGTTGAGCCGGTATCTTTTTCCAGAAAATTTCACTGCTACTCCAACTGGCGCTTCCCATTTATATTGTAAATTTAATCTCTTAAATTCATCAATCAAAAAAGTATAGCTTTTTCTGGCTTTAAGCATTTTAGAGGGGATTTCTTTCCAAATCTTTAGTTCCTGACCATTCACCATCAGATTATTGTTAAACGTTGCTTGTATAATTCTATTCCGTAAAGCTCTTGTGGTAAAATATATAACAATGTCCCTTGGTAAATGCTTTTGTTTAGCGTACCACGAATTGATTCTGTATATTTTGTCGATTTGTGTAGCCAATTCCACTTTAGAAATTCCAGACACCTGATCCAATACGTCAACCATCCTGCCTTTTAAATTTTCATATAATCCTTCTTTCAAACCTCTGATCCTTATAGCAACTTCCATGGATCTGAACTGTGTCATCAAGACCTCTTTTTCAAAATTTGCAATATCATTTTGGATTTTATCTATGTAATTCACCGAGGTTGCCAAAGCTTGTTTATTTGTTTCAATACGTTCTGCCAAAACTTGGCTTTTCCTGCAGGCGGGGGGTAGAGCTTAATTCATTCGAGCCCACCCCCCAAGTATGTATGATGTTGAATGGTTGGTGATGATTCTTTTTATATTGTGTTTTAATTTTCATATTTGCTTTTAATTAACTTTTTAGATTCTGGCTATTCTTGTATTTTCTCACTGTTGTACGCCGCCCTGAGTCCTTAGGGAGTTGGGCGGCATATAAGAATTCCAAAATAAATAAATAAATAAATAAAACTTCAATATTTGTTGCTAAACCTTTGCAAACCTCTAACACATCAAATCTGAGTTGTTGATTCATATTCTTCAAAGCAGCCTGCATTTTTTTGTCTATCTCACTTATTTTCTGATTAAATTCCAAAGTAAGTTCATGTTTCATAATCTTTAAATTATTTAATAAATTTTCAGGTGTCAAAAGCTGTGGAGGTGTTAGCTCAGTGTTAAATTGCATTTTAGAAATATATCCAGATGAATAGTCATTTCTTTTAGTCAAAACAATCTTTCCAGACTTTGAAGCCATTGGTGTTTCAAAAGAGTACAAAAAAGAAAGAAAGCCAAGTGCCTGATTAAAGTTCTTTCCAGTTTAAAAACCAGGTAGTCTTTTATTATTGGAAATATTTCTATTATAACTTTAATCCAGAGTTAGGAGACAGAGAGAGAAAAAACCATTTTTCCAAGTTAAAAGTTTCCATAAGAGAGAGAGAGAAAGAAAAAAAAAAGCCTCTGGGAAAATGAAAGTCACTTTCACTTCTCAATCGCCATATTGTTACTCTATTTCCTTTGTTCCCTTGCCGAAGTGAAAGCTTGCCCAGGAGTTGAAAAAAAAAAGGAAAAAAGAGGTTTCAGTACTTGCCCATCTCACGCCTGTTTCTCTCTGTCTGCTTCTATAGTTTAAATGTAGTTATAAATCCCATTCTTGAAGCAGCGGCTGGTCGCGACATCTAGCTCCGCAAAAGCGGAGGTTTCCTGATCTTCGGAGCCGGAGACAGGCTGCATGGGGAGCTCTCCCTTCGCGCCCTACCAGATGGCTCCTAGGGCGCTGGGGGGGTTCTACCCCACCTGTCAAGCTCTCATGTCTCCCCTTTGCCCGGGGAAGAGATTTCCAAAGCTGCCAGACAGCTGTTCTGGCGGCTTTTAACAAAGATAGGAAAGGCGCCCGACAGGGGACGTCCGCGATATTTTTCTATCTTGAGCACAAAATCCGGAAGCGGTTTCCAAGCAGAAACAAAGTTGGATGTATTCTTTTCTTTGATTTAAGCACTTTAATCTGGCTATTCTCACTACTCACTACTCACCAACAAAGCCCCCGATACGTGATTTAATCACAGAAGAGGGGGCTGACCTGGTTTGTGTAACTGAGACCTGGCTGGGCCTGGAGGGGGAAGTAGCTCTCTCCGAGATATGCCCAGACGGGTTCTCAGTGCAGCAGCATCCCCGACCCCAGGGAAGGGGGGGAGGAGTGGCAATAATAACGCGCGGAAACCTGCATCCTCGTAGGATCCCTGCCCCGGAGATTGTTGGGTGTGAGACGCTCCTTCTGAAGTTGGACTTAGGGGTACAGGTGGGCCTTTTCTTAACGTACCTCCCTCCCAGCTGCGTAAGTAAGGCCCTGCCTGAGCTGCTCGAGGCAGTAGCCGGCTTGGCAGTTGAGTTCCCTAGGCTTATGGTGCTGGGGGACTTCAACTTGCCTTCTGCTGGCGAAACCTCTGGGATAGCTCAGGAGTTCATGGATTCCATGACAACCATGGACCTGACCCAAGTAATCCAGGGTCCGACTCATGAGGGTGATCACACGCTCGACCTAGTGTTTCTTTCGGGGCAGTGGAGAGATGATCTGAAGATAAGGGACATAGTCATCACCCCTCTGTCATGGTCAGATCATTTCCTACTGAGGTTGGATTTCGCAGCCCCACTCCTCCCCTGCAGGGAGGCGGGACCGACTAGGTGGTTCCGCCCCAGGCGCCTAATGGAGCCGGAAGGATTCCAGAGGGAACTTGGGGAAATACCTGAAACCCTGGTACACAATTCGGCTGACTCCCTGGTGGCTGCTTGGAACACCGCAGCATCAGGGGCGTTAGACCGAATTGCGCCTAAGCGACCTCTCCGTGGCAGTGGATCCCGGAAAGCTCCCTGGTTTACCGAGGAGCTCCGGGAGATGAAACGCCAGAAGAGACGTCTAGAGCGCCGCTGGAGAGCCAGCAAAACCGAATCTGACTGAACACTATTAAGAATTTACATCAGATCTTATTTAGTGGCGATAAGGGCGGCAAAATGATCCTATTTTTCCGCTCTTATTGCGTCCGCAGATTCTCGCCCAGCTGCCTTGTTTAGGGTGACTCGCTCCCTCCTTGCTAAAGGGGGAGCGAGGAACACTTACAAGGCAGAGCTGAGGAATTCGCTGAGTTTCTGTCGGATAAAGTCGCTCAGATTCGGTCAAACCTGGACTCTGGCTGGGCAGAGTCCATAGAGTTGACAGGGGCAAGTCTTAGTCCACCGTTATGGGAAGAGTTTGGGCCTGTTTCTCCCGAAGATGTGGACAGAGCTGTGGGGGCGATGGGTACCTCCACCTGTTTATTGGACCCGTGCCCCTCCTGGTTGGTCTCGGCCAGTAGAGTGGTGCCACGCGGCTGGATCCAGGCGGTGGTCACCGCTTCTTTGAGGGAGGGATCCGTACCGCAGTCATTAAAAGCTGCGGTGGTGAGACCCCTCCTGAAGAAGCCTTCCCTGGATCCAGCTGATTTGAAGAACTATCGTCCGGTCTCCAACTTACCCTTTTTGGGGAAAGTTGTGGAGAAGGTGGTGGTTACTCAGCTTCTGCAGCTTCTGGATGAAACAGATCATCTAGATCCTTATCAGTTGGGCTTCAGGCGCGGCTACAGTACAGAAACTGCCTTGGTCGCCCTGATGGATGATCTCTGGCGGGCCCGGGATGGGGGAAATTCCTCCATCCTGGTGCTACTTGACCTCTCAGCGGCTTTCGATACCATCGACCATGGTATCCTTCTGCATCATCTCGGTGAGTTGGGGGTGGGAGGCACCGTTTTGCGGTGGTTCTCCTCTTATCTCGCCGATAGGATGCAGTCGGTGTTAGCAGGAGGACAGAGATCATCCCCTAGGCCCCTATCATGTGGGGTGCCTCAGGGGTCGGTTCTCTCGCCCATCCTGTTTAACATTTACATGAAACCGCTGGGGGAGATCATCCGCAGACATGGGGTGTGTTTCCACCAGTACGCTGATGACACCCAGCTGTACTTCACCACCCCGTCTGACTTCAGGGAGGCAGTTGATGTAATGTGCCGGTGCCTGGACGACATTAGGATCTGGATGGGGAGGAATAGACTCAGACTTAATCCCGATAAGACTGAGTGGCTTTGGATACTGCCTCCTAAGGACTATGTCAACTGTCCCTCCTTGGTGTTCGAGGGAGCGAAACTGACTCCCTCGGATCAGGTCCGCAACTTGGGGGTCCTCCTAGATCCACAGCTAAAATTGGATCACCATCTTTCTGCTGTGGCTAGGGGGGCCTTTGCACAGGTTCGCCTGGTGCACCAGTTGCGGCCATACTTGGAGAAGGAGGCTCTACTCACGGTCACTCATGCCCTTGTCACCTCGCGCTTAGACTACTGCAACGCGCTCTACATGGAGCTACCCTTGAAGAGTATCTGGAGACTTCAGCTGGTGCAAAATGCGACTGCGCGTGCTGTGGTGGGTGTGCCAAGGTACACCCACGTGACACCTATACTCCGCCAGCTGCATTGGTTGCCCATCGGTCTCCGGGTCCAATTCAAGGTGTTGATCACCATCTTTAAAGCCCTTCATGGCTTAGGACCAGGTTATCTCCGGGACCGCATTCTGCCTCATACTTCCCTTCGACCGGTTAGGGCCCACAGAGTTGGCCTCCTCCAGGTCCTGTCGGCCAAGCAATGCCGCCTGGCGGGCCCTAGGGGGAGAGCCTTCTCTGTGGCTGGCCCCGCGCTCTGGAACCAACTTCCCCCAGAGACCCGAACTATCCCCACTCTGCTGGCCTTCCGAAAAGCTGTCAAGACATGGCTTTTCCTGCAGGCTGGGGGTAGAGCCTAAACCACTCAAGCTCACCCCAAGTATGTATGGTTATTGAATGGGTATTGGATGATTTTAAATATTGTGTTTTTTAATTTTTATATATCTCGTTTTAATGTGTTATTTATAAATTGGTGTCCTGTATTTTTTTTTCTGTTGTACGCCGCCCTGAGTCCTTCGGGAGTTGGGCGGCATATAAGAACACCATAATAAATAAATAAATAATAAATACTGTCAATGATAACAATGAAGTTATATTTGTCTTTTCAAGTTCTTTCTCCATTACCCCTAAAAGAAAATACTCTGGTTTAATTTTTATATTTATTTTGAGAAACTTCTATACTAAAATATAAATCTTATTTTAATATTTTAAAAATGTGCCATTTTTAACAAAGCATTTTATTATTAATCAACCAGAAGGAACCATTTGACCTGATAAGCAATGTAACCCAATTGCTCGTTCGCCAGTTCCTTGAAATCCTCCAGCTTATCCACACAACCATATTTTAAAGGACTTCTGGAAGGATATCAAGGGTGGCTACCACAGCAGAAAAGACCCGTCTCCTGGATCCCACTACGTGTGAGTCCTTAACAGCCAAGACCCACAACACGCCTCTTCCGCTAGAGCTGATGGGGTAGATCGATGTAATCGGGAAGAGGAGATCTCATTCCACGGAAAGCGTTTAAAGGTCAAAAACGGCACCTTGAACTGGACCCAGAAGCTAACTGGCAATCAATGCATTTTGTGGAGCAGAGGTGTAAGGGGTGCCGTTCTTGGGGTGCATATAACTGCCCACACCCCCATATTTTGACCCAGCTGAAGCCTTCCAGATGCTCTTCAAGGACAGCCCCATGTAGAGTGCATTGAAGTAGTGCATCCAGGATGGCTGTATACATTTGACTAATAAACCAATAAACTCTGGGCATCCCTAAGGAAGCAGTCTGGAGATGCGGCAGGGGAGGGAGTATCTGGGTCGACCAGGATCCTCCCCAGTTGAGGCACGTGGGGGGCTGTGCCTGGAGAAAGAGGCCCCAGAATGATTGGCCAAGGCAGCTGCCTCTCCTTCCTCTGGTTTCCACAGGCAAAGGCTGCCCTGAGCTGCTTCGGCCTGTCTCGCATTTGGCTCCTTTCCAAAATCCTGGCTTAGGAAGCAGCCCAGCCTCTCATTTGCCAGGGATTCTCCAGACCCACAAAGGCCAGATTCACACAGCGGATGTAACCTGGTCAGTCATGAACCTGGGAGGTGCCTTTGCACGACCTTCTCACATTGGGTTGTAGAAAGTTGGCACCCACCCCTCTCCTAGAAGAATGAAATATTCTAGGAAATATTAAAAAGGCAGAATATTATGTTTCCCTGGATGAGAAAAGCAGAAACATGCTCTTGGAAACAGAGACTCAGCCCCAGCTCCCTGACCCCCCCCCCCAGCAGATATTTTGGTGCCAGCTTATCTACAAGACAAAAGACTGGGCCAGTCTATGTACAAAACAAAAGATCCAGGATGATGGGATTATCCTTCAGGGCAAAGCCACTCAGCCACAATAGGAATGGCCCTTCATTGCATCACCCAGCAAGATTCAACCAAGCCTGGGACACAGACCTCAGCTATGACTCCTGCATAGGCCCCCTGGGAGTCTGACAGCCAATAGAATACATGCCCTTGCCACAGGAACAGGGAGCTCAAGTTCAAAGCCCAAGAGAGGGCATAAATACCTCTATCTCTCTTCCATATGCTCAACTGCCCAGGACCTAAAACCCATGTGGTCCTGTCCATCAATAAACTATCTTTCCAATCAGCCTCCATGTTTCCAGCGTCTTTCTCCCCACTTGGAACTGAACCCAGATGGATATTTCTTCCAACGGGGTTACCTGCAACCTTGGTGAATTTTCCCTTCAGGGGCTTGTGTGTATTGTGTGTGGATCCCATTTGCAGGAGACACTGCACCATAAACTGACCAGTCAGTTAAAACAGACGAAGGTTACGCCTGCTGTGAACCCAGAGAGAAAAGAGAGGATCTGAAGGGGAGGCTCATCCTGCAGACGGCCAGTTTCCAGGGACTCACCAGGAATTGGAGGGTCCCCCTAATGGCCTCGGCCTTCTTCATCGGTAGAGATACAAACGGGTGAAAGGGAGGCAGAAGGTCCCTTGGTTAGCCGGAGCCTCAAATGGGTTCTGTTTTCCCTGCAAGGGTGGCCAAGAAGTCACGCTGCAACGAGGGAGGTAACTTTCATCTGTTTATTTCTGCAGAAATAGAGAGCCTCACCTTTGGGACAGAGGTCCAAATCTAGCATGCTGTGTAAGATACGGCTCAGATATTCACACAGAAAGTTTGTTATTTACAAGCAATCTATGTGAATTCTTTCAGAGGATTAGTGTTCACACCTGGTCAATGACATTTGTTCTTTTGGGTACAAGATTACATTTGTTGTACTTAGTACAACAAGAGAGTGAAACTTTCCTATCCTATCATTGTCAGGAATTGCTTGTCACAGGTCTGTAATTAGTCTGTCTGTCTGTCTCACAAGGAAGCTGGCAAAGAAAAGGGGAGCTTAGACAATCCGGTAGCTAATTTGATTAATGCCAGCTTTTGCAGGCTTGTTTCTACATAATTTGATTAATTTCTGGATAGCTTAGTGCTTCAACAGTATTTGAGACTGATGGGATGGTTTTTCCTTCCCCCCCTTTGCTAAGTGAGAGGAGAAACTGCAAAGCTGCAAACCAGCAGGGGGCGCCATTCTCCAGCTCATCCGTGTTTCCGGAAATTCTTAGGGCCTTGCTGAGATTTTCCCAATTCTTAGGGCCTTTGAAAGATTTTCAAAGATTTACCGTATATTCTTTTATGTTCTATATTTTATATTCTTGAGCTATTAAGCTATCCTCTCCTCTTCTCCACAGACAAGGCCTAATTTCCACTCTGTACATGCTCTGTGGAAAGGTGACTGCATAGGAAATGTAAAATCAACTGAATTTGGTAATCATAATAACAACTGTAATTGGAAGAGGGATTTATTATTTTAGTCCAAGGAGTCTTCAGAAGAACCGGCAAAGGAGAGAGCAGCCACCTTAGTCTATTGTGGGAAAAGAGAAGAGTTTGAAGTTTCCTAAAGATTCATGGCTACACCAGAAAATAAAAGGAAACAGGGAATTTATATACTGTATTTGATATCTCTGACATTTTCACATAGAAAGACATATCTTCGCCTTGAAGGTGCCACAAAAAAGCCCTTGAGCATTTTTATCCAGAGCGAAGATCATTTGGGGTATCTGACCTAAAACACAGACTCATAGGACTGGAAAGGACCTCAGAGGTCTCCTAGTCCAACCCTCAGATCCAGGCAGGAGACCTAATATCACCCCAGTCTAACAGTTCTCCAGTCTGTTTTTGAAAACTTCCAGTGATGGAGCACTCACAATTCCTGGATGTCAGTTATTCCACTGATTAATTGTTCTCACTGTTAGAAAATTTCTCCTTCTAAGTTGGATCTCTCTTTTACAAGCTTCCACCCATTACTTCATGTCCTGCTGCCTTGTGCTTTGGAGAAGAGGTCGATCCCTTCTTCTCTGGGACAGCCCCTCAAGTGCTGGAAGACAGTTATTATGACACATACACCCACCCCCAAATTCTCTCAGTGGTTCCTCATACCATTCAACCTTCCTTTATCATCTTTGTTGCTCCTCTCTGCACTCTTTCCAGGGTCTCAGCATCTTTTTTGAATCGTGGAGACCAGAACTGGACCAGCATCCCAAGGGGGGCCTCGCTAGTGCAGGATAAACCGGAATTATCATTTCTCGGGTTCTGTTGATGTTGTTGCTCCTGTTGACACCAAGATTGTGTTGCTTTTCGTCAGCTCCATCTGATCCCCCACTGCGAGGGGCTGTGCGGGGTCTCCCCTCCCCCTCGCTTGCGCCCCTCCCCCCCCCCAAGAGGCGGAATGCCTGGAAGGGGATTTCCTGATGGAACTTTCGTTTTCCTTTTCCCTCCTCTCTCGCCGGTTGCGCCTGGACATGTGCCTAGCAACAATGACGACATGGGGATACATTTTTTCTACTGGTTGAGCTTGCCCAATCGCCGGCTTGCTCTGGGTTGTTGCATTGTTGGTGACCCGGGGCGCGTCTTTCTTTCCCTGCGACTTCAGGAGAGCGGAGTGGTGGTTGAGGATCGCGGCCAGGATGGCTCTCCGCTCTCTCTCCCTTCTGATGTTGGTGGGAAGCTGCTTCGGTAAGTCCCTTTGGGGGCGTCGGGGGTTCTTGCCCCTTTTCCTTTTGGGAATTCAATCAGGGAATCTCTCTCTCCTCCCCCACCCTCAAAAAGTTTATTCCCAGAAAGAGAATCCTGATTCTGTCCTCTTTCTAGTCCGCTCTCCCTCTGGCCACTCTCAGAAGGGACCCCACAGCGTGGATGGGACTCTGCTGCCTCCCCCTCCCTCCCCACCCCCAGGAGAGCCCCTCTGGGAGCAGGACAAGGGTGGTCCCTCCAGATCTCAGTCCAGTCTACCTGGGCGGCCCCGAGCGCAGTTCCTTCCCAATTTCAAAGTGGAGGCTGTCGGAAAGCGGAGTTTGCACGTGATCAGGTCGATTCACGAACCTCCTGGCTGCCTTCGCTCAACCCCTCCGCCTGGGTGGCTTCTCCTGCCTTTGGCGGGGCTTTGTGGCTCTTGGTGGCTTCTGGTGCTGGGAGGACCCGCCTTGTTTCTGGAATCGGTTCCGTGTATTGGCCGACGCCGAGGCTGGTGCCATTGAAGCGTCGGCATAAGGCAGGAATGAATGCAGCAGGAGAAGAGGCTAGAGAGAAACACTCCTTGGATAATGTTTCTAAAGATCCGCCTTTAGGATGTTCACTTTCTCCTCGATCCTAAGCCCCAGTATCCTCAGAGCCTTTTTTTCTAGGACAGGCAGGGATTTTCCATCCAAAATACTCCTCCTTCCATTTCAGGAGCGCTCAGCATGGGTCAGTTTGCAGAATCCAAAATATTTAAATTTTACTATTATTCCAAAGGAATCAGGAAGGGGCCTTGGGGTGTTCCTAGCTGTTTGCTCTGAGAAACTATCAATGGAGCAGCTTTTCAAAAGGCATCGGAATACCGTATTTTTCGGAGTATATGACGCATCTTAGTTTTGGGGGAGGAAAACAAGGAAAAAAAGCCTCTGCCTCCAAGCAATTTGCCAAACAGCAAACAGCACAGATGATATACACTGTTTGCTGTGTATTTCTGTGCATGTGTGCCTGACCCATAGAAATAGCAAAGAATTGGCAAAATGTACATTATGCCAGAAAGTTTTCTTAAATGTAGTCACACTAACTCCTCCGAATTATTTAAATAGATCTACTCCAAGGTAAGTCAGGATTTAACTCTAATACTAAACAGGACACTGTTACATTTCATACTATACTTGTACAGAGCTGTTAAAATTAATTAAAATTTCTGGAAGTATACATTATTCTCTATTATTTAAAAGAAGATACAATAGCACTGGGCCTCTTCAGAGCAAGCATTTATTTTAAAAGCTTCTTTATTTTGTTAAGTTGTCTAGACATACAGGAGTCTCCAACCTTGGCAACTTTAAGACTTGTGGACTTCAACTCCCAGAATTCCACACCCAGAAAAGCTAACAAAGCTGGCTGTGGAATTCTGGGAGTTGAAGTCCACAAGTCTTAAAATTGCCAAGGTTAGAGACCCCTGGCTCTAGAACAATAATAAAGCAGTCTTTAAAAAATAAGTCTAATAATTTGAACTTTCTACAGACATTTATAGTTATTCACTTTCCCCCTTGCATCCAGTTCAGCAGAAAATAAAAATCTGTGTTTCTCTCCCAGCTATTTGCCCCTTTGCAGCTAGTTTCAGTTTCATTTTTGGCACGTGGCAAATCAGCTGGGCATCAGGAAGCTGCTAATGACTTGCTTGGCTTAACAGGCCTTTCCCTGTTTGCTGCAAACAGGTAAATTGCTGGAAGACAGAGGCCAAAGGGTGGGGGGGGTGGGGCTACATTCGGTGTATAAGACGCACCCAAGTTTTCACCCTCTTTTTTGGGGTAAAAAGGTGCGTCTTATACTCCGAAAAATACGGTAGTTGGCAGGATCTTAAGGATTAAATAGGCTGAGTTGGAGGCAGAAGAAGAGAAGAACCTCTGGATGATGAGCATGAAATGAATGGCTTTTTGGACACAGACAGTCCTGACATGAAGAGGATTCATGACTCTTAAAGACGTCCAACCTGCATTAGATTCACACATTTCTCCTCTCAGGCAAATTTCAGACTTCCTCATTGCTCAGCCCCACAAGGGAAAGAAGCGGGTTCTGGATCACGGAGAGTCCGATCCAGCGGTGAAAGGCTCCCGGTTTGCTTTTACCTGTCTGTCGTCGGAGAGCCGATCGAGAAGGCAGCGCGACGCTCCACCCACCCGCCGGGACACCGCTATTTGAGTTCTTTTACCCTCTGCGCATGCACAAAGCGTTCTGTGCATGCGCAGAGGGTAAAATAACTCAAATGGTGGTGTCCCAGCGGGTGTGCGGAGTGTCGCGCTGCCTTCTCGATCGGCTCTCCGACGACAGATAGGTAAAAGCGAACCGGGAGCATTTCACCCCTGGTCCGATCCCCCCTCCTTCTGTTAGTTAGAGAAAAGCTCTGATCCCTTTTGGATTCTGAAATCTCCCCAGAGCAGGAAGTGGATCTAGGGATCCCCAAAAGCTCTGAGCAGCCCCTGGGATTGTGGGGAGGAGCAGGAAGAAGGAGGCCCAGGCCTTTGGCTTGGACTGGGAAGGACTTGGAGACAATACTGGAGGGAATGGGCTGTAGGACTATAGGTAGTCCTCGACTTACAACAGTTCATTTAGTGACCGTTCAAAGTTGCAATGTCATTGAAAAAAAGTGACATATGACCATTTTTCACACTTATGACCATTTTAGTGACCTCATTGTCACGTGACCAAGATTTGGGTGCTTGGCAACTGGTTCATATTTATGACGGTTGCAGGGTCCCCATATCACGTGACCCCCTTTTGCAACGTTCCGACAAGCAAAGTCAATGGAGAAGCCAGATTCACTTAACAACAGGGTTATTCATTTAACAACAGCAACGATTCATTTAACAACTGTGGCAAGAAAATTTGTAAAATGGAGCAAAACTCACTTCACGAATGTCTCACTTATCAACAATAAATGGGGGCTCAATTATGGTCATAAGCCGAGGACTACCTGTATCTATTTCTCTGGGCTTTGGAGGTCCTCCTGCCCTTTTGTATGCAGACGCAGGTTCTGCCCAAATAAGTCCTATGAACAATCCCGAACATGATTTTTAAAATCTTTGGTGCCCTGAAAGAATTTCTGATCTGAAGAGCTTTCTGAATGGACACAAACAAGGGGCCTTGGGCATTTTCTAGCTTAACCAATTTCCCAGCAGTATTTTATTCATTTTATTTTCTTTTGATCCTTTTAACCCACTTAAAAGCTGTTGTTTTTCTGTTCATTGGGCAGCCTTAAAGTCTCTTCCGTGTTTGTATTTTGACAATGAAAACTAAATGGGGACTTAATGTGATTTTTTGGGGGGGGGGTCATTGTTAGTAAAGTTTTATGTCTTGTGAATTGAGCCTGTCCTCCAAGGAAGGGCTGGAAAAACTTGGATGTTTCTCGGTCAGGAGTTTTCATGATGGAAACTGAAATAATTTTCTGTGTTTAATCTTTGGTTCACCAGAGGGGCTTTAAAGGTGACAGGACCCTCCCCACAGAGGATGAGTTTGGGGAGAGGACCCCAGCTGAGCCCCCCTCCCCCAACATGGGTGTTTTCAGCAGGAACCCCCAAGCAGCCTCAGTGGGGGCAGGGGGTGGGGGCAGGATGGAGAGGCCCCATGGGTTTCCACAGGGTGAGGGAAATTCTGGGAGTTGAAGTCCAAATGGCTGAGTCAGAGGAATTCTGATTTAGGCCTTTATGTTGAGAGAGTCACCGATCATGTGAAGAGTTGGATAGCCAAGATCTCACACACATACACCCAAGCTGGCTGAGGGGCCTTTCGGCCTTTCTTTGGGTTGACAAAGTGCAGGATCAGCCCCAAAGGAAGACAAGTTTCAGAGCAGATGCTGTAGAAAGTGAAGGGGGAGATTCAGAGGAAATCTGGTCCAATGGAAAGCGTCTGTGAATGATGGTTTCAGGGCCCTAACTGGGTTGCTGAAATGAAGCAATCTTGGGATAATCACAGTGAAATTTTCTGTGGAATGACGGGGAGCCCCTCTGAGTCCTGGGTTCAAAGCTCAGGTTTCTGCTCAGATGGCTGAACTCTGGGAGGGGAGGGGGGATTTTCCAGCTTTGGGGGGGGGGGACAGGAGGAAGATCGGGCAGGGGCTACATGGCTTCATTGCTGCTCCCTTCCCTCCCCCCCTTTGCGTTCCCACATTTAGATTTCCTCTAAGGATCCCATGGCCTCTGATCTCACCCAGATTCCTCTTCTCCCTTCCCCTCCCGCATTTTATAAAATCTCCTCTAAAATCTGCAGCTATTAACCCTCCACTTTGGCCCTCAGTGAAGTGAGGTTTTTTCCCCCCTGTGAATGGAAACTTGGGGTGACCAAGTGGGGTTTCCTGCTGCTTTTGAGCTTCTGGGGGTGGAATCCCCCCTTTTACCTGTGGGGCCACTGCAGCCTCTATGGGGCAGAGACTGAGCAATCCAGAAGGGGGTTTGAAGGAGGCCTTGATGGAAGGGGGGAGGGCACAATTGGGGCAGGTAAAGTTTGGGGGAGCCGACCTTCCCCTCATCTCCCACCCCCCATCTTCTCTGCCCTCCAACCCTTCAGGGCCTCCAGAAGTTGCTTCTTTCCCTCTCAGTTGCTCCCTCATTCCACCTCCTGTCTCCTCTTCCACCATCTCCCCCTTCCTTCCCCCCTTCCTCCTCTGCCCCCCAACTCTCCTCTTCTTCTTCCTTCTTTCTCCCCAGAGCCTCAGATGGGAGCCTCCATGGGATCAGGGTTCCTCAGCTGAAGCCCCCTAACTTTGCCTCTCTGGGTCCCTTCCAGGTGCCTCCTCCCATTCCCTGAAGTATTTTTACACCGGCATCTCAGACCCCAGTCAGGGTCAGCCCCACTTTGTCGGTGTGGGTTATGTGGACGGTCAGGTCTTTGTTCACTACGACAGCAACAGCAGGAAAGTGCAGACTCGAGTCTCCTGGATGGAGAAGGTGGAAAAAGAAAACCCCCAATACAGGGACATTGACACCCGGAATTTTCATGTCTCTGAGGAGGTGTTCAAAGAAAACCTGGAGACTCTGAGGAATCGCTACAATCAGAGCGAAGGTGAGTGATGGGTCAGGTGGCTCCTCCGGCCCCATATTCCCCTCCCCAGGAACCAAAGGGGGGAGAGAAGGGGGGGTCCCTTCAAAGGGAAAGGCTGCTTCCACACCTTTTAAAAAGTCTTTTTTTATATGTTTATTCTTTTTAAAAAATCAATATAAGATTGTCCTTGTCTCCATAGCTGACATTTTCTGCCAATTGCAGTTAATGAAAACATGTTTGAATTTATCCATCTGTCTTTCTGAATGTTGATATTGATATGGGTATAAACTGAGGTAGAAAGAGACCGAAATCTCCCCTCCCCCCCTTGAAAGTTGGAGGGTCTGACCTTGGTGGATCTCCTGCTGTGGGGGAGGAAGGGAATCACAGGTCTCCCCCCCCCCCAAAAAAAGGCAGTGGGTCCTAAGGAGCTCATGGGGCAAGCAGATCCTCGTCCTTCTCTCTGTTTCCACCCCAGAGAAATAAGGGATCAAGTGCAGATCCACCTGGGATGACTAGATCCCTTCACCCCCTTTTTGGAGGGACGAGGGGGGCCCAAATGCCAGGAGCTTCTGCTCATCCTCCAGTTGGAAGGAGAGGCCAGGGAGACCCAAATGGGGTGGGGGCTCTTGGGGGGGGGTACAGGGCCAGGATCCCCCCAATCTTGAGAGGGAAAAACAGAAAAGAAAGGATCCTCCATTTCTGGCCCTTCCAGAGTTGCTCAGAGCCGTCATGGCTTCCCATCGTTGGTCCTTCAGGCTGAACTCCTGCCCTGCCCTCTTGGTGGGGCTGCCCTGGAAGGGGGGGAGGCCTTCTTCAGCAGCCCCCCCCCTTCTGCCATCTTTGGGGGACAAGTTTCATCTTCAAGGAACCATATTGGGGGGGGGGGCTGAAAGCAAATGTGTGTCTAAAGAGAGGCTGCTTTTGGCTGAGGTAAACCTTCTCCACAAACATCCGCCATTTTCCCTCCTTTCATCCCAAGGAGCTGCAGCCCCCCTTCTTCCACCCTTTCCTTGCCCCTCCCCCCCTCCAGGGAGACCCCAGAGCTCTGCCAGTCCTGCCCCAGATCCCCTCCAGGGTCTCCCCAGATCCCTCCAGGGTCTCCCCAGATCCCTCCAGGCCCCCTGCTGGCCTCTCAGGGGAGCAGAGCTGGACCCAGAGGGCTCCCCCTGGTGGAGAAAGGAGGAAGGAGACCGGCCAGAGTGGAGGGGAGCCTCCTTTCCAGGCTAAACAGCCCCAAATGTCCCAACCTTTCCTCAAAGGGAGGCTGCTTCCACCCTCCCATCGCCTGAGTCGCCTCCTCTGGACCTTCTCCAGCTCCCTCCTGTCCTTTTGGGGGTCTTTTGACCACAACTGCTCCCAATATTCCAGATGTATTTGCTCTGCCTTGATTTATGTATAAAGGCTTTGTGACATTAGCCTCTCTTGTGTTTTCAATATCATTTTAATGATCCCTGACATCCTATTGGTCTTTTTAAACTTTTTAATATAATTTGTATTAAACCTTTTGAACAAAAGATAAAAACTAATAGAAAGTAACATAAAGGAGATAAAAGAAAAAAATCAAAGAAAAATAAAAAAGTACAAGAAAAGGTAACATAAAGTAAAAGAGGTAAAAGAAAGAAATCAAAGAAAAAAAAAGTACAAGAAAAGAAAACAATTGATGTAAATAAAGAAAAAAGACACCAAGAAGTGATTTCTGATATTTTTCACGGCACTTCTACATATAACTATATTTCAGCCCCTCTAAAACAGCCTTTCTGAACCTTTTGACTCTGGAGGAACCCTTGAACTATTTTTCAGACCTCAGGAAACCCCTGAACATCCGGCCTCAAAGATAGGCTGAAATTGTTTCATGCATAGACCTGTAGAGATGCATTAATAGTGTTCTTACACTAATAATAAAAAAAATGAAACTTGCCTTTTCAATGAGATCCCTGTGCTTTTTTTGTTCTTGCATAAATATTCAATTCTGTGCCAAACTTGAGATAAGAACACATTTCATATTCAACTGAAATAAGACAGAGCTTGTTCTCAGAAGTTGAAAACTGCAGCCAAATATTTAGTGCCTTCCTGTGAATGGCCGGAGACTCTTCTTAGACAGAAATCCAGAACATTTTTCCCATGGGGAGATCAGGGAATCTCCTCTCAAGGGAAGGATCAGACTGCAGCTCACGAGGATCTTCCTCTTCCTCCAAAGGGAAGTTCTCTGGCTGAGCAGAAGTTGCAGAGAAAGGATCCCCTCACCCCGTCATTCCTGAGTGTGGAAAGGGAGGGAAAACACTGGTCAGTTTGGTTAAACTGTACTTACAGGTGGTTTTCCCTTAGATTTGAGAGTTTCTGCCGTCCTTCCTCCCTCTCAAGCCCAAACAGGAGTAGAAACATTTCAGGATTTCCTTTCGGTTTTTTCAAACATTCAGTTTTCTTTTAAATCCAAGAATCTGGTCACTTGAAGTCTAAATATCTTCTCCAGGGCCTTGCAAAGACTGTGAACTTCAAGCTCATTTCAAAGATCAATAACCCTTTGGGTGTCCGGATCAGACTGGGCCACTTGCTGCTGTTGCTGAGGAAAATATTCCTTTGTGGTCCTCCAAGGCTTCATTCCCACATTGTACTAAACCATGGTTTGTTTCTGCTTAGCCCAAAGTGGGAACCACCCCTTGTGACTTGATGCTATTTGTGAATATAGAGCCCAGATTTATAGTCACAGGGATCCCTGCAGGCTTCTTTGCAGATCTACCAGATCCTCTTCAAGGCCATGAGATTCTCAGTCCCTCTTTGCAGCCACAGATTCAGCAACTCTCTGGGATCCCTTCCTTTCCCCCCAAGAGTCTTCCCTGCAGAGGAATGAAAGAAAGAAAGAAAGAAAGAAAGAAAAGAGAAAGAAAGAAAGAAGGAAGGAAGGAAGGAAGGATCTCTGTTCCTCCGTTTCTTCTGAGACTCCTTCTTCTCGGTCTCCCTTGGGATCCTCTGCTGGCTTTTCCAGCTTCCCTTTTCCTGGGGTGCTTCAGGGAGTCCATCCTGGGGGGGGGGAGGGAAATGTAGGGAGGGAGGTCAAGAGAGGGGAGAAGGTCGGTTAGTGATTGGGGGATTTCTTTCCCTTGAACTCTAGGGAGAAAACGGGTGTTATCAGTGTCAACGTCCCTGCAGGGAGGGAGGGTCTCTGTCTATCTTGAGGGCTCCCCAAACCATCATCTTGTCCCTATTTCAGGCCTTCACACATGGCAGCTGATGTATGGCTGTGAGCTCCGGAGAGATGGGAACAAAGGAGGGTTTATCCAATTTGGCTACGAAGGGAGGAACTTCATCTACTTCGACAAGGAGACCCTCACTTGGGTGGCTCCCGAATCCCAGGCCCAGATCACCCAGAGGAAATGGGACGCTATTCCAGGAAAGAATGAGAGAGATAAGTCCTACCTGGAGGAAATCTGCATTGAGTGGCTGGAGAAGTACCTGTCCTATGGGAATGAGACGCTGCTGAGGACAGGTGAGCATCTGGATCCAGGCTGGACTTTCCTCCTTTATGTCTGGATCTCTTGTACACATTCAGCCCCTTTGGGTTCCTGGGAAGGACTCAAAATCAGAAGTTCTTGTGGTTGAGCATTTTCCAGATTTGGAGCATTTCCCAAAACTCTTGGAGATGCTACAAGTGTGGAGGGGGAAATAGTGGGGGATTTTTCTGCCCCTTCAAATTTCATATGCCCCTTCCAGGCTCTGGAGGGGCTCAGAGTTAATTCTGGGGGTTCCGTTTCTGCAGAGACCCCAAAGGTGACGGTGAGCAGAAGGACGGAGGTGGAGGATGGGATGGAGACGCACGTCTGCCGCGTGGATGGCTTCTACCCCAGGGAGATCGATGCCTACTGGACGAGGGACAGGGAGGTCTGGAAGGAGGAAACCTTCCATAGGTCTGTAGACCCCAATGCGGATGGGACCTACCACTACTGGCTCAGCGTCCGGATCGATCCCAAAGAGAGGGACCGCTATCGGTGCCACGTGGAGCATGACGGCCTGCAGGAGCCTCTGGACTTGGAGCTGACGGGTGAGAGGCTGCAGGGAGGGAAAGGCTGGGCTCTTTGGCAGCCTGGAGGGTGGTGGGAGAGATATCTGACCCCAGCTGAGTCCATGTGTGACCTTACTTGTGCATTCATCCATTGGTTTTTCCAGTGTTTGAGGGCAGCCATTCAATGGACCATGAAATGCAGCCTCTGCCTGGCAGGTGTCTGGGTGGATCAGGCAGGAAAATCACTTAAGGGTGTCCTGTTCCCTGCCCACAATGAGGCAACCATTTGGGGCCATTCAATGAAACCCCCATTAGCCAAACTGTAGTCGAGAGTGGTGGGCACCCTTAATTTCCCCCCATTAACTCTGCTTCTCCCCACATGCCACCGGGGGCTCCCTCCCTGCCTTGTACCTTATGGTGCACCTCCGACGCCCACCACTAGAGGGCTCCACTTCTACCATTAAGGAGATATTATCAGTGTCCCCACTTGGGCAAAGAAGACCATGGATGAAGGGTTTTTTTCTTTCCGGGTGGGGCGGGGGGGGGGGGCAAAGTTTCTGTCAATCTTTCTCTTAAGCCTCAAACAGGTTCCCACAATTCTCAGTGAGCCTTTCTCAAAACAACCCCCTCCCCACCCTCAGGAACACCCTCTCACCCCACAGGGGGCCTCACATTATAATCTTTTCCTACAATTTTTTAATTAATTTACCATGTAGACCACCCCTCTCCCCTCGGTCTACCCCTTCCCCTCTGGGGTCAGGATCAGTTGGATGAGATTGGGATCAATGGGGGAATTCCCCTCCCACACTGATGATTTCCAACAGCCCCTCCCTGCCTGGGGAGGACCTTCTCTCTCTTCCATTGGCCTCAATCTCTCTCTGCCCCCCCCCCTTTTCAGAGACAAAATCTCTTTTCCAAATTGATCAGTGTGAGATTCCCTTTGATCTCTCTTCCTCTTAAAATTGGGGTTGTGTCCCATGGAAAGAGGCCTGGAGCAGCCTCAGATTCAGGGGAGCAGAAGAGGATGCAGAAAGTAGAGAGAATCTTCTGGGTTGTTGTTGTTGTCTTGAAAGGGAACTTAAAAGAGCATCTCCACTATCCCTCCCCTGAAGGGAGCAGCCCAAGATCAGTCAGAGTTCAAAGCAGTCAGAGAGGAATTTCCTTGGACCCTCAATTTGCTGCCGGAGGTTTTTCAGGCTGAGTCCCTGGGAAGGACTCAAAATCAGGAGTTCTTGTGGTTGAGCGTTTTCCAGATTCGGAGCATTTCCCAAAACCCCTCGAGATGCTTCAGGTGTGGAGGGGGAAACAGTGGGAGATTTTCCTGCCCCTGGTTTTTTGTTGTTGTTTATAGCAAGCATCACTTCACAAGTGGCATGATTGCTATTCAATGGGAATCCTGAATTCTGTGCAAGAGAAATTTAACTTTAAAGTTCCCCCTCAAACCTGCTCCCCTCCCACCAACCAATATCAATTTATAATGCCTAGGTAAGACCATACCTGGAATTCTTCATCCAGTTTTGGTTGCCACAATATAGAAAAGATGTAGAGCAGTGGTGGCCAACCTGAAGCGTCCCATGATCCAATTGGCCCAGGCGCCCCGGTTGGGCGGGCCCGCCTGGACGCTGCCATTTGAGTTTTGCCCTCTGCGCATGCGCAGAGGACAAAAGAATGCAAATGTCGGCATCCAGGTGGGTGGGTGGGAGGCGGGAGGCCTTTCCTCACCTCCTGCCTCCCCTTCGGGAGCCGGCAGTGGCTTGGGCTGGCTGGCTGGCGAGCGAGCGAGCGGGGCTGGCTTGGGAAGGGGAGCAGCCCAGAGATGGTGCTCCAACCCAGCGTCTCTTGGCTCTCCTGCTTCCCCTCCGCCAGCGCTGGGCTGCTGGAGTGACAGGGGGAGAAAGGAGATCAGGAGGCAGCGGCGGATCACAACAACCCCAGCGGCAGCTCCAGGCAGAGAGAGAGAGAGAGAAGCGAGCGAGCAAGTCACTCCGCCGCGCATGCTCACGAACACACACACACACAAGCGCGCATACAGGGGCAGCTCCCCAAGAGGACGACACTTCTGCAGCAACGCCAAGCCGCAAACCCCTCCCCTAGCCGCCGCCACCGCTCCCAGCCCAGACACTCCGCCTGCTACGCTTACTGTTGCTTTCTGCCCAGGAGTCCAGAGTGGAGCCGAAAGGCGGAAGCCGGGGCGCGCTTCCCTTCCCTTCGCAGAGCCCTTTGGCTTCTCCGTCCACGGCTTCTACCGAAGGGGTCACCCAGGCAGCGGGGGCAGCCGCTTAATGGCTGCGTGGCCTCCGGCGCGAAGGGTGTGGGGGGGAGAGAATTCGCGAGTCTCTTCCAAAGACGCGCCGGCTCTTGCCCCTTTCAGGCTGAGAGGTTAGGCCTGCGTGGGGGGGGAATCGGACGCGAGACGCCGCAGGGAAAGCGCTGCACACGGGCGCAGCCCCCGCGCACCCTTGCCTCCCTCGCGCCAGCTACCCATGTTCGCTTTTCGGCTCTGCCGCCGCTGCCGGCTGCCTCCTTTCCCTGCCTCCTGCCTCCCGTTCGGGAGCCAAAGGGCGCGCAGGGGCTGCGCCCGTGTGCAGCGCTTTCCCTACGGCGTCTCGCCTCCGGTTTCCCCCCCCACGCAGTGTTTGTGTGTGTGTTCATGAGCGCGCGCGGCGGAGTGACTTGCTCGCTCGCTTCTCTCTCTCTCTCTGCCTGCCTGGAGCTGCCGCTGGGGTTGTTGTGATCCGCCGCCTCCTGATCTCCTTTCTCCCCCCCGTCACTCCAGCAGCCCAGCAGTGGCGGAGGGAGAGCAGGAGAGCCAAGAGACGCTGGGTTGGAGCTCCATCTCCGGGCTGCTCCCCTTCCCAAGCCAGCCCCGCTCGCTAGCCAGCCCGCCCAAGCCACTGCCGGCTCCCGAAGGGGAGGCGGGGAAAGGAAGCAGCCGGCAGAGCCGAAACCTCCCACCGCTCCTTCGGCTCTGCGCACGGCAAGGGGGAGAATCTGGGCAGGCAGAAGCCACCGGGTGTAGAGGGAATCCTCTGCGGCCGCTCTTTACCCGGCGGCTTCTGCCTGTCCTGATTCCCTCCCTTGGGCGTCTCGCGGTGGGGAGAGCGTGTCCTACCTTATTCCGTCGCGTTCCTCAGTATTGTGTCCAGGGCAGCCCATTCTAAAAGAGAAAGTCTCGCGAGTTCAAACTTCTCAAACTCGTGAGACGATCTCTTTTAGAACGGGTTGCCCTGGACACAATACCGAGGAACGCGACAATACCGAGGAATGCGCCACTTGAAATCGTCGAATGCGCCACGTTTGGCGCATGCACCACGGTTTGGCCACCCCTGATGTAGAGACTCTGGAAAGAGCGCAGAGAAGGGCAACAAAGATGATTAGGGGAGGCTAAAACATATGCAGAGCAGTTGCAGGAATTGGGCATTTCTAGTTTCATGAAAAGAAGGACTAGGGGTGACATGATATGTTCCAAAATCTCAGGGGTTGCCACAAAGAAGAGGGAGTCAAGCTATTCTCCAAAGCACCTGAGGGCAGAACAAGAAGCAATGGGTGGAAACTAAACAAGGAGAGAAGCAACCTAGAACTAAGGAGAAATTTCCTGACAGGGAGAACAATTAATCAGTGGAACAGCTTGCCTCCAGAAGTTGTGGGTGCTCCATCACTGGAAGCATTTAAGAAGATTAAGATTCACCATCACGGGTATAGGGCCTCCTGCTTAAGCAAGGGGTTGGACTGGAAGACCTCCAAGGTCCCTTCCAACTCTGTTATTCCGTTATCCTATTTCTGCCATTTGTGGGACCATCCAGAAGTTGGATATCACCATATTAAATTTTTCATGCTGAAGTTCTGGGTGCACAAAATACAATTTTATGCTATTTCTGAACTGGCCAAAGAAAATGAAAGTGTGTACTTTAAAAAAAGGCTAGGTGATATGAACTATTTTACTTTAAATAATAAAATGCAAACAAACTGAAGAAAAAAGCATACAGATCTGCCCATTTCCACTCAGAGTCATGACTTATTGGGGCAGCCTATAAAAAGAACAAAAATGTTTTTCTTTAACAAATTTTGTTTATTTTATTGTGTTGGGGAAGTTTTTGTTTTGTAAGCTGCTAAGAGCCACAAGGTGGCAAATACCCGTGTTTCCACGAAAATAAGACAGGGTCTTATTTTCTTTTGACCCCCAAATAAGGGCTTGGCCAATTTTTGGGGAGGTCTTATTATTTTTGAAGTGCAGGAGGCAGCAAGCCCACTGGCCCCACCCTCCCCATCCCACCACCTGCTTGCCTGCGGCCGCAATGACCCAAATTCTCTGCGCGCCCTGGCTTCCACCTGCCCTGCTTGCTGGGCCTGCTGCTGGCTGGCCGCCAAGCAGCTGACTGTGCTGCTCTGGCCTCGCGGTGGCTCTTCGGCCTGGTGGCAGCACTGCTTTTGGCCGTCCTGCTGGGCTGCTCCTGCCTGGTGCAGGGTGAGTCGTCCCAGATCTATGACCTCCGGAGCACCCCCCTGCTGCCGGTGGAGCTGCGCCACCCGCGCCGCCTTGCACAGCCAGCATGAGAGCTAGTGCCCACCAGGGCAAGGGCCTGAAGAGCGCCGGGCTCAGCTTGTAACCTGGAGCCTGAAGCACCGAGTAGACCTTCAGGAAGGCGGCAGCAGGTGAAGCGGCTGGCTCCACCAGTGGCCGCTGGCAAAGGCCCTGGCAGGTCGGCAGCAAGGGGGGCACTCCGGAGGTCGTGGATCTCAGCCGACTCATCCCGCACCAGGCAGGAGCAGCCCAGCAGGGTGGCCGAGAACAGCGCTGCCAGGAGGGCGAAGAGCTCCTGCGAACCTCTGTGTGTGTGAGAGAGACAGAGAGAGCACACCGCCGCCAGCCCTGGTATACGGTAACTCTCCGAGGTTGGATCGGATCTCCAGCCACATCCCTTCACTAACCTGCTTTCTGTTGTGGCCTGCCTAGCAGCCTGTGCAGCCAGGGCCTTTGGAGCCTCCAGCACCTCTTGGCAGTGATAGGAAAGGAGTAGCCCCTCCTTTCCTGAATGCAAGAGCGCGCAGGGCCGCCAAGAGGCAGAAAGGTCTACTCAAGAGGAAGTCTACTCAAGAGTAAGACTTGGGGCTAATTGGCCACTCCCCTAGTCTATTTAAGAAGAGTCGATGCAGCTGAGAAGCTGCAGAGAACAACTTGGGTAAAAACCGTCATAGCTTGTTCCATGACTCCAGTTTCCAGTTTGCAATGCGACTCCTGAATCTTGCATCATCACTCTTGACTCTTGCCTTCAGTTTCCAGTTTGTATCGTGACTCCTGAATCTGAACTTCAGTTTCCAGTTGGTATCGTGACTCCTGAATCTTGCAGCGTGACTTTTGAATCTGGCATTGTCACTGCTGAATCTTGGCTTCAGCAGTTCCAGCTTGCATCGTGGCTTCTGAATCTTGACTGCCGTGGTTCCAGTTTGCACTCCAGCCTGGAATCTGGTTTCTTGAAACTATCGTTCCTGAATCTTGACTTCTGCATGGTTTTCAGTTTGCATTCCAGTCCGGGTCTTGTAATCTTGACCTCTGTGGTTTCAGTTTGCATTCCAGCCCGGAATAAGGTTTCCGGAACCGTCGTTCCTGAATCTTGACTTCTGCGTGGTTTCAGTGTGCATTACAGCCCGGGTCTTGTATCTTGCCTTTGTTAGTTCTGGGACTTGTGCCAAGTACTGTAAGCCTTGCCAATTATCTCTTGGACTTCTGCCTATCTTGTTCGGTGTTCGTGTTTAAGAAGTTATTATGAGATGTTGCTTTACTGACTAAAGCAAACTATGTTTGAATGGTTGTGTGTTGCGTAATTATTGGGGTTCGGTGCTGGGGCAGAACACTTTCCAGCTCCATTCTCTGCTGCACGTGCAGGACAAGAAAAGTAGTCTGTGCGACTATGGTAAAAAAAGTACCAGAAATTCAGACAAAAAAAAAAAGATCTCGCGAAGTTGGAAGTAGTCCCACAGACTACTTTCCTTGCAGTGGAGAATGGAGCAGGTTAGTGGAGGGATGTGGCTGCCTTGGGAGGGTGGGAGGTTAGGGATCTCTCTCTCACACACACATTTTTGAGAACAGCTTGAAAATGGGGAGAGGGGATTTTCCTGCCTCTCGCCCTGTTCCCAGTCTGTGCTGAGCTTCAGAACTGAGGGTGAGAGGCAGGAAAATCCCCCCTCCCCATTTTCAAGCCCTTCAAGCCCAACCAGGTGCAAACGCTGCTTCCAGCCACCTCTTCGTCCTGGTGAAACTCCTCTTTGAAAGGACGATCTGCAGGTGGGGGGGAGGAGATTTCCTGCACATCGGCAGCGTCGTCTCCTCACAGGGCTTCTTCTGATGTCCCAGGTGTATGAATTTCCATGCCTTCCTTTCCTCTTCCGTGGACGGAATTGCCTGCTGTGACCGTCACCGTTAGTTAAGGAGGGCGCGAGGCGTGTGGGGTGCATCGCTTGGCCTCCGGCTTCTTTTGCAGCCGCAATTGGCTGCAAAAACGGCCAGGCTTGCTGGAGGAGGAGGCCTGAGCGGCACCCGCGAATCAGCTGTTTTGTGAATGGCGGCCGGAGCGTCTCAGCTGATCCAATTAAGGGGCCAAGAAGCCCTGAGGTGACCAGAGAAGGGAAGGGCTGCCTCCTGTGCTGGCCACGCCCACCCCTTCATAGGGCTTATTTTCGTATATTTACACCCACCCCAGAAATTACCCTTGGCCTTATTTTCAGGACATGTCCTATTATCGGGGAAACACGGTATGAATTCAGCTGCCTTCATGCTGGTCTGGTGTGAGAAGAAGGCAGCGTCATGAGGACACGACCTCTGACAACGGTTAGCAAGGCATCTTCATGTTACCCTGAGAAGGACACAAAAATGAGCTCATGGAGGTTTTAATTTGGGTATTTCCAGCTTTCACTTCCTTAGGTTTCTTCCCTGATTGGGATGGTTTTTGGGGGTTCCCCGTCAATGATCTGCTCTTTCTCCCAATTCAGAACCAAAATCCAACCTGGGGCTCATCATTGGCTGCGTTGTGGCTGCTCTTGTCCTGGTGTGTGTGATTGGTGGGATCGTGGCGTTCTTCAGTAAGTATTTTTTTTTGGGGGGGGGTGATGGAAGGAAGATGGGGAGATTCCCCCCAAGTCTTTCCCTTTGGGGATCTCCTTCTGGGCTTCCTTCTGTCCTGTTTTCCCATCCCTCTTGGGGAGCATCTGAGATCTCAGCCTCTTGCTGGGACTCCAGTCTCGATTCAGCTGAGTCTGAGATTCAGGCAGTCCTGTCTCCTTCTGAGTTGGGAAGAGGCATCCCGGTTCCTTTGTCCCTCTCAAAGGCTTTGATCAAAGAGCAGCAGAGAAGGATTTCCATGAAAACCATCCTCCCCTCCCAGCTGCTGCTGCTGCTTCCCCCAATTCCCCTCCATCCATCTCGGAGGCAGCAGGTCTCTCTTGGGGCAAATCAGGAGATAGATTTGTATTTTGAAGATCTTTCTGTCTTTATAAATGGGACAAAGTGACTGTGAAATATCTCCTGGAGTTCTTCCCCCTACGGAGGGAGAGTTTGGATGATCTCTGGTGGATTCTTTTGAGCTTTCACTGATTTTTGTCCTTGCAGAGAGACATCAAGATGACTATAGAGCAGCACCAAGTGAGTAATTTGTCCTCTTTACATGTAATCTCCAACTTAGAGCAGGGATCAGGGACACCGTCAGTTGAGGTGTGTGTGTGTGTGTGTGTGTGTGTGTGTGTGTTATCTTCCTCTTCCTCCTAACAACCAGGCTGGGGAAGATGGGCCCCCTTTTCATTACAGCCAGGCTGTTCTTGGAAGTGGAGCCCTCAAGGAGAAACATCTGGAACCCTGAAGAAGGTGAGAAGATCCGGCTGGTGGAAGGTCCCTCTGACTGAGAACATGCTCTATGTTTTCCATGTAGGCAGAAAGGAAAGGCTTGGCCAAACGAGAGTCAGAAGCTCCATAAAATCAGGGATCCAAAGGGGGCATTTTGAGGGAAAAGGAGCTTTGGGGGATGCCATCTGGATCTCCTCTTGGTCTCCCACCACAAGGCTGTTTAAGTATGAACTAGTTGAAAAAAGAAACTTTGGATCCATCTGTATCTTTTTAGATCAGCTCTGCCTTCTGGCTTTGGGTGATGTACATATAGATTTTAATAATTCTTTCTGATGTCTTTTAGCCAAAGCAGTTTGGTCCATGTATTTGTGGGTCTTTGATTGTGTGGGAGAGAGAAAGGGAGGGAAGGAGGGAGGGAGGGAGGGAGCTGGAGTCAGAAAGAGCTGAGCTTCTCCACCTATAAGCCAAGCGAGCGACTTTCTCACCCTCTTTTTCTTTTTTTCTTTTCCAGCAAGTGACAAAGGATCCAGCAGTTCAGACCAGGGTAAGTCGGAGGGAGCTACTTCTGCTGCTGCTGCATGAGCCATTCTGTCCCTTTGCAAGACTTTGGACGGATGAGGGGATGAAAAGAGGGAAAGGCCCCCACTTTTTAAAGGCCCCCCTAATTCATCCTCCCTGGGTTCCCTCTGAGTCTGCTTCTGGTGGAATAATAAGAATAATTGGAGCCACTTTGGCTTAGTGGTGAGAGCATCAGGTGAGACCATGAGTTCTAGTCCCGCCTTAGGCATGAAAGCCAGCCGGGTGTCACAAAATCCTCTTTCCTTGCAGTGGTTCGTTCTGCAGAGGAGAAGGGAAACTCTCCCTGTTGGATTCAGGCAGGGGAGGCAGCCCAGAGTCTGCATGGTGGAGCCTTGGCCCCCATTGGAGGAAAGAGACCTCAATTCACACAGGGGAAATAGGGAAACCACTGGCAATGCCATGATCCCCAGTGGTTAGAGACTCTTCTGGTGGCATAGCTGAGACCTGACTGACTCTGGAAGTGGGAGGGGGAAGGTTTCCTCTCTCAGAGATGTGCCCAGATGGGTTTAGGGTTTGGCCCCAACCGAGATCCCAGCCAGGATTGATGGGGTTACAGTGGTTATCTGAGAATCTCTTCTGGCACTCAGGATGCTCCCACCCCAAGTTTCTGCTTGTGACACCCTGTTTCTGACTCTGGGCTCAGAGGATCAGTTGGGCTTGTTGCTACTGTACCAGCCTCCCTGCTGCGTGGCCACCTCCCTGCCTCAGCTCCTGAGGGCCCATCTCAGGGTTGGCATGGAGTTGCCCAGGATTATGGTCCTGAGAGACTTCAATCTGCCATCCCTGGGTTTGGCCTCAGAAGCAGCCCAGGAGTTCATGGCTTCCATGGTGTCTGTGGGTCTCTCCCAGATCGTCCTGAGTCCGACTCGAGACTGCAGTCACACATGGACATGATCTTCTTGTCGGAGCAATGGCAGCATGATCTGATGGGGGAATCTGGTTTTTATTTATTGTTTTAAATATTCTACATGGCATTTTATTGAATTTTATTGTGAGCTGCCTAGAGTCACCTTAATGAGATATTTGGGGTGGAAGCTTAATTAATAAATTAATAAAAATCCTGATGTCCTCTGAGAAGTTTGTGAAGCTGAAGATGTTTGAGATTTGCCCTCCTCACAGGACAAGACATTGATTCATTCTGTGTCTTTCTCTCCAATCCAGGGAGCAACCAGGCCGTTTAGCAGCCCCCTTGCAGGTGAGTGGAGTGGTGGGGGCCGTGTGGGGGGAGAGGGAGGAAGGGAGGGGAGGGCTTTGGGGTCCAAGGACCAAGTGAGGGTGAAGATACTTTGGAAATCCCTCCTCTCTCTCCTATTCACATCAAACACTGGAAGGGAAGGAATTTGGGGGAGAGGGCTCGGGGGAGGGGTCTTCCTGCCCCCAAACTCTTATCCTCTGGCAGCTCTCAGCCTCTGTGACTGTCTTGATCCAACTAACCCTTGGATACTTTCTCCCTCCTCTTTGCAGTGGACACTCCCAGCATAAAGAGAGAGGATTGAAGACGGATCTGCCTTCTTCTGAATTAGGCCGGACTCTTAGCAGGAGCCCTTCAGCCCCCTCCTGCATGCTGGAACCAGGGTTTTGGGTCTTTCTTCATTGCTTTTATCATTGAATCAGTAAACTTTTTCAATTTATTTTATTTTATTTTATTTTAGTGTTCTTATATGCCGCCCTACTCCCTGGGGACTCAGGGCGGCGTACAATTATGATTGAGGAGCAGAGGAGAAAAGAATATATTATGTGTTACTAATTGCGGAATCAAAAGATTTCAAATTTGGTTTTGTAGATAATAGTTTATAATAGGTAGGTTGCATAACCCCCTTAATGGGCTTTTGCTGATTAGTCTTAGTGGATAGAGATTGGAGGTTAAAGATGAGGTTTTAGAGATGGGTTTATGGAGAATGGGGTGAGGAATAGGATGAAGAGTTCATTGGTTTTACTTTAAGACAGATTTATAAGTTGTTAATTTTCATTATGCTTGTGGGGGATAAAGGTGGAGGTTTCTTTTTCTTTTTTTCCTTGTGTGTGTTTTATCTGTTTAATGTAATGTTTGATGACACTATTGTTAAAAAAATGAATGTGCATTCTGAGATTTTTTGTCACTAAAATAGTTGATGCATTTTTAATTGATTATTGGACGGTTATTTGACCATATATTTGATAACACAAAGTTTGACAATCAATATACTGAATGTAATGTTAGACACTGATTTTTTTAATAGATTGCCATTTATGGATTTTCTGGATTTAGAAAATTGTAACATGAAATCAATTGCACTGTCAGGCTGCTACCTCCTTAACAATTGCACATCTTTTGTAAGTTTGCCAAAATTGTTTGCTGAAAATAAATGGTTTCTTTTCCTCTTCCCTGAGTTGCTGTATGTTTGGGGAGGTTGGAATTAAGAGGAATTTTACCCTCCTTGTCGATCAGAGACCCCGATTCCAATTTCACTTTGAGTGGGAGGAAGGGCAGGAACCAAGGCAAAACTTGGAAGGAGCAAGAACTGGGGTGGGCGGGCTCCTGTGGGCTCCTTTGGGGAGGAGACAGCCATTTTGTTCCTGTGTACAGAGGTTTCTTTAGCGTCACCAGTTGCTCTTCCGTAAAATGGCTATTTTTGGTCTTGGCTTGGTGGGGGCAGCAACAGAGGCTGCTTTTCCCTCAGATCCTCCTTTGCCTCAGGCTGTTGGCCAAACGGCTGGTCTCTGAGCCTCATCCAGGGGCCCTTCGGGAGACGGGAGTTCAATGCCCGGCCTGAGCCGTCCTGGTCCCCTTGCAGAAGGGCAGCTTCTCCTGCTTCTTCTGGGAGATCCTCTCTGGCCTCTTCAGCTGCCCCATCTGATGCGGCGGCCCAAGAGTGGGGAGACCCCTGATTGATGGGCAAGATGTCCTCCATATTACAGAGGATGCTTTGGGGGCACGGAGGAGTGAAAAGGGTGGGGTCTGTCCTCCCCCTCCCTCTGGACTAGCCATCTTTAAAAGCTTAAAAAGTAAACTTGAAAGCATTTTGCAAGAATTCAGTGCACATTTCAGCCTCTTCTACTGATCCAAAACGTTTAGAAATTCATTTATTAATTAGAATGTGATTGCCCAGTTCACATACGCGGCTCTGGTCAGCCAACACAATAAAAATATCAATATAAGAACAAAAGAAAGTAACTGTAATGCACGAAAGAAGAAAAATGAGCACCAAGGATAAACCAGTCAGCCACAAATTCATTCAATTTAGTCTATAGGTAGTCCTTGACTTATAACAGTTCACTTAGTGACCATTTGAAGTTACAATGGGATTGAGAAAAGTGACTTTTGACCGTTATTCACACTTATGCCCATTGCAGCATTTCTGTGGTCATGTGATCAAAATTTGGATGCTTGGCAACTGGCTACCAGCATTGTCTCTGCCCACCCCCATGATTGACAAGGTGGCAGGTGGCGCGCGGGAACCAGGCGGACGCTGCTGCTGTGGGCAAGCCGACAGGAATGGGAGAGTGGAGGAGGGGGAGAGCGCACAGCCACCTGAAGCCCACCTGCCCCTCATTCTCCAGCCAGGCCAAGTGCAGGCGCTCCAGCCGCAGACTCGGGGCTCCCTGGCAGCCATCCCCTCCTCACCGCCCCCACCACGCCAGCCCTCCACCCGGGTGGCCAGCCCACCCCTCTGGCCACTGCCCCGCGATTCTTGTGCTCCCCCACCTGGCTCCAGTCACAGCCTCAGGGCTCCCCAGCAGCTGCAGCGCATCTCACCTCTCCTTCTCCCTGAGCGGGGGACTGCTGCCACGCCGAACACAGAACAGGCGTGGGAGCGCGAGAATCACGGGGCAGTAGCCAAAGAGGCAGGCCGGCCACCCAGTTAGAGGGCTGGCGCGGTGGGAGCAGTGAGGAGGGGGAAGCTGTGGGGCCGCTGCCTCCTGGAGGGAGTGGGCTGCTGATGGCAGCACCAGTGACTGCGTCCCCCTGATCCGCGAGGAAGAGGAGGCGGCAGTGGCGGCTGAGGGGCAAGCGATGGAGAAGGCAACGCTGGCCCGTTGCCTCCTGTGCGCATATACGTACACACCAGGATGGGGTGGCCCAGGCCTGTGCATGTGTGTGCCTGTCACCTATGCGTATGCGCGCATGCCGCGATAGTGTGGGCCTGGTCGAAGTGACATGGCCCGGGCCCTTACCATTTCCAGGACGGCCGTGTGGGCCTTGAGATTGACAACCCTGGTTTAGTCAGAGTCTACCCAGCAGGCCAAAGGCACAAAGCCATTAAGCTTTATGCCATCCTAGATGACCAAAGTAACAGGTCTTTAGCCAGCTCAGCCTTAGTTGATCCCTTTGGCATTAAAGCAGGGGTGAAATCCAGCCGGTTCTGGAGAAGCGGTAGCGGAAACTTTGAGTAGTTTGGAGAACCGGCAAATACCACCTCTGGCTGGCCCCAGAGTGGGGTGGGAATGGAGATTTTGCAGTATCCTTCCCCTGCCATGCCCACCAAGCCACGCCCACCAAGCCACACCACGCCCAACAAGCCATGCCCACAGAACCGGTAGTAAAAAAAAAATTGGATTTCACCACTGCATTAAAAGCCCCAGCACTCCATATTCCTTAAAAACTTGTGCAGGAATTGTGGAGACGGCGGGGAGAAGAGCATCTGGTTACCAAGTTGAGTCGGTAGACGGGAAAACATGCCTGACTTTACCAACTCTTATCGTGTGCAACCAGATCCTTGACCCTAAATCTGAAATCCCTACACCAGATGCAGCGATTCATCACCCACATTTCAACCGCATAGCGCAGTGGTGGCTAACCTTTTTTTCCTCGGGTGCCAAAAAAGTGTGCATGTGTGCGACAGCGTGTGCATGCGTGTGTGCGACCCCTTAATGCAATGCTGCCCCACAGGGGCCCCCCACGCATGCACGGGTGACCCCCGTGCTCCCCCGCCACTTGCGCATGCACAGGTGAACCCCCACACAGCCCATTTTGGTGCTAGCAGGCCTCCCTGAAGTCTCCTGGGACCAAAAATGGGCGGGGGGCACTGCACCCCCCTGTGCCCTGTTTTTAGGGTTAGGGTTCTCCGATCTATCGCAATTTCTTTCCCCAGCATGCGGTAGTTTCCTCCTGGATTCCTCCCTCCCGTGCCTTCTCCGATCACTCCAATTTCTTTCCCCAGCGCAGCACATGGAAATGTCCCGCCCCCACGCATGCGTGGCAAAGACCCAGAGACCAGCTGGCTGGCAGGAGGCACGCACATGCACAGAGGATCTGGGCTGGGCAATGGCTGGCGTGCATAAAGAGAGGGCTCTGCATGCCACCTGTGGCATGTGTGCCATAGGTTCGCCATCACAGATCTATGCCATTTATACCTCTGAACCCTGTGGACAACACCATGGCTCGAATGGCACAGCAGCCTACAGCCACACCGCAAATACCGTATTTTCCGGCGTATAAGACGACTGGGCGTATAAGACGACCCCCAACTTTTAAGATTGTTTAAAATGATCTGCATGTAGATCAGTAATCAATGTATCTATCAATGTAATGTAATCAATGCGCAGAGGGTAAAAGAACCCAAATGACGTCTGGGTGGGTAGGTGGAGCCTTCGCAATCGGCTCTCCGACGACCGACAGGCACGAACGAACCGGGAGCATTTCACCCCTGGGTGGCAGCCTCCTGAGGTCACATGACTGCCATTTGCGACATTCCCTTCCAGCTTCCGACAAGCAAAGTCAATGGGGAAGCCAGCAGGGAAAGTGGCAGTCATGTGATGACTTGCTTAACGACCAGGGATTCATCTCATGTGCTCACAAAGTTTTACTTAATGACCATATTACCTGATGTGGGAAACAGAGCCTATTGTTTTTACAGTTTTACAGTTTTTACAGAAGATATGCTAGCCTGTAAAGAAAAGACATTGTATACATTTCTAATCTCATGAGATAGGCTGAAGGCGGAGACTTGTATGTAGGAAGGCCTCTACTATGCTAGAAACCGGTCTTAACCAGAACTTGCTGATATGATAGTTACTCTAGAGACAACCCCTAGGAACTAGGACCATCAAACCAGGGGTGGATTCCACTTACCTTCCCTACCGGTTCTGATTGCGACGGAAGTGCGTGTTTTTGCGCCACTGTCACATCGCACAAAATACCCAGAACTAACCCTCTGTGCATGCGCAGAAGCCTTTGCGCATGCGCAGAGGGGTTTTTTTACAAGCCGCGGCGACCGGAGGACTGGTTCGGGAGCATGGACCGCCGGTCCTCGCTGCCAGTTCCGGGAGCGGCGGTATATTTCCGATACCGGTTCTAAAGAACCGGTCCGAACCGGCAGCAACCCACCATTGCATCAAACGTAATTTGTAAATAAGGGCAGGGGGCCATAGAACGAGAGTAGTGGGAGATATAATCAGGGGCAGAGATAATGTATTAACTTTAGACCAGGGGTGTCAAACTCAAGGTCTGGGGGCCGGATCCGGCCCTTGGGGTGCTTAGATCTGGCTCATGGGCCACCCTGGAAACAGCGAAGGACCGGCCTCCAGTGCCTCTGCCAGTGAAAACAGAGCTCAGGAGGGCTGCACGCCACCGTCCCAAGCTCTGTTTTCTCTGGCAGAGGGTTGCAGGAGGCCATTGCAGCTGAAAATGGAGCTCAGGAACCTGTTTTCACTGGCAGGGAGTGACGTCGAGCTGCCCCTCCCCACCGGGAGATCAAACACAACCCTGATGCGGCCCTCAATGAAATCGGGTTTGACACCCCTGCTTTAGACACTTCGGATAGGTTATGACGGCATGAGTACTAAGCCTATGAGGAAAAGCCGGGAAGTAAATTTATAACAGCAATAGAGAATATACCATATTTTTCGGAGTATAAGACGCACCTTAGTTTTGGGGGAGGAAAACAAGGAAAAAAGGCCTCTGCCTCCAAGCAATTTGCCAAACAGCAAACAGCAAACAGCACAGATGATATACACTGTTTGCTGTGTATTTCTGTGCATGTGTGCTTGACCCATAGAAATAGCAAAGAATTGGAGAAATGTACATTATGCCAGAAAGTTTTCTTAAATGTAGTCACACTAACTGCTCCCAATTATTTAAATAGATCTACTCCAAGGTAACTAAACTCTTATACTAAACAGGACACTGTTACATTTCATATTATACGTGTACAGAGCTGTTAACATTAATTAAAATTTCTGGAAGTATACATTATTCTCTATTATTTAAAAGAAGATACAATAGCACTGGGTCTCTTCAGAGCAAGCATTTATTTTTAAAAGCTTCTATATTTTGTTAAGTTGTCTAGATTTACAGGGATCTCCAACTTTGGCAACTTTAAGACTTGTGGACTTCAACTCCCAGAATTCCACAGCCAGCAAAGCTAACAAAGCTGGCTGTTGAAGTCCACAAGTCTTAAAATTGCCCCTGGCTCTAGAACAATAATAAAGCAGTCTTAAAAAAATAAGTCTAATAATTTGAACATTCTACAGACATTTATGGGTATTCACTTACCCCCTTCCATCCAGTTCAGCAAAAAATAAAAATCTGCATGCCTCTCCCAGCTATTTGCCTTTGCAGTTTCAGTTTCACTTTCATTTTCCCACGTGGCAAATCAGCTGTAGATCGGGAAGTGCTAGTGACTTGCTTGGCTTTATAAGCTCTTCCCTCTTTGCTGCAAACAGGTAAATTGCTGGAAGACAGAGGCCAAAGGATGGGGGTGGCTGGCTGGCTGGGGCTACATTCGGTGTATAAGACGCACCCAAGTTTTCACCCTCTTTTGGGGGGTAAAAAGGTGCGTCTTATACTCCAAAAAATACGGTAAGTCAAACATATTGATGATTTTGGCCGGGTGTGTCCACTGTACCTGTGTGTTTGGGGGGCGGGCGCTCTTTGCAAAGTAGTTTTGGGGTTTCTTCCCCAAACCCCAAAAACTTTAACCTTGGACTGTCTACAGTCGACCTCAATCCATTCCTAAGAGGTCTGTAAGGGGCGTGCATAAGCGCACCACTGTGCCTACCGTCCCTGTCTTACTGTCCTATTGTCCTCATTTATCTGTACTTACTTTGCTTATGTTATGTTTATACAAATACCTGCTATCTCGTACATGTTTAACAAACAAATAAAATTAAATAAAAATAAATAAATAAATAAATAAATAAATAAATAAATAAATAAATAAATAAATAAATAAATAAATAAATAAATAAATAAATAAATAAATAAATAAATAAATAATAAATAAAATTACCATTGTTTTCTCTTGGGAGTTTCGGCTAGTGTTTGTTTATTTCCAAACTAGACAACGAATCCCACATTGCTGACAACTTTTACAGTCTCTATTGTCTTACATCAAGGACTACAGTATGTGCAGGAATGGTTTGGGATGCAAGCAAAGCTTTTACGACAGGATAGTTTAAGATAACGGAGAAAAGGCAAGATGAAAACACAAGTGATTTTTGGATGAGATAGGAAAAAAGGAAGAGTTTAAAGAAGTTTCCAAAGAGGACAACTGTTGCCCGCCAAATTAAGCTTCCACAGAGGCAATTACCGTATTTTTCGGCATATAAGACATACTTCCCTCCCCCTCAAAAAGTGGGTGAAAATGTCTGTGTCTTATACAGCGAATATTGCGGAGGGGGGGGTTGGTGCGGTGCCGATCAGCTGTTCTAGAACGGGCCGCACTGGCAGCGCCAAACGGGCCGCAGCGAACGGGCCAGATGAATACCGGATGGATGCTGGGAGGCAGAGGCAGATTTTTTTTCTTGTTTTCCTCCCCAAAAGCTAGGTGCGTCTTATAGTCCGAAAAATACGGTATCTGTGAAAATTAATAGATAATTAAATAGTTCACTAACAAAGTGTTATCAGTAAGAGAAATGGAAATCAAGATGAATTATGCAAAAAAAGAAATCTGGCATTTGCAAACACTGGGAAAATGGTTGGTGTATAAATTGGCCAAAGAAAAAGAAAAAAAAAACTTAGCAGTCAAAAGGAGAACAGAAGAGAGATCCTATTGGTCATTGCCTAGCAACAGAGTAAATGAGTGACAGTTGGCTGCTGCCTATATAAAGAGACTGGGCTGCCTTCGTTCTCTTTGTTGGAAACAGAGTTTAGCTCAGATGGATGTGAATTTCACTCTTGAATCTCGGCCCTTTGGACCTGCTGACAACCTTGAACTGGACCTTGGACCAACTTTAGATGATTCTTGGAAGCTCCTCTGTGAAGAACATATTTTGCAGGCAAGGCTTTGCTTTGGTTGACATTCCTGGGGACATTTATGTTACTTGATAATAGAAACCTGATATTCTCTTGTGGGACTAAAATTAAATAACGGGCAGTGCTGTGCCTGGGATTGTAGGCTTCATTACTGGCATTTTAAAAGGGGATATTTGCACTTTTAACATGGCAGGCTGGATCTCTTTTTTTTAACTTTAAGAAAGCATGTTTTTCTCTCCTTCGCCAAGGCTGTTTCTTTTCATATGGGAGAACTTGCTTTTTCAGCAACTACACAATAGAAAGGGTCTTCTGCAAGACTTTTGGACACACCTGCAAGTATTAAGCAAGACAGACATTTATCTGGAAAAGGGAGTATATAGATCATAAGTTTTGCCACTTGTGGAATGCCATCTAGAATCGTTTTCTGTTATTCAAGTTCCACATTTAATCCATCTCTTTTATTGTTTGATCGCTTGCTTTCTGACATATTACATACTGTATACCAAAGGTTTGTATTTGTTTCTGGAACCGATAAAAGAACCTTTGACAGGGGCCGAAATCTTTTTAACTATATACCCGGTTTGGTGGACTGGAGACACATAAATGGTGTAGGTGTAGGGTTTCCTGCCTGAGTAGGGGGTTGGACTAGAAGACCTCCAAGGTCCCTTTCAACGCTGTTATTCTGTAAGCACCAACAACAGCACAGGTCCTCAGACAGCGCGCGCGGGCACACACATTTATTTATTTATTTATTTATTTATTAAAATTTCTATGCCGCCCAACTCCCGGGGGACTCTGGGCGGCTCACAGCAGATATAGAAACACATAAAAAACAATTTTTAAAAGGAGCCATATTAAAATACTATCCATTAAAAAACAAACTTTCATTCATACCCTGCCTGCCGGAAGAGCCAAGTTTTTATTGCTTTACGGAAGGCCAGTAGGGTGGGGATGGTCCTGATCTCTGGAGGGAGCTGGTTCCAAAGGGAGGGGGCTCCCACAGAGAAGGCCCTCCCCCTAGGTCCCGCTAGCCGACATTGTTTGGTCGACGGGACCTGGAGGAGGCCGACTCTGTGGGCTCTAACCGGTCGTAGGGAGGTATGCGGCAGGATGCGGTCCCGAAGATAACCTGGCCCTGAGCCATGTAGGGCTTTAAAGGTAACGACCAACACCTTAAATTGGATCCAGAGACTAATGGGCAGCCAATGCAGCTGGCAGAGGATAGGTGTTACGTGGGTGCATCTAGGTACACCCACCACAGCTCGCGCAGCTGCATTTTGTACCAATTGCAGTCGCCGGACACTCTTCAAGGGTAGCCCCATGTAGAGCGCATTGCAGTAATCCAGCCGTGAGGTGATAAGGGCATGAGCGACTGTAAGAAGTGCCTCCTTCTCCAAGTAGGGTCGCAATTGGTGCACAAGACGTACTTGTGCAAAGGTCCCCCTAGCCACAGCTGAAAGATGTTGTTCCAATTTTAGCTGTGGGTCTAGGAGGACACCCAAATTGCGGACCCGTTCTGAGGGGGCTAATTTCTCCCCCCCAAGAATCAAGGAGGGACAGTTGGTCGAGTCCTTAGGAGGCAATATCCACAGCCACTCAGTCTTGTCAGGGTTAAGCTTTAGCCGGTTCTTCCCCATCCAGACCCTAACATCGGCCAGGCAGCGGTCCATTACGTCTACGGCTTCCCCAAATTGAGACGGGGTGGAGATGTACAACTGGGTATCATCAGCATATTGCTGATACCTCACCCCGTGTCGTCGGATGATCTCACCCAGCGGCTTCATGTAGATATTAAACAGGATGGGCGAGAGGACCGAGCCCTGTGGCACCCCACATAGTAGGGGCCTAGGGCTCGACCTCTGCCCCCCTGTCAACACCGACTGCGTCCTGTCAGAGAGGAAGGAGGAGAACCACTGCAAAACAGTGCCGCCCACCCCCACCTCTCCGAGACGACGCAGAAGGATACCATGGTCAATGGTATCGAAGGCCGCTGAGAGGTCAAGTAGCACCAGGATAGAGGAATAACCCCCATCCCGGGCTCGCCAGAGATCATCCATCAGGGTGACCAAAGCCGTTTCCGTACTGTAACCGCGCCTGAAGCCAGATTGAAAGGGATCCAGAAAATCAGTGTCATCCAACAGTCGTAGGAGCTGGAGTGCCACCACTTTCTCAACAACCTTCCCCGCAAAGGGAAGGTTGGAGACTGGACGGAAGTTCTTTAAATCCGCTGGGTCCAGGGAAGGCTTCTTGAGGAGGGGCCTCACCACCGCAGCTTTTAAGGGCTGCGGGACGGACCCCTCTCTCAAAGAAGCGTTGACCAACGCCTGGAGCCAGCCGCGTGAAACCTCCCTGGTGGCCGAAACCAACCAGGAAGGACACGGGTCCAATAAACAAGTGGCTGAGCTCATAGCTCCTATGGCCTTGTCCACATCCTCAGGAGTCACCGGTTCAAACCTATCCCATATAACCGGACTAAGACTCGCCCCAGTCATCTCGGCCTGTACTGCCCAATCGGAGTCCAGGTCTGTCCGAATCTGAATGACTTTATCCGCCAGAAACCGAGAAAATTCCTCAGCTCTACCCTGCAAGGGATCTCCGCCTTCCTCCTTAGCAAGAAGGGTGCGGGTCACCCTAAACAGGGCGGCTGGGCGGGAGTCAGCGGATGCAATAAGAGCGGAAAAATGCGAACATTTTGCCGCCCTTATCGCCACTAAGTAAGACTTAATGAAAGTTCTTAAAAGTGTCCGGTCAGACTCAGCTTTACTAGATCTCCATCGTCGCTCTAGGCGTCTCTTGTGGCGCTTCATCTCCCGGAGTTCCTCGGTAAACCAAGGAGCCCTCCTGGATCCACTTCCACGGAGAGGCCGCAAAGGCGCAATCCGATCCAGAGCCCCTGCTGCTGCCTGATTCCAGGCCGCAACCAGAGACTCGGACGAACTGTGTACCAGGGATTCAGGTATTTCCCCAAGTTCCCTCTGGAATCCGTCGGGTTCCATTAGGCGCCTGGGGCGGAACCACTTAATCGGTCCCGCCTCCTTGCGGTGGGGGAGTGGTGCCATGAAATCCAACCTCAGAAGGAAATGATCTGACCACGACAAGGGTACTGTGACTAAACCCCTCAGCCTCAGATCATCTCTCCACTGCCCCGAGAGAAACACAAGGTCAAGCGTGTGACCACCCTCATGAGTCGGACCCTGAACTACTTGGGTCAGGTCCATGGTTGTCATGGAAGCCATGAACTCCTGGACTGCCCCTGAGGCTTCGCCGGGCGATGGCAGATTAAAATCCCCCAGCACCATCAACCTGGGGAACTCAATCGCCAGCCCTGCAACCGCCTCGAGCAGAACAGGCAGGGCCTTTGCTACGCAGCTAGGAGGCAGGTACGTTAGCAAAAGGCCCACCTGAACCCCTAGGTCCAACTTCAGAAGGAGAGTCTCACACCCAACAATCTCCGGGGCAGGGCTCCTTCGAGGACACAGATTCTGGCGAGCTATAATAGCCACTCCTCCACCCCTTCCCTGGGGTCGCGGCTGATGCTGAACCGAGAACCCGTCCGGGCATATCTCCGAAAGGGGCACCCCCCCCTCCTGGCCCAGCCAGGTCTCGGTAATACATGCCAGGTCAGCCCCCTCTTCTAGGATTAAATCCCGGATAAGGGGGGCCTTGTTGGTAATCGACCTGGCGTTTACCAGCAGCAGCTTGAGCCCAGGGCCCTGACATCCCTGGTTACCAGGCACTCGGGTTGAGCTAGGTGGAACCAAACCAGAGGGGCCAGAACAAGGAATCGCTTGTAAACAGCGACACACATCACTTTTCCCCCCTTCCCGGATTTCTTCCTTTGCAAGCCCTGCGGGTTTTCTTTTTCGGTTTTCTTTTTCTTTCACTTTCACTTTAGCTTTCTGTTGATAGAAGCGAAAATCGGACTCCTCCCTGTCCGCTGGATGCTCGGGGCGGAGCAACTTCGGTTTCAAACGGTGCAGGCTTCTTCTCCCTCACCGCACCTCTCTCAGTCTCTCCCCGGAGTCCTCCGAAGCAGAAGGAGAAATCCACGCATGGGAAGGCGATGGGGCTTGGCCGGGCGCCCCTGGAGTTGCTGGTGTTGCTCCTGCTGGGGGGCTCCTCCGGTAAGCGCTTTCTGGGCTGCGTGGGGTTTGCAGACCCTCGTTTGGCTGGCCGGAATTTATTCAGGAACTTTCTGACAGTGAGAACGGATCAACCAGTGGAACAGCTTTTGCCTTCTGAAGCTGTGGGAGCTTCAACGCTTGAGACTTTCAAGAAGAGATTGGACTGCCATTTGTCTGAAAAGGGGTAGGGTCTCCTGCTTGGGGGGAGGGGTTGGACTGTTATAAGCTGCTCTTATGGCAACGGATCGCGCTCTGGGGGGGGGGAATGAGGGGGGGGAGGGAAAGCGAGATCCAGGATAAAATCTTCCCTTGGCTTCCAGTGATTTTCTAGGGGCACTTCCCTGTTGTTTTCCATGGTTTTCTTCAGAGACGAGTTTTTTTGTTTGTTTCCTAATTTAGCTTCTGAGAGAGCCAGGGTGATCTAGTGCAGGGATCTCCAAATTTAGCAACTTTTAAGACTTGTGGACTTCAACTCCCAGCTGGCTGAGGAATTCTGAGAGTTGAAGTCCCCAAGTCTTAAATGCTGGCTGAGGAATTCTGGGAGTTGAAGTCCCCAAGTCTTAAATGCTGGCTGAGGAATTCTGGGGGAGTTGAAGTCCCCAAGTCTTAAATGCTGGCTGAGGAATTCTGGGAGTTGAACTCCCAAAGTCTTAAACGCTGGCTGAGGAATTCTGGGAGTTGAAGTCCACAAGTCTTAAATGCTGGCTGAGGAATTCTGGGGGAGTTGAACTCCCCAAGTCTTAAATGCTGGCTGAGGAATTCTGGGGGAGTTGAAGTCCACAAGTCTTAAATGCTGGCTGAGGAATTCTGGGGGAGTTGAAGTCCACAAGTCTTAAATGCTGGCTGAGGAATTCTGGGAGTTGAAGTCCCCAAGTCTTAAATGCTGGCTGAGGAATTCTGGGAGTTGAAGTCCACAAGTCTTAAATGCTGGCTGAGGAATTCTGGGGGAGTTGAAGTCCACAAGTCTTAAATGCTGGCTGAGGAATTCTGGGAGTTGAAGTCCACAAGTCTTAAATGCTGGCTGAGGAATTCTGGGGGAGTTGAACTCCCAAAGTCTTAAATGCTGGCTGAGGAATTCTGGGGGAGTTGAAGTCCACAAGTCTTAAATGCTGGCTGAGGAATTCTGGGGGAGTTGAAATCCACAAGTTTTAAATGCTGGCTGAGGAATTCTGGGAGTTGAAGTCCCCAAGTCTTAAATGCTGGCTGAGGAATTCTGGGAGTTGAAGTCCACAAGTCTTAAATGCTGGCTGAGGAATTCTGGGGGAGTTGAAGTCCACAAGTCTTAAATGCTGGCTGAGGAATTCTGGGAGTTGAAGTCCCCAAGTCTTAAATGCTGGCTGAGGAATTCTGGGAGTTGAAGTCCACAAGTCTTAAATGCTGGCTGAGGAATTCTGGGAGTTGAAGTCCACAAGTCTTAAATGCTGGCTGAGGAATTCTGGGAGTTGAACTCCCCAAGTCTTAAATGCTGGCTGAGGAATTCTGGGAGTCGAAGTCCACAAGTCTTAAAAGTTATCAAGTTTGGAGATTTTTGGTCTAGTCTAGTGGACTTTTGGTCTAGTCTAGTGAAGACTTTTGGTCTTCACTAGACTAGCCATGCCTAGTTCTTATAACCGTTCATCATATGTTTTAGCCTCCAGTCCGCTAAGTTCCAGAAAGTTGCAGGGCTGTCTGACTCATGTATGCATCCAGGCTGACACCCGATCACAGTAGCAAGCTCTCACAGCCCGGATATCAGGTTACAGCCTGTTCCCCCAGTGCGAATGACAGCTCCTGGCTCGCCTGAGCTGACACCTGGTTGCTCTTCTCTGCCCTCTTTCTAGAGTCTATATATATATAGGAGAAATGGAACTTCCTGCAGGGGTGGGTTCCTCCCGGTTCAGGCCGGTTCACCCGAACCAGTAGTGACCCGCTGGTGACGTCACAATTATATCACCGACCCGGTTCGGTCGATGCCGGTCTGTGGGCACCACCATCTTTTCTTCGAATTTTTTTGAATTTTTTGAAATTTTTTTTCCTGACTGGACCGGGTCTCCTGGCGACGCAGATTCGGGGCTTTCCCACAGGAAAAGAGGAAAGCTCCGTGGCGCTGCGGTGCTAGCCATGCCTTCTCCCATTGTTTTTCTGTTCATTGGGCAGCCTTAGAGTCTCTTCCATGTTTGTATTTTGACAACGGAAACTAAACGGTGACAATGTCATTTTTCTTTGGTCATTGTTAGTAAAAGTTGGCATAGTTTATGTCATATGAATTTAGTCTCCCCTCCATGGAAGGGCTGAAAATACTTTGATGCTCCTCTGTCAGGTCTTTGCATGACAGAAACTGAAATAATTTTGTTTGTTTATCTTTGGTTCACCAGAAGGGCTTTAAGGTGACAGGAACCTCCCCACAGAAGCTGAAGGGGTTTGGGGAGAGGACCCCAGCTGAGCCCCCCATCCCCATACAACATGGATGGTCTCAGCAGGAACTCCCAAGCAGCCTCAGTGGGGGCAGGGGGTGGGGCCAGGGTGGAGAGGCCCCATGGGTTTCTGGGGTGAGGGGAATTCTGGGAGTTGAAGTCCACACTGAAGTCCAAGTGGCTGAGTTAGAGAAACTCTTGAGTTAAGCCTTGAGAGTCGCTGATGGGTAGCTGAGATCACCGAGAGCTTCTGCACCGGAGACAAATTCTCTGGGTGTCCAATCACACTCGGCCAATAAATAATTCTATTCTATTCCATTCTATATTCTATTTTATTCTTATTCCTATTCCTATTCTCACCGTCCTCCCAAGTTGGCTGAGGGGCATTTCTGCCTTTCTTTGTGCTCACAAAGTGCCGGATCAGCTTGAAAAGAGGAAAAGTTTCAGAGAAATTGAGATTCGGTATAAATCTGGTGCCTTTCTAGCACCTGGGAATTATGGCTTCAGACCCTAATTGGGTGGCTGAAATTCTTTATTTATTCTCTCTTGGGATAATCACAGATTTTCTGTGGCATAGCAATAGCACCAGCGCTTAGACTTATATAGGTAGTCCTCGACTTGCAACCACAATTGAGCCTAGAATTTATGTTGCTAAGTGAGAAATTTGTGCGTTTTGCCTCAATTTACGACTTTTCTTGCCACATTTGTTAAGCAAATCACTGCAGTTGTTAAACTAGTAACATGGTTTTTAAGTGAATCTGGCTTCCCCATTGAGTTTGCTTGTCAGAAGGTTGCAAAAGGGGATCACATGACCCCAGGACACTGCAGTCGTCATAAGTGTTTGAATTTTGATCATGTCAAGAACATGTGGATGCTACAATGGTCATACGTGTGAAAAATGATCATAAGTTACTTTTTTCAGTGATGATGTAACTTTGAACGGTCACTAAATGAACCGTTGGAAGTAGAGGACTACTTGTATATCACTTCACAGTGCTTTCAAGCCCACTCAAAGCAGTTGAAAATGTCAGCCTATTGCCCCAACAATCTGGGTCCTCATTTTACCGACCTCGGAAGGAATTGACCTTGAGCAGGTCAGGATTGAACTCCTGGCTGTGGGCAGAATTGCCTGCAATGATGCATTCTAACCACTAGGCCACCATGGCTCAAGGTATGGGGTTGAGCCCCACTGAGTCCTGGGTTCAAAGCCAATTCCTGTTTGGATGCCTGAACTCTGGGATGGGAGGGGGAATTTCCCAGTCGGGGGGGGGGCTAGGAGGAAGATCTGGGGGGACTACATGGCGTCATTGCTGCTCCCTTCGCTCCCCCCTTTGCCTCCCCATATCTCCCAGGCAAGCAGTTTGGGTTTCCTGTAAGGATCCTATGGCCTCTGGTCTCACCCGAATTCCCCCCTCCCCTTCCCCATTTTATAAAATCCCCCCCCTCAAATCTGCACCTATTAACAATCCATGTTGGCCCTCAGTGAAGTCAGAACGTTTTTTTTTCTCTTGGGGGGACCAAATGGGGTTTCCTGCTTCTTTTGAGCTTCTGAGGAGGGAGCCCCCCATCTTCCTTTGGGGCCCCTGCAGCCTCCTTGGGGCAGAGACTGAGCAATGCAGAAGGGGGGGGGGTTGAGGGAGGCCTTGCTGGAAGGGGGGAGGGCACAATTGGAGGGGAGCACAAAAAGTTTGGGGATCCTGCTCTCTCTTTGGCTCTACTTTCCTTTCCTCTCTCACCCCCCCAACCTCTCTGCCCCCCAACCCTTCAGGCCCTCCAGAAGATGCTCCTTTGTCTCTCGGTCTCTCCCTCTTTCAACCCTCTGTTATTTCTTTCTCTCTCCCATCATCTCCCCCTTCATTTTCTCTTCTTCCTCCTCTGCCCACCAGTTCTCTTCTTCTTCTTCCTTCATTCCAGACCTGGAAATGGGGCCTTCTGTGCCCCATATAGCATCAGGGCCCTTGACTGAAGCCCCCCTAACTCTGCCCCTCTGGGTCCCTTCCAGGCGCCTCCTCCCACTCCATGAAGTATTTCTACACCGGCATCTCAGAGCCCAGTCAGGGGCAGCCCCACTTTGTTGTTCTGGGGTTTGTGGATGATCAACTCTTCAGTTACTATGACAGCAACAGCAGGAGGGAGCAGCCTCGAGTCTCTTGGATGGAGAAGGAGGATCCCCAGCACTGGGACACAGAGACCCAGGTATCACGTGGCTCTGAGGAGCTGTTCAGAGACGGCCTGGAGACTCTGAGGAATCGCTACAATCAGAGTGAAGGTGAGTGATGGGTCAGGTTTTAGATTTAGATTTATTATTAGAGTTGGAAGGGACCTTGTAGGTCATCTAGTCCAACTCCCTGCTCAAGCAGGAGTTCCTACACCATTTGAGACAGATGGCAGTCCAGTCTCCCCTTGAAGGTCGCAAGTGTTGGGGCTCTCACAACCTCCGCTGGCAAGCTGTTCCACTGGTTGATCGCTCTCACCGTCAGAAAGTTTCTCCTCACTTCCAGGTTGAATCTCTCCTTGGTCAGCTTCTATCCGTTATTCCTTGTTTGGCTTTCTAGTGCCATAGAGAACAGCCTGACCCCCTCCTTTCTGTGGCATCCCCTCAAGTATTGGAACACTGCTATCATGTCACCCCTGGTCCTTCTCTTCGCCAGACTGGCCAAGCTCAGTTCCTGCAACCGCTCTTCGTATGTTTTATTTTCCAGACCCTTTATCATCCTGGTTGCTCTCTTCTGCACTTTATCTAGGGTTTCAATGCCTTTTTTGTAGTGTGGTGACCAAAACTGGATGCAGTACTCTAGGTGTGGTCTGACCAAGGCTTTATAGAGTGGTACTAGTACCTCTCTGGTCCTTGATTGTATCCCTCTATTTATGCCGCTCAGGACTGCGTTGGCCTTTTTGGCTGCTGCTGCACACTGCTGGCTCATATTTAGTTGGCTGTCTACCAAGACTCCAAGATCCCTCTCGCAATCGCTGCTATTGAGTGTGGTTTCACCCAGTTTGTATGTGTATTTTTGATTCTTCTTACCTAGGTGTAGAATTTTACTTTTCTCCGTGTTAAATTTCATTTTATTGGTTTGGGCCCAGTGTTCGAGTCTGTCAAGGTCCCTCTGGATTTTGAGTCTGCCCTCTGGGGTGTTTGCTACTCCCGCCAGTTTGGTATCGTCTGCAAATTTGGTTAGTTCTCCTGCTATTCCCTCATCTATCACTGAGCTGAGATAGCGCAGTGGTTAAAAGCAGCATTGCGACCTTCAGCTGATTGCTACTTCAGCAGTTCAGCTGTTCAAATCTCACTAGGCTCAAGGTTGACTCAGCCTTCCATCCTTCCGAGGTGGGTAAAATGAGGACCCAGATTGTTGGGGGCAATATGCTGAACTCTGTAAACCGCTTAGAGAGTGCTGTAAAGCACTATGAAGCGGTATATAAGTAAAGTGCTATTGCTATAAGTGCTATTGCTATCTAGGTCATTTATGAAGATACTAAAGAGTACTGGGCCTAGGACGGAACCTTGTGGTACGCCATTGCTTACTTCTCTCCATGTGGACTTAGAGCCATTGAGGACTACTCGCTGGGTACGGTTGGTCAGCCAATTGTTAATCCATCTGGTTGTATAGCTGTCTATCCCGCTTTTTTCTAGCTTATGAAGAAGTAGGTTGTGGCTCCTCCGGCCCCATATTCCCCTCCCTAGGAACCAGAGGGGGGAGAGAAAGGGAGGGTCCCTTCAAAGGGAAAGGCTGCTTCCACAACTTTTAAAACGTCTTTTTTTATATGTTTATTCTTTTTAAAAAATCAATATAAGATTGTCCCTGCCTCCATATCTGACATTTTCTGCCAATTGCAGTTAATGAAAACCTGTTTAAATTTATCCATCTGTCTTTCTGAATGTTGATATTGATATGGGTATAAACTGAGGTAAAAAGAGACCAAAATCTCCCCTCCCCCACTTGAAAGTTGGAGGGTCTGACTTTGGTGGATCTTCTGCTGTGGGGGAGGAAGGGAATCACAGGTCTCCCCCCCAAAAAAAAGCAGGTGGATCCTAAGGAGATCCTGAGGGAAGCAGGTCCTCGTCCTTCTCTCTGTTTCCACCCCAGAGAAATAAGGGATCAAGTGCAGATCCACCTGGGATGACTAGATCCCTTCACCCGCTTTTTGGTGGGACGAGGGGGGCCCAAATGCCAGGAGCTTCTTCTCATCCTCCAGTTGGAAGGAGAGGCCAGGGAGGCCCAAATGGGGTGGGGGCTCTTGGGGGGGGTACAGGGCCAGGATCCCCCCAATCTTGAGAGGGAAAGACAGAAGAGAAAGGATCCTCCATTTGGGGCCCTTCCAGAGTCGCTCAGAGCCTTCATGGCTTCCCATCCTTGGTCCTTCAGGCTGAACTCCCCTGCCCTCTTGGTGGGGCTGCCCTGGAGGGGGGGAGGCCTTCTTCAGCAGCCCCCCCTTCTGCCATCTTTGGGGGGGGACAAGTTTCATCTTCAAGGAACCTTATGGGGGGGGGGGCTGAAAGCAAATGTGTGTCTAAAGAGAGGCTGCTTTTGGCTGAGGCAAACCTCCACAAACATCCGCCATTTTCCCTCCTTTCATCCCAAGGAGCTGCAGCCCCCCTTCTTCCGCCCTTTCCTTGCCCCTCCCCCCGTCCAGGGAGACCACAGAGCTCTGCCAGTCCTGCCCCTGATCCCCTCCAGGGTCTCCCCAGATCCCTCCAGGGTCTCCAAAGATCCCTCCAGGCCCCCTGCTGGCCTCTCAGGGGAGCAGAGCCGGACCCAGAGGGCTCCCCCTGGTGGAGAAAGGAGGAAGGAGACCGGCCAGAGTGGAGGGGAGCCTCCTTTCCAGGCTAAAGAGCCCCAAATGTCCCAACCTTTCCTCAAAGGGAGGCTGCTTCCACCCTCCCATCGCCTGAGTCGCCTCCTCTGGACCTTCTCCAGCTCCCTCCGGTCCTTTTGGGGGTCTTTTGACCACAACTGCTCCCAATATTCCAGATGTGGTTGCTCTGCCTTGATTTATGGAAAGGCTTTGTGACATTAGCCTCTCTTGTGTTTTCAATACCAGTTTAATGATCGCTGATATCCTGTTTGCGTTTTAAACTTTTTAATATAATTTGTCTTAAACATTTTGAACAAAAGATAAAAATTAATAGACGGTAACATAAAGTACAGGAGAAAAAGGAAACAATCAAATAAAAATAAAAAAGTGCAAGAAAAGAAAACAATTGATGAAAATAAAGAAAAAAGACATCAAGAAGTGATTTCTGATATTTTTCGCAGCACTTCTAAATATAACTATATTTTAGCCCCTCTAAAACAGCCTTTCTGAACCTTTTGACTCTGGAGGAACCCTTGAGCTATTTTTCAGACCTCAGGAAACCCCTGAACATCCAGCCTCAGAGATCGGCTGAAATTGTTTCATGCATAGACCTGTAGAGGTGCATTAACAGTGTTCTTACACTAATAATAAAAAAATGAAACTTGCTTTTTCAATGAGATCCCTCTGCTTTTTTTTGTTCTTGCATAAATATTCAATTCTGTGCCAAACTTGAGATAAGAACACATTTCATCTTCAACTGAAATAAGACAATTTCTGCCTTAGCTTTTGATGCTTCTGAAATAAGACAGAGCTTGTTCTCAGAAGTTCAAAACTGCAGCCAAATATTTAGTGCCTTCCTGTGAATGGCAGGAGATTCTTCTTGGACAGAAATCCAGAACTTTTTTCCCCCATGGGGAGATCAGGGAATCTCCTCTTGAGGAAAGGATCAGACTGCAGCTCACGAGGATCTTCCTCTTCCTCCAAAGGGAAATTCTCTGGCTGAGCAGAAGATGCATTCCTGGGTGTGGAAAGGGAGGGAAAACACTGCTCAGTTTAGTTCAACTGTACTTGCAGGTGGTTTTCCCTTAAATTTCAGAGTTTCTGGCGTCCTTCCTCCCTTTGAAGGCCAAACAGGAGTAGAATCATTTCAGGATTTCTTTTTCGTTTTTTCAAACATTCAGTTTTCTTTGAAATCCAAGAATCTGTTCACTTGAAGTCGAAATATCTTCTCCAGGGACTTGCAAATACTGTTAACTTCAAGCTCATTTCAAAGGTCAATAACCCTTTGGGTGTCCAGATCAGACTGGGCCACTTGCTGCTGTTGCTGAGGAAAATATTCCTTTGTGGCCCTCCGAGGCTTCATTCCCACATTGCACTAAACCATGGTTTCTTTCTGGTTAGCCCAAAGTAGGAACCATCCCTTGTGACTTGATGCTATTTGTGAACATAGACCAAGATTTATAGTCACAGGGATCCCTGCAAGCTTTTATGTAGATCAATCAGATCCTCTTTGTGACCATAAGATTCGCAGTCCCTCTTTGCAGCTTCAGATTCAGGCTACTGTTCCCTCTCTGGGATCCCTTCCTCCCCACCCCCAGAGGAACAGCAAAAAGAAAGATGGAAGGATCTCCGTCCCTCTGTTTCTTTTACCACTCCTCCTTTTCTCGGTCTCCCCTGGGATCCTCTGCTGGCTTTTCCAGCTTCCCTTTTCCTGGGGAGCTTCAGGGACTCCATCCTGGAGGGGGAGGGAAATGCAGGGAGGGAGGTCAAGAGGGGGGAGAAGGGAGGTTAGTGATTGGGGACTTTCTTTCCCTTGAACTCTAGGGAGGAAATGGGGGTGTCAGTGCCTCTGTCAAAGTCCCTGCAGGAAGGGGGGTAGCTCTGTCTATCTTCAAGACTCCCATAACCATCCTCCTGTCTGTCCTTTAGGCCTTCACACATGGCAGCTAATGTATGGCTGTGAGCTCCAGAGAGACGGGAGCAAAGGAGGGTTTATCCAATATGGCTACGAAGGGAGGACCTTCATCACCTTCGACAAGAAGACCCTCACTTGGGTGGCACCCGACCCCCAGGCCCAGATCACCCAGAGGAAATGGGATGCTATTCCTGGAATGACTCAGGGAAATAAGGACTACCTGGAGGAAATCTGCATTGAGTGGCTGAAGAAGTTTCTGTCCTATGGGAATGAGACGCTGCTGAGGAGAGGTGAGCATCTAGATCCAGGCTGGACTTTCCTCCTTTATGGCTGGATCTCTTGTACACATTCAGCCCCTTTGGGTTCCTGGTCTAGAGCCTGTTTGACCTGGTGGGAATCCTCTCTCCTCCCCTTTCAGCCTCTCTCCAGGACACGGGAAGCCCTGTTTGGTGTCCATTGCCAGGCAGCCATTCAGTGGACCAGGAAATGCAGCCTCTGCCTGGCAGGTGTCTGGGTGGATCAGGCAGGAAAATCACTTGGAGGTGTCCTGTTCACTGCACACAATGAGGCAACCCTTTGGGGCCATTCAATGAAACCCCCATTAGCCAAACTGTATTTGAAAATGGTGGGCACCCTTAATTTCCCCCCATTAACTCTGCTTCTCCCCACATCCCACAGGGGGCTCCCTCCCTGCCTTACACCTGATGGTGCACCTCCCGTCCCCACCACTAGGGGCTCCACTTCTACCATTAAGAAGATATTATCAGTGCCCCCACTTGGACAAAAAGGGCCATGGATGAGGGGTTCTTTTCTTTCCGGGGGGGGGGCAGGGGGGAGCAAAGTTTCTGTCAATCTTTCTCTTAAGCCTCAAACAGGTTCCCACAATTCTCAGTGAGCCTTTCTCAAAACAACCCCCTCCCCACCTTCAGGAACACCCTCTCACCCCACAGGGGGCATCACATTATAATCTTTTCCTATAATTTTTTATTAATTTACCATTTAGAACACCCCTCCCCCCTCGGTCTACCCCTTCCCCCCTGGGGTCCTTGATCCCTCCAGGATCAGCTGCATGAGATTAGGATCAATGGGGGAATCACCCCCACTGATGATTTCCAACAGCCCCTCCCTGCCTGGGGAGGACCCTCTCTCTCTTCCATTGACATCAATCTCTCTCTGCCCCCCCTTTTCAGAGACAAAATCTCATTTCCAAATTGATCGGTGTGAGATTCCCTTTGATCTCTTTTCCCCTTAAAATTGTGGTTGTGTCCCTTGGAGCATATCCTAAAACTCTTGGAGACACTGTGAGTGTGGAATGTAAATCTTTGGGTTAAAACTAAGTGGTGGGAGATTTTCTGCCCCTCCAAGTTTCTCACCCACCTTCCATGCTCTGGAGGGGCTCAGAGTTAATTCCGGTGTTTCTGCAGAGACCCCAAAGGTGACGGTGAGAAGCAGGACGGAGGTGGAGGATGGGATGGAGACACACGTCTGCCGCATGGATGGCTTCTACCCCAGGGAGATCGATGCCTCCTGGAAGAGAAATGGGGAGGTCTGGTTGCAGGATACCTTCCATGGGTCTGTGGCCCCCAATGCGGATGGGACCTACCACTACTGGCTCAGCATCCGGATCGACCCCAAAGAGAGGGGCCGCTATCGGTGCCACGTGGAGCACGACAGCCTGCAGGATCCTCTGGACTTGGAGCTGAAGGGTGAGAGGCTGCAGGGAGGGAAAGGCTGGGCTCTTTGGCAGGCTGGAGGGTTGTGGGAGAGAAATCTGACCCCAGATGTGTCCAGATGTGAACATACCTGAGCTTTAAGCCACTGATTTTTCCAGTGTTTGAGGTTGGTGAAGCTGCAGGGACCAGACCATAGAACTGACTTCAGGTGATATAAAAGAAACTACAGAATCCCATCACAATACTTGGCCGATCCTGATGAAATGCCCTTAGATCCTCTCTTAGGCCTTCCCTGTTTCTTGCCTCCAGCAGAAAAGCAGCAGTTACGCTGAGCACCAGAAACAGATTTGCTTTTGTTTACAATTCCTAAAGTAGAAGAATCAGGAGGAGTCTGGGAGCCCCTTTTCTGAAGGCAAATTTTGATTAAAACTGATGAACTGCAGCTGACTTCAGGAAATGCAGAGAGTGGCTGGACTGATGCATCAGGAGTCAGAAAAGAGGCTCCCAAGTCTGAGTTTTTCCCCATCAGAGACTAACAGGTTTTCCTGCTTTAAAGGTCAAAAGGTCACTCTGTGTTGCTGCTCTAAGAAAGAAGTTGCACATTATTTTATGATACGATATAAAAATTCCCAAGGCTCAGCATAAAAAACCCTCTCTCAAAGAGTTCTGTATATGCTCAGAAGTGTCCTTAATGTACACTGGACTTCCAAGGTTGCAAAATTCAAATTCAATTTTTTAATTGATGATTGTCACCACGATACAAGAAATATTCAAATGTAGCTATTTTGCTGATATCCCAGGCAAAATAAAATATTCCTTTTATTTTTGTTGTTATAGCAAGCATCAATTCACAAGTGGCATGATTGCTAGTCAATGGGAATCCTGAATTTTGTGGAAGAGAATTTTAAATTTAAAGTTCCCTCCTCAAAAGTGCTTCCCCCCCCCCCTCAAGGAATATCAATTTTTAATGCCTGGGTAAGACCACACTTGGAATTCTTCATCCAGTTTTGGTTGCCACGATATAGAAAAGATGTTGAGACTCTGGAAAGAGTGCATAGAAGGACAACAAAGATGATTAGGAGCCTGGAGGCTAAAATATATGCAGAGCAATTGCAGGAATTGGGCATGTCTAGTTTAATGAAAAGGAGGACTAGGGGTAACATGACATGTTCCAATATCTCAGGGGTTGCCACAAAGAAGAGGGAATCAAGCTATTCTCCAAAGCACCTGAGGGTAGAACAAGAAGCAATGGGTGGGAGCTAATCAAGGAGAGAAGCAACTTAGAACTAAAGAGAAACTTCCTGACAGGGAGAACAATTAATCAGTGGAATGGATTCCCTTCAGAAGTTGTGGGTGGTCCAACACTGGAAGCATTTAAGAAGAGACTGGATAGCCACTTGTCTGGAATGGTATAGGGCAGTGATGGCGAACCTTTTTTGGTTCGCGTGCCAAAAGGGGGGGGAATGTGGGGGATCACGTGTGTGCGTGCCCACACTCATAATTCCATGCACCCCTGCACATGCACGCATGACCCCCCCCTGCTCCCAGCATGCAATGGCACGCCCATTTTTCGCTCTCCCCAGGCTCCAGAGCCTTTCTAGGAGCCTGGGGAGGGCGAAAACGGCCTTCCCCACCCCCTCTGGAGGCTGGAAACAACCTGTTTCCCGACTGCCAGTGGGACCAGAAGGCGAAAATCAGCCAGCTGGTGCACACATGCACGCCGGACCTGAGCTCGTGTGCCCACCGATATGGCTCCGCGTGCCACTTGTGGCACCCGTGCCATAGGTTCGCCATCACGGGTATAGGGCCTCCAGGTTGAGCAAGGGGTTGGACTGGAAGACCTCCAAGGTCCCTTCCAACTCTGTTATTCCGTTTTTCAATTTCTGCCATTTGTGGGACCATCCAGAAGTTGTATATCACCATATTCCATTTTCATGCTGAAGTTCTGGAAGCACAAAATACAATTTTATGCTATTTTTGAACTGGCCAAAGAAAATGAAAGTGTGTACTTTAAAAAAAGGCTAGGTGATATGAACTCTTTTACTTTAAATAATAAAATGCAAACACTCAGACTGAAGAAAAAAGCATACAGATCTGCCCAATTCCACTCAGAGTCATGACTTATTGGGGCAGCCTATAAAAAGAACAAAAATGTTACCTTGAATAGGACACAAAAATGAGCCTATGGAGTTTTTAATTTTGGGTATTTTCAGCTTTCACTTCTTTAGGTCTCTTCCCTGATTGGGATGATTGTTTGGGGTTCTCCTTCAGTGATCTGCTCTTTCTCCCAATTCAGAACCCACCGATTCAAAATCCAACCTGGGGCTCATCATCGGCTTCATTGTGGCTGCTCTTGTCCTGGTGTCTGTGATTGCTGGGATCCTGGTATTCTTCAGTAAGTATCTTTTTTTGGGGGGGGAGGGTGATGGAAGGAAGATGGGGAGATTCCCCCCAAGTCTTTCCCTTTGGGGATCTCCTTCTGGGCTTCCTTCTGTCCTGTTTTCCCATCCCTCTTGGGGAGCATCTGAGATCTCAGCCTCTTGCTGGGACTCCAGTCTCGATTCAGCTGAGTCTGAGATTCAGGCAGTCCTGTCTCCTTCTGAGTTGGGAAGAGGCATCCCGGTTCCTTTGTCCCTCTCAAAGGCTTTGATCAAAGAGCAGCAGAGAAGGATTTCCATGAAAACCATCCTCCCCTCCCAGCTGCTGCTGCTGCTTCCCCCAATTCCCCTCCATCCATCTCGGAGGCAGCAGGTCTCTCTTGGGGCAAATCAGGAGATACATTTGTATTTTGAAGATCTTTCTGTCTTTACAAATGGGACAAAGTGACTGTGAAATACCTCCTGGGGTTCTTCCTCCTACTGAGGGAGAGTTTGGATGATCTCTGGGGGATTCTTTTGAGCTTTTACTGATTTTTCTCTTTGCAGAAAGACTTCAAGATGACTATAGAGCAGTACCAAGTGAGTGAATTGTCCTCTTTCCGTGTAATTTCCAACTTAGAACAGGCCTCAGAGGCACCATCACTTGAGGATTGTGTGTGTGTGTGTTTAAACACAAAAGAAACTTCATGAAGCTGCAGAGTTGTGCTATTTCCTCCTAAGAACTAAACTAAGGAAGGAGGCCCCCTTTTCATAACAGCCAGGATGATATTGGGAGTGAAGATTTAGGACAAGAAACCCTCCAGAGGATGAGAAGATCCATCTGGGTGAAAGATTTGCTCTGACTGAGAAGCTGCTCTGTTTTCCAAGTAGGAGGAACTTACAAAATTCACTTTCTTTGCACTGGTTTGTTCCTCTGGAGGAGAAAGGAAACTCTCCCTGTTGGATTTCCAGGCATCTTCATTCAGGCAGGGAAGGCAGCCCACAGTCTGTATGGTGGAGCCTGGCCCCCTTTGAGGGAAAGAGCCCTTCATTCCTTGGTGGGAAATAGGAAAACCACCGCAATGCCGTGATCCCCAGTGGTTGGAGACTCTTCTGGTGGGATAGCTGAGACCTGGCTGAATCTGAAAGTGGGGGGTCCCCCTCTCAGAGATGTGCCCAACTGGGTTTAGGGTTTGGCACCAGCCGGTACCCCAGGACGCAGCACAGGTGGGATGGCAGTGGTCCTCTGAGAGTCTCTCTTGGCTTTCGAGGGACCTTGCGCCCCAAATTTCTGGTTGTTGCTCCCTGTTTTGGAGCTAGGTTTATGAAATCAGTTGGGCTTGTCCCTACTGTACCAGCCCCCCTGCTGAGTGGCCCCCTCCCTGCCTGAGTGTTGGAGATCATTTTGGGGTTGGCAGTGGAGTTCCCCAGGATTATGGTCTTGCGAGAGGGGTCCTTGGTGCTCTCTGAGCTTGCTTGACTAGCACTGAGGCCGTTACCTAGTTACGGTAATGAAACATCTGCAAGAAAACAAACAAGCTCCCAGAACACCAAGGACCTCTCATTTCAACCCTGAGCTACAAATATTCCTCTTTATTGGTCTTGGAAGGCTGCAATCTGCCATCCATGGGTTTGGTCTCGGAAGCGGCCCAGGATTTCATGGCCGCCCTGGTGGCCATGGGCCTCTCCCAGATCATCTTGGACCCGACCCAAGGCAGGGCTCAATAAACACCGGATATGATCTTTTTCTTTTTTTCAAGTTTTAAAAAGTTTTTATTAAATATAAAAAATTCCATTTCTCCATAAACTGTGTTCTCTGAGTACAATTAATTTTAAGAAATAGTAATAATAACAATAATATTCATAATATTAATATTGATCACATATTTGCTTATCCATTTTGATAAACCTTCCTTACGTAATTAATCATTCTCTTATGCTTCCAAATTTCTAAATTCTGTTTCTGCTAGTTAGCCATTGATAATATCAATAGCACTTATATACCGCTTCATAGTGCTTTACATCCCTCTCTAAGCGGTTTACAGAGTTCAGGATATTGCCCCCAACAATCTGGGTCCTCATTTTACCCACCTCGGAAGGATGGAAGGCTGAGTCAATCTTGAGCCGGTGAGATTTGAACAGCTGAACTGCTGAACTGCAGTGCTGCATTTTAACCACTGTGCCACCTTGGCTCTTAATAAAATAAGTCCCATGTTAAAAAGTATTCAGTTTCTTCCCTCTCCTTAATTTTAAGTGTTAATCTATCCACTTCTGCGCATTCTAGTATTTTTTTTATTACATTTTCCACTGCAGGAATCTCTTCACTTTTCCATTGTTGTGCAAACACAATTCTACTGTAGCTGCTGTTAAGACATGTAAAATTAAGTATGTGTTCCCTTTATTGTATTTTTCCGGAAAAATGCCCAACAAGAATATTTCTGGTTTTAGATCTATATGTTGGTTTACCATTTTTTCTAACCATGTTTGTATTTTTGTCCAATATTTTTTTGGCTTTGGGCATGTCCACCACCTATAATACGAAGCCAGTGTCTGATTACTTTTCCAACATTTAGTGGACATGTCCTTAAACATCTTTGCCAATCTTGTTGGTGAAAAGTGCCATCTATAAAACATTTTATATAGATTTTCTTTATATGCAGTTGACATTGTTAATTTATCATTCCTATCCCACAATTTCTGCCATTTATCTAACTCTATAGTATAACCAAAATTTTTAGCCCATACTATTGTTTCCTTTACTTGCTCTTCTTCCATTTTAATACTTAAATAAATAAATAAATAAATAAATAAATATATATATATATATATATATATATATATATATATATATATATATATATATATATATATATATATATATATATATAGAAGTATTAAAATGGAATATAATGGAATATAATATATAATTATTAAAATGTATTAAAATGGAATATAATATATAATTCTATATATATAATATATAATTTTATATATATAATTAGTTTTTCATCCGTCCCTGTTAATATCTGATCTAGTTCTGTTGGTTCTTTATGAAAGCCATACATTTTAGCATCTTTCTCATATCGTGATATGATCTTCTTGTTGGAGTAAATGGCAACGTGATCTGGTGGGGGAAATCTGGTTTTTAATTTATTGTTTGAAATGTTTTACGTGGCATTTTATTGTAAGCTACCTTGAACAGATGGATGGCCAAGAAGTTTAATAATTAAATAAATAAATAGGCTGGTCTCCTCTGAGAGGTTCATGAAGCTACAGAGGTTTAATGGTGAAGAGTGAGAGGATCAGGACAAAGCTATTCCCTGTCCTGTCCTCTGACTCTGTCTCTCTCTCCAATGCAGGGAGGAACCAGGCCATTTAGCGGCTCCCTCGCAGGTGAGTGGCTATCGTGGGGGCTGTGTGGGGAGGAGGGAGGGAGGGAAACGAGGACTTTGAGGCACAAGGACCAACTGATGGTGAAGATACTTTGGGAAATCCCTCTTCTCTCTCCTATTCATCTCAAACCCTGCAAGGGAAGGAATTTGGGGGAGATTCAGAGGGGCTCTGGGAAGGGGGGGGCTCTGCCTGCCCCCAAACTCTTATCCTGCAAGGCCAGACTGTGACTCTTTTTGGGATCTGACTGTCTTGGATCAGGAGGCTCAGGGAGCTGCAAAGAGGAGATTTGCCAAGGAGTTACGTAGCAGTCGTCCAGCTGAAGTCAAAAGACACTGTCACAAACATGTAGTTTAGATATATAAATATATTTAACATTTATAGTTGCAGCGGACAAAGATAGTCCGGAACAAAGGAACATCTTGAGGTAAATCATATGGCATGTGGAACTCAGAGAAGAAAAAGGCGGGAAAAAGGGAAGCGCCACCTTTTATACCCACAGCAACCAATCATAGCGTGGATTGCTTTGTGCAGAAGCCAGCCCAACCAATCAACTACTTCTCATTGTATATTTTCCTGTTCCAGCTACTGAATTTAATATCCTAACAAGACTGGGGGGTGGGGGTGTCCCCAGTGCAGAAAGAGGGGCAGATGAGGGGCTTCTTGAGGGTCCTGCAGTCATGGATGGAGAAGGGGTTTCTCTCCACTCCTTGGATCCCCCTGGGTATCCCTCCAGTTGCTGAAGGAAGATCTGGACTCTCTAGAGGACATAGGGATCCATATGACTCTGGAAGCAACACAGACTAGTATTGGATTCATGTATTTGAGGGGGTGGGCATTGATGTTATGTAACTTGTGGGGCAGGTTCTCAGCCGCCTCAGGAGCCAGTCCCAGTCTCTCCCTTCTTCTACCTTGGAAAATCCCACCCAGCTGATCCCTCTCTTGAGGAAGCAGCAGTCCTCACCAGTGGGATCAGCTGGGCAGATTGGTGCTGATCCCTCAACCTGGGCGGTGAGATTCCTCCTCTTGGCTCCCTCCCAGACTGACCCTGCCTGCTTTTTCCCTCCTCTTTGCAGCAGGAGTGGACAGTCCCAGCATGAGGAGAGAGGAGAGGAGAGGGGATCTGCCTTCTTCCGAATTAGGCCGGACTCTCGGGAGGAGCCCTTCAGGCCCATCCTGCATGCTTGGAACCAGGATGTATTTGGAGTCTTTCGCCATTGCTTTTATCATTGGCTCAGTAGCCTTTTGTATTAGGATTGAGGAACGGAGGAGAAAAGAACATCTTACGTGTTTATAATTGTGGAATCGAAAGGATTCAAACTGCGATTAGTATTTATTTGTATCCTGCTGAAGGCATCAAAGATATCCAACACACCTCCTCCTCCTATTTTCCCCACAACAACCACCCTGTGAAGTGGGTTGGGGTCAGAGAGAACGACTGGCCCACCCAAGCTGTCTTTCGTGGCAAAGGCAGGACTTGAACTCACAGTCGCTTTCTAGCCTGGTGCCTTAACCACTACACCAAACTGCCTTGGATAGCTTATAATAGCTTTGTAATATAGCTTGTAGCAACTGTGTTGTTATTTCTGGTGACCTTCAATGGGCTTCTGCTGATTAACAGGTTTTAGAGAAAGGCCCATGGCGGAATGTGGTGAGGAATAGGATGAAGAGTTTTACTTTAAGGGAGAATGATTTACTGTTAATGTTCATCATAATTGCTAGGATTGAAAGTGGAGGTTTCTCTTTCTCTCTTATTTTTCTTTGTATTTCTTTGTGAGATTTATATACCGCCTCACAGTGCAAGCACTCTTTGCCACCAAAGCTGGTTATTTGGTGGCTTTGCTCCCTGTTTTTTGAAGGGGAGACTAGGAACGACCCAAGATGACCTTCGGACAATCCTGCACAGGCAGAGAAGAGAGGGGGCTGGATGCCTGCAATTTTTAGTAAGGAGTGATCAGAAGGTCTAATCTCTTGCCATCCTTTCCCTTCAGCTGCTCGGCTTTCTTAAGCACACCTGGGTTTTAATTTCACGTTCTGAAGCTTTACAATCTCTTGATTCATGACTAGTTGACTTTTGACCTATTTTATAACCTGGACTTTTACAACTTTTTTCCTACTGTTTCATTGTTTACCATTAAATTCAAATTATTATTATTTAATCGTAAAACAGTTGCAATGGACTTTACGTTTACATTTACAAAGTATTATACTATAAATCTTGCTCTTTCTAGCTTTTTTCTTTCTTTTTAAGAGCCTCGATATTTAACTCTTTAATTTTTTATGGAAAAATTCCTTTTTGTTTTAAAGGGGGGGGATCCTTTTCCCTGTGGAAGCTGTTGCTTATCTGCTTCTGTTGTCCATGAAGAGAGAACAAAAAGTGTTTTTCATTTCTTCCAAACGTGATAAAACATTTTGGGAGATAACTGAAAAAAGAATGCGCTTCAACTTACAGGTTTTATTTGAAAATATAAACAAAAAAATTCCATGGGTCAAGAACTGTTCTGGAAAATCAAGACGATATGCAAAAGCAGGAAATATCAGCTGGACCTAATTTGCATTTTGAAGAATTGGTGTTTAATTGGTCACCATCACACCCAAAGAAGTACTTGCTTTGTTAGAAAAGATAAAAAAGAATATAAATAGAAAAAACTCTTGAGATAACAGATATGATGAAGGATGGACTGGATTTTCTTGGCAAGAGAAATCCTGTGTTGTTGTTGAGAATTATTCAACAATGAATCTGGCAGAGAGAATTACAACACAGACTTTTGAACTGGAAATGAGATGCAATTCTTAGTAAAGTTCCTAATTAAAACCCTAAGGAAAGGTTTCACAATTAAGAACCAAACACAAGTATTTAACACTGGACTTTTCCTGTTTTTTCATTACTTTTTTTCAATGTTTTTGTTTAGTTTTGTTCTGTCTCTGTTCAATCCTTCCTTTTCTTTTGGATTTTAATCTTTTACATAAAATAAAAGAAAACTATCAATTCTAATGTAGGAAGTTAGCACCCACCCCTCTCCTAGGAAATGAGATATCCTAGGAGATATTAAAAGGTAGAAGATATTCTGTGGAACACATCTGGAAACATGCTTTTAAACAAACAAAAGACTCCTCTTGGAAACCCCCACCCCAGCTCACATATTCCTCTCACCTGGACTGGAAGTCTTTTGCATGATAAAACCACAATAGGATTTGCCCAAGGCCCTTTCATTCAGCCAAAACTGGATTAGACAAGCCAAGAGTTGCCCCAGCATGCCCCTGGGGGGGGGTCTGAGAGCCAATGGGATACATTTCTATACAGGAAAAGGAAATCTAAGAGGTGGGACCCAACTTACACTATAAAAACCAGGAACTCAGCATATCTCTTCCTCTTTTTTCTCTTCACCACACCTGGAACCATGTAAGCTACCTTTTCTGTACAGGGGCTCAAGCCATGTGCTCCTGTCCACCATTAAACCTTCCTTCCAAGCAACCTTCATGAATCCAGTGTCTTTTTCCCCACTTGGAACTGAACCTTAAAGGATTTCCTTATAACAATTGGCGAGCCAGATGGATTCCAAGCTAACCTCTTCAATGATCCTGGCCTAAATAAATTTATTTGACCTGGGCCATTGGAAATTAGGTTTTAAAGGGGTTTTGAGTTTCAATTCAAGGGCTGCTTGGAAAGAAGGTGAGTACCTACCTCTAAATTTTACTTTAAACCATAGAAAACTGGGAAATGTGTGTTTGCATGTGTGTATGTGTGTGTGGGGGTAATTTTTGCTTTTTAATTTTACTTTATGGCATATGTAAATTTCAATTTCAATTGAATAGTGTGTTGTCTGGGTACAATTCATTTTAGGGAAAAAATAATCATGCTTTTTGTTTAACCAAGTTAATGTATCTTCCTAAATCCTTTGATATTTCCTTCCCCCCCCCTTCTCCCCCCCTTCCCCCCCCAGCCCTGTTTTGTCTGCTAGCCATTGCAGGATACTCATTTTATGGTGGTTCTTTTCCACTTCTCCAAATCTGTTTTAATTTGTTGCACCAATTTATAATAGTTATCTATATTTTTGGTTTTCCTTACCTAGGGGTAGGATTTTACTTTTCTTTGCATTAGATAGGGCTCAGAATTTTGTTGTTTTTTTTTCTTTCTTTTTGAAGATGGGAACCACATTAGCTTTTTCCCAGTTTCTCAGGTAGTCCCCATGTCCCAAGATTTTTTTTTAAGATGTGCAGTGGTTCTGAGATTTCATTTACCAGCTCCTTTAGGACTCTGGGACCTGGTGTTCTCTTACCGTTTTTGCTTATTTTAACTTTAGTTTACAGTCTGTTTTATTTTTTTCCTTTCCAGTTATATTTCTGGTTAGTTGGGTTGCATTTCTTTTTTGCAAGAAGACATGCAAAGAATGAGTTAAGCAACTCATGGCTTTCTCTGTGTTGCCTTCTCTCCTTAGTGGTCCAACTGTTTCCTTGATTTTTCTTCTTGTTTTTTTTATGTATTGGAAGAATCTTTTATATTATCTTTCACTTTTGTTGCAAGTTTTTGTTCATTCAAGGCTTTGTTTCCTGATTTTTCTTTACAGATTCTTGCTATCTGCTGATACTCCCTTAGTTATGTGTCCCTCTTTCCATTTTTGTATCTGTCCTTCATTCAATCAATTTGTCAGTGAGGTCTTTGTGCAGCCATGCTGGTTTCTTGGATTTCTGGGTTTTTTTTCCTGATTGCTTTTGTGCAATTGGCTTTTATAATCAAGTTTTTTCAGAGTTTACCAAGCAGCTTCATGAGTTGCTTCTTTCCTTTAGGACTTTCATCCAAGGAATCTTTCTCAAGTTTCTCTTGAGTTTATTAAGGTCAGCTTTATTTTAAAATCTAAGACTTTAGTGTGTTCAATTGTGTTCAATCGTTTTTGTTATGTTAATGATGCAGTTTCAAACCCTTCTACAACTTCTTCTTTGTTTGTAAGTATTAAGTCAAGTATGGACTTAATTATCTCCTCTAGTTCTCTTCTCTACCTTTTGGACAACAAAATTGTCAGCCAGGTTGGTTATTAACATATTTTATTTCTCTCTTGGTGCAAAATTAGTTTTCAAAGTTTCCATGCCTTTAATTTCTGTGTCTGCCATAATATTTATATTTAGCACTTCCAGTATCAAAATGAATAGCATCCTTTTCTTGTGCCTTTTTTTATGTATTTAAAATCATTCTCATTTTGTTTTTAATCTGTCTCTTAGAAAAAGCTTAAGAGAGCTGAATGTATAAATTCATTTAGGAACCTTTTAGTTTGCTGCCATTATTGAAGTATATATTTTATAGTCAGCATTCAGTGAAGAGATGGGCCTATAGTTTTATCTGCATTAAATCTGAATTTTATTTTGGAATCAAAGTAATATTTGCTCCCATTCAGGAATGTGGTACCTTTACATCAATCAATACCTCAGTATGTAAAATCTTTGTAAAATTCTGCCACTGGCCTACCTGGTCCTGGTGTTTGGTTGTTCTTTTGTCTCTTGATCTGCTTCTGATAATTCCATCATTGATATTCATTCATTTAATAGTTTTTGTCCTTTTCTGGTACTTTAGGCAATTCCATTTTTTTTCAAATATTCTTTAATTTTATTTTCTGAAACTCCTTGCTCATACAGCTTTTCATAATATTGAATTATTTTTGTTTATCCTCATTTGGTAGTATAGAGTTTCTTTCTCATCTACCAGCCTATGTGTCAATGTCTTCTCTTTCTCTGTTTTGATTTGTGTAAGTTCTGTTTAGCGTTTACAGAGCACAGGACCTTCTGTTAGGGAAGGAGGAAGAATGTCTGTGTGTGTGTGTGTGTGTGATTGAAGGGTGGGAAAGCAAATTTTGTTGTTGTTGTTGTTTTTATGTGCACATCCCAAAAGCAAACCCCAGAATTTTTCAGTTCTAAATGTGAAGCCCGTGAGTGTGGAGGTCCTAGTACTAGCTGTACAGGGGCGGCTAGTCCTCGCAGATCCCCTTTTTGGATCTGATAAACCTAGAGAGATTCCCTACAGGAAGGGGGCCTTACTTCTACGAGGGAATCGGAAGTCCTTCCCAGAGTTTTTTTTAGTCTCTGAAACTGTTGAGCGCGCCACTAGCTAAGCCAAAGTGAACCTTACATTTAAAGGATCATGGGAAGCTCTAGTTCGAGGGTGGCGGAGACCCTTGTGAGGGCTTGGAACCTGGGACGCCAGGAATATGTCTGTATGACAGGAATGTGCAAAAGTAAAAGCAGGAAACTTGTGTAGAAAATGGGGCTTTGCTGAGGGATGACACAGAGAAACAAAACAAAACAAAACAGCCAATTTGGCTAAATAAAGGTACTTAAGAAAACAGAAAAGGAAAAAATGTTGACGTGTTTGTTTGTCTCTCTCTCTCTCTTCTTTTCTCTCTCTTATATGTAACCACGTGGTTTGTTTGTTAAGATTTGTGCCTTCCCTAATTTAACTGAGATTTATGGCAGGAAGGACTTGTGTGTGTGTCCTGTCATCCTCTTTGTCCCTGTTTTTGTGTCTGTGTACGTCTTTGTCTTGTCTTGTGCGCACTCGAGGTAATTGCAACTGTAAAATATCTCTGTTTCCTAGAGATATGAATTTCAAATTGTTAGAAAAATTAAAAGCACTGAAAAGAAAGGAAAATGTCTTTGCCCAGTTAGGACTGGCCAACCTGGTCTGGGACAAGGAACAGAGTTCAATTTTCCTATTCCTCTCTGTGTTTTTAAGAACAGCCCAAATTTTAGAGACAATGTTTTAAGTTAATTTACAGGAAAATTCCATTCTCACATTTACTGTATGTACATGCAAACAGTTTGAATATTGCTCTTCTGTGATGTTTAATGGATGCCAATTCTCTGCTAAGATGGAAATGTCTGTTCATTTTTTTCCCCTGGTGATGTCTCCATTTTGTTATAATTGATTTAACTGCGATACTGATGTGTTGATTGTTTTCCTCAAACCCTGCCTGCAAGCTATCTACCCCCCCCCCAATCTCTAATCCTTTTACAATGCCTCTCGTGGTAGAATTACCAGCAAAAGGGGGAAGGGACCCTGTTCTTATGTCTTTCAGCCCTGCACACATGATCCTGAAGCCTATGGAAGCAGAGCAAATGGGCTCAGACACTGCCTCCAGTAAAGACATTCCATCCATTTGAGCCAGAATTGGGTTTGAATCTAGTCCTCTAGTCATCACAGCAACCAGAGTGGAGCAGATCTTTCCAAGCCTGACTGACCAGCCTTACCACCAAAACCTAAGGCCACCCAGCAGACACGAATGAAAGGATCCTGAGATGGACAAATAAAGACCAAACATCTATTTTCAATCCCCAGAAGACAGCTGAAAAGACTAGGGGGGAGGGGGGAATTTCATTGTAAAGTTTTCTTTCTTTGCTTCAGTCACAGAAATTCATTGTAAAGTTTTCTTTCTTTGCTTCAGTCACAGAAATTCATTGTAAAGTTTTCTTTGTTTTCTTTCTTTCCTTGCTTCATTCACTGAAATTCATTGTAAAGTTTCTCTTTCTTGTCTCATCTATATTGTAATCAGTTTAATGTACTCATGTAAGAATTGTATTGGGAGTGGTTGCCACAGTGAGTTCTGTACACTTTAGATTTCTGTCTAGTGGGAGGTAAATTTGTAGCTGCATACACAAACACACAGAGACACGCCATTCAGAATTAGACTGAGGTTATCCTTTTTCCACCTACCTCCACCCAAAGCTGCTTTTAGCTTGCTGTTTTTTTTTTGTTGTTGTTGTTTTGACTCCTGCTTTGTGGCATTAAAGCCCAGGCAGTCATATCTCCCTGTTAATTCCATGGGGGAAGGGGGCAGGTCCCCTCAGGCAATTTCCCCACTTGAAGAGCTAGCAGAAAGGATCTTCGAAAACCCAAGGCCTGACTGCTGCCCAGTAAAGCAGGGTATTTTGCACTGGTGGTCTCAGGAGTAAGAGTCCCAGGGCTCATTTAAAAAAAAAAGAAAAAAGAAAAAAAGAAAGGAAAACCCTGGATTGCACACTGGCTAACTTAAATTTGGACTCACAAATCCTAGATGCACTAAAGTAAGAGCTAGGGCAGATTCAAGAACCATCCCTTGGAAATGGGCAGCCTGTGATTTCAAGGTAAACCATGGCTGTGGGAATATTGTGGGGCCTGTGCTTGCTTGAAACCTGTCTGGGAGCTCATCGAAAGTGTTATCAAACATCTGAACATAATTGGCATGGAAAATTGGATACTGTAAATTTATTTCCAGAACTTTTGCCCTGGCCATTGACCATCATGGTTGAAAGCTCTCCTTTTGGGAGCCACTGAAGGAATCCTTCTGCTGCCTCTTTCAACTGCCTCTTTCAACGTCTTCCCCTCTGCATCAGAGAAAATTGAAAGCACCCATAAAATCTCCCTGACCTGATCAATTTGAAGCTTGTGTCAAAACATGTGTTGCACTCACATGTTTTGGAAAAAAAAAAGAGGGATTGTAGGAAGTTAGCACCCACCCCTCTCCTAGGAAATGAGATATCCTAGGAGATATTAAAAGGTAGAAGATATTCTGTGGAACACATCTGGAAACATGCTTTTAAACAAACAAAAGACTCCTCTTGGAAACCCCCACCCCAGCTCACATATTCCTCTCACCTGGACTGGAAGTCTTTTGCATGATAAAACCACAATAGGATTTGCCCAAGGCCCTTTCATTCAGCCAAAGCTGGATTAGACAAGCCAAGAGTTGCCCCAGCATGCCCCTGGGGGGGTCTGAGAGCCAATGGGATACATTTCTATACAGGAAAAGGAAATCTAAGAGGTGGGACCCAACTTACACTATAAAAACCAGGAACTCAGCATATCTCTTCCTCTTTTTTCTCTTCACCACACCTGGAACCATGTAAGCTACCTTTTCTGTACAGGGGCTCAAGCCATGTGCTTCTGTCCACCATTAAACCTTCCTTCCAAGCAACCTTCATGAATCCAGTGTCTTTTTCCCCACTTGGAACTGAACCTAAAAGGATTTCCTTATAACACTAAGAAAAATGGAACAGGAGATCCACAGTTTGGCTTGGCTCCTTTCCCCCTAACCGTTGCACATATACTGTAAGAATACGAAAATAAGTTTGCTGAAAATAAATGGTTTTGCTTTCTTCTTACCTCAGTTGCTGCCTGTTATTGGAAGTTGGAAATAACAAGGATTTCCCCCTCCTTGCTGTTCAGAGACCCTGATTTCACTTTGAGTGGTAGGAAGGGGAGCAACCAAGGCAGAAACGGGGGGGGGGGGCTCCTGTGTGCTCCTTGGGGGGGAGGCAGCCATTTTGCTCCTGTCTCCAGATTTTTCTCTTGCCTCAGGCTGTTGGCCAAGTGGCTGGTCTCTGAGCCTCATCCAGGGGCCCTTCGGGAGACAGGAGTTCAGTGACCGGCCAGAGCCGTCCTGGTCCCCTTGCAGAAGGGCAGCTTCTCCTGCTCCTTGGAGATCCTCTCTGGCCTCTTCAGGTGCCCAATAGGATGCAGTGGCCCCAGAGTGGGGAGACCCCTGATTGATGGGAAAGATATCCCCCATATTACTGGTAGTTCTCAACTTACGACCATAATTGAGGCCAAAATTTACGTTGCTAAGTGAGAAATTCATTAAGTGAGTTTTGCCCCATTTTACGACTATTCTTGCCACAGTTAAGTTAATAACACAGTTATTAAGTGAGTCTGGCTTCCCTATTGACTTTGTTGTCAAAAGGTCGCAAAAGGGGACCACATGACCGTCATAAACATGAGTCATTTGCCAAGCACCCAAATGTAAATCACATGAGCATGAAGATGTTGAAACGGTCATCAATGTGAAAAATGGTCATATGTCCTTTTTTCAGTGCCGTTGTACCTTTGAAAGGTCAATAAATGAACTGTTGTAAATTGAGGACTACCTGTATAACGGATGCTTTTTGGGAGAGGAGTGAAAAGGGGGGGTCTTTCACCCCAATTCCTTTTGGGCTTCCCAGATGCCTTCAAGAGCTCCCACCTTTCAGAGCCTAAAAAGTGGATAGTTTCCAACCTGCAACACAAGAGTCACATTCAGCTTTGGCCAACTAATAATGCAGTCCCACACAACTTTTAATGTTATGATAAACAATATAAAAAATAAAAGAAGTGTAATATTAACTATATTATATCATTTATATGCAGCCCAGGGAAGCCAAAAGGTTGGAGACGGCTGCTTTAAAGCATTTGGTGAGAATTCAATCCGTATTTGAGCCCCTTCTTCTCAATCAAAAGATTTAGAAATGTTTTATTTATTAGACACCCCTCTGATTGGCCACAAGAGCCTTTGAGCATTTTCATCCAGAGCGAAGATCACTCGAACCTGCAACATAGAATCATAGGGCTGGGAGGGACCTCAGAGGTCTTCTAGTCCAACCTCCAGCTTCACTCAGGAGAGCTTATATACCATCCTGGTCAAAAGGTTGTCTAGTCTATTTTGGAAAACCTCCAGTGATGGAGCAGCCACAACTCCAGGAGGAGAATTGTTCCATTGATTAATTGTCCTCCTTACTTCTAGCTTCTAGATCTTTCTTTAAGAAGCTTCCTCTCCTCCTGTCCTCTGGGGCTTTGGAGAAGAAGTCAACCCCCTCAAAAGCCCCTCAAGTACCGGAAAACAGTTATCATGTCCCCCCCAATCCTTCTCTGCCAGAGGCTAGAAATACCCCCCCTCTCTGTCTCTTCCCCATAAGATTTGGCCTCCAGAACAGATCCTTTATCATCTTTGTTGCTCTTCTCTGCACACTTTCTGGGGTCTCGGCGTCTTTTTTGTATCGTGGCCACCAGAGTTGTAGCCAGCATTCCAAGTGTGGCTTCACTAAATGCAATATAAACCGACATTATCGCTTCTCGTGATCTTGATGTTCTCCCTCTGTTGACGCAGCCCAAGACTGCCTTGGCTTTTTTGGTAGCTCCCCCTGATCCCCGGTTGGGAGGGGCTGTGCGGGGTCTCCCCTCCCCCTCGCCCCTCCCCCCCAGGCTCAGATAATCCTCCCGCTTTTCCCAGCCCCGCAGTTCCGCCCCTCCCCCAAGAGGCGGGATCCCTGAAAGGGGATTTCCCGACGGGACTTTCCTTTCCCTCTCACCGCCTCTCTCGCCGGTTGCGCCTGGATCTCTGCCTAGCAACAATGACGAACACGGGGTTACTCTTTTTCTACTGGTTGACTTCGCCCAATCGCCAGCTGGCTCTGGATTGTTGCGCTGTTGACCACCCGGAGCCCCTCTTGGGTTCCTCGAGACTTCAGGAGAGCGGGGCGCAGGTTGAGGATCGAGGCCAGGATGGCTCTGCGCTCTGCGCCCTTGTTGCTCCTGGTGTTGGTGGCGGTCCTACGAGAGAGCTGCTTCGGTGAGTCCCTTGGGGGGGTCGCCCTTTTTATCTGCCAGGGAATCTCTCCTCCCCCCCCCCAAAAAAAAGTATATTCCCAAAAGGAGAATCCTGATTCGGTCCTCTTTCTTGTCCGCTCCCCCTCCCTCTCTAGCCACTTTGGGATCAGGCCCTAAATTTGCCCCCCTCCAGGAGAGCCCCTTTGGGAACAGGACAAGGGTGGACCCTCCAGACGTCAATCAAGTCTACCTGGGCGCCCCCAAGCGCAGTTCTTTCCCTCCCCCAAAGTGGAGATTGTTGGAAAGCGGCGCTTGCAGGTGATCAGGTCAGTTCACGAACTTCCGGGCTGCCTTCGCCCAACCCCTCCGCCTGGATCCTCTTTCCTGCCTGTGGCGGTGATCTGTGGCCCTTTCTGGCTTCTGCTGCTGGGAGAAACCGGCTTGTTTCTCCCTTCCCTGCATTGGCAGAGGCGGAGGCTGGTGCAAAGGAGCGATCGGGATAAGGCTGCCGTGTGAATGCAGCAGGATGAGAGCCTTTCTTCCTCTTTACTTTCTCCTGGATCCTCACCCTCCCACCGCATCCTAAACCCCAAGATCCCCAAAATTTTCTTTTCCGGGACAGGCAGGGATTTGCCTCCTCATGTGTTCCTTCCTCCATTCCAGAAGCCTCCAATGTGGGGCAATTTGAAGAATTTAAAATATTTAAAATTTAATATTATTATGTTGTTATTCCTTAGGAAGGGGCCTTGGGGTGTTCCTAGTTGTTTGCTCAGAGAAACGATCAGTGCAGCAGCTTTTCAAAAGACAGAAAGAAAAGCTAACAGGATCTTAAGGATTAAATAGGCTGAGTTGGAGGCAGAAGAAGAGAAGCAGCTCTGGATGCTGAGCATGAAAGGAAGGGCTTGCTTGGACACAGACAGGCCCAAACTCACCAGCCCTTCCTGACTTGAGGAGGGTTCTCGAATGTGACGCCTGACCTGCCTTACATTCACACGTTTCTCCCCAGAGCAGGAAGTGGATCTGGGGATCCCCAAAAGCTCTGAGGAACCCCTGGGATTGTGGGGAGGAGCAGGAAGAAGGAGCCCCAGGCCTTTGCCTTGAACTGGGAAGGACTGGGAGACCATACTGGAAGGAATGGGCAGTGGGACTGTTTATTTCTCTGGGCTGCGCAAGTCTTTCTTTTTCCTGTGTAAAGTTTGGGGATCCTGTTCTCTCTTTGGCCCTGTTTTCCCTTCCTTTCCTCTCTGCCCCCCAACCCTTCAGGCCCTCCAGAAGATGCTCCTTTGTCCCTCGGTCTCTCCGTCTTTCCACCCTCTGTTTTTTCTTTCTCTCCCATCATCTCCCCCTTCATTTTCTCTTTTTTTCTCCTCCTCCACCCCAACCTCCAGTTCTCTTCTTCTTCTTCCTTCTTTCCAGACCTGGAAATGGGGCCTTCTGTGCCCCATAGAGCATCAGGGCCCTTGACTGAAGCCCCCTAACTCTGCCCCTCTGGGTCCCTTCCAGGCGCCTCCTCCCACTCCATGAAGTATTTCTACACCGCCATCTCGGACCCCAGTCGGGGGCAGCCCCACTTTGTCTCTGTGGGGTTAGTGGACAGTCAAGTCTTTGTTCACTATGACAGCCACAGCCGGAAGGTTCAGCCTCGAGTCTCCTGGATGGAGAAGGTGGGGAAGGAGGACCCCCAATACTGGGACAGTCAGACACTGATGGCACATCGCACTGAGGAGTGGTTCAAAGAAAACCTGGAGAACCTGAGGAGTCTCTACAATCAGAGCGAAGGTGAGTGATGGGTCGGGTGGCTCCTCCGGCCCCATATTCCCCTCCCCAGGAACCAGAGGGGGGGGAGAAAGGGGGGGGTCCCTTCAAAGGGAAAGGCTGCTTCCACACCTTTTAAAAAGCCTTTTTTATATGTTTATTCTTTTTAAAAAATCAATATAAGATTGTCCTTGCCTCCATAGCTGACATTTTCTGCCAATTGCAGTTAATGAAAACATGTTTAAATTTATCCATCTGTCTTTCTGAATGTTGATATTGATATGGGTATAAACTGAGGTAAAAAGAGACCGAAATCTCCCCTCCCCCCCATGAAAGTTGGAGGGTCTGACCTTGGTGGATCTCCTGCTGTGGGGGAGGAAGGGAATCACAGGTCTCTCCACCTCCCAAAAAAGGAAGTGGATCCTAAGGAGATCCTGGGGCAAGCAGGTCCTCATCCTTCTCTCTGTTTCCACCCCAGAGAAATAAGGGATTGTTGTAGGGAAGTGCTAACTTCCTACAGGATCAAGTGCAGATCCACCTGGGATGACTAGATCCCTTCACCCCCTTTTTGGAGGGACGAGGGGGGCCCAAATGCCAGGAGCTTCTACTCATCCTCCAGTTGGAAAGAGAGGCCAGGAAGACCCAAATGGGGGGGCTCTTGGGGGGGGTACAGGGCCAGGATCCTCCCAATCTTGAGAGGGAAAGACAGAAGAGAAAGGATCCTCCATTTGGGGCCCTTCCAGAGTCACTCAGAGCCTTCATGGCTTCCCATCCTTGGTCCTTCAGGCTGAACTCCTGCCCTGCCCTCTTGGTGGGGCTGCCCTGGAGGGGGGGGCTTCTTCAGCAGCCCCCCCTTCTGCCATCTTTGGGGGACAAGATTCATCTTCAAGGAACCTGATTTTGGGGGGGGGGCTGAAAGCAAATGTGTGTCTAAAGAGAGGCTGCTTTTGGCTGAGGTAAACCTTCTCCACAAACATCCGCCATTTTCCCTCCTTTCATCCCAAGGAGCTGCAGCCCCCCTTCTCCCACCCTTTCCTTGCCCATCCCCCCCCTCCAGGGAGACCCCAGAGCTCTGCCAGTCCTGCCCCTGATCCCCTCCAGGGTCTCCCCAGATCCCTCCAGGCCCCCTGCTGGCCTCTCAGGGGAGCAGAGCTGGACCCAGAGGGCTCCCCCTGGTGGAGAAAGGAGGAAGGAGACCGGCCAGAGTGGAGGGGAGCCTCCTTTCCAGGCTAAAGAGCCCCAAATGTCCCAACCTTTCCTCAAAGGGAGGCTGCTTCCACCCTCCCATCGCCTGAGTCGCCTCCTCTGGACCTTCTCCAGCTCCCTCCGGTCCTTTTGGGGGTCTTTTGACCACAACTGCTCCCAATATTCCACATGTGGTTGCTCTACCTTGATTTCTGTAAAGGCTTTGTTACATTAGCCTCTCTTGTGTTTTCAATACAATTTTAATGATCCCTGTTATGCTGTTTGCGTTTTAAACTTTTTAATATAATTTGTATTAAACCTTTTGAACAAAAGATAAAAGCTAATAGAAGGTAACAAAGTAAAGGAGAAAAAGGAAACCAATCAAAGAAAAATAAAAAAGTACAAGAAAAGAAAACAATTGATGAAAATAAAGAAAAAAGGCATCAAGAAGTGATTTCTGATATTCTTCACAGCAGTTCTAAATATAACTATATTTTAGCCCCTCTAAAACAGCCTTTCTGAACCTTTTGACCCTGGAGGAACCCTTGAACTATTTTTCAGACCTCAGGGAACCCCTGAACATCCGGCCTCAGAGATAGGCTGAAATTGTTTCATGCATAGACCTGTAGAGATGCATTAATAGTGTTCTTACACTAATAATAAAAAAAATGAAACTTGCCTTTTCAATGAGATCCCTCTGCTTTTTTTTTTTTTTTTGCTGCACAGATATTCAATTCTGTGCCAGACATGAGATAAGAACACATTTCATCTTCAACTGAAATAAGATAATTTCTGTCTTAGATTTGGATGCTTCTGAAATAAGACAGAGCTTGTTCTCAGAAGTTGAAAAATGCAGCCAAATATTTAGTGCCTTCCTGTGAATGGCAGGAGATTCTTCTTGGACAGAAATCCAGAACTTTTTTTCCCATGGGGAGATCAGGGAATATCCACTCGAGGGCAGGATCAGACTGCAGCTCACGAGGATCTTCCTCTTCCTCCAAAGGGAAGTTTTCAACCAGATCCTCTTTGAGATCATGAGATTCTCAGTCCCTCTTTACAGCTGCAGATCAGGCAACTGCTCCCTCTCTGGGATCTCTTCCTTTCCCCCCAGAGTCTCCCCAACAGAGGAACGGCAGAAGGAAAGATGGAGGAGGCTCTGTCCCTCCGTTTCTTCTGCGACTCCTCCTTTTCTTGATCTCCCTTGGGATCCTCTGCTGGCTTTTCCAGCTTCTGTTTTACAAGGGAGATTCAGGGGCTCCATCCTGGGGCAAAAATGCAGGGACGCAGGTCAAGGGAGGGGAGAAGGGCGGCTAGTGATGGGGGCTTTCTTTCCCTTGAACTCTAGGGAAGAAATGGGGGGAGTTCCTGCATGTGTCAAAGTCCCTGCAGGGAGGGAGGGTCTTTGTCTATCTTGAGGATTCCCCAAACCATCATCTTGTTCCTATTCAGGCCTTCGCACATGGCAGAGGATGTATGGCTGTGAGCTCCAGGGAGACAAGAACAAAAGAGGGTTTATGCAGTATGGCTATGAAGGGAGGACCTTCATCACCTTCGACAAGGAGACCCTCACCTGGGTTGTTCCCGATCCCCAGGCCCAGATCACCCAGAGGAAATGGGATGCTGATCCAGGAAGGAATCAGTACTTTAAGACCTACCTGGAGGAGGAATGCATTGAGTGGCTGGAGAAGTACCTGTCCTATGGGAATGAGACGCTGCTGAGGACAGGTGAGCATCTAGATCCAGCCTGGACTTTCCTCCTTTATGGCCGGATCTCTTGTACACATTCAGCCCTTTTGTGTTCCTGATCTAGAGCCTGTTTGCCCTGGTGGGAATCCTTCCCCCACTTTCAGCCTCTCTCCAGGACACGGGAAGCCCTGTTTGGTGTCCATTCCCAGGCAGCCATTCAGTGGACCAGGAAATGCAGCCTCTGCCTGGCAGGTGTCTGGGTGGATCAGGCAGGAAAATCACTTAAGGGTGTCCTGTTCACAGCAGACAATGAGGCAACCATTTGGGGCTATTCAGAGCTTCCAGGCTCTGGAGGGGCTCAGAGTTAATTCCGGTGTTTCCGCAGAGCCTCCAGTGGTGACGACGAGCATCAGGATGGAGGCCGAGGATGGGATGGAAATGCATGTCTGCCGGGTCCACAGCTTCTACCCCTGGGAGATCGATGCCTCCTGGACGACGGACGGGGAGGTCTGGCTGGAAGAGACCTTCCATGGGTCTCTGGCTCCCAACGCGGATGGGACCTACCACTACTGGCTCAGCGTCCGGATCGATCCCAAAGAGAGGGGCCGCTATCGGTGCCACGTGGAGCACGACGGCCTACAGGATCCTCTGGACTTGGAGCTGAAGGGTGAGAGGCTGCAGGGAGGGAAAGGCTGGGCTCTTTGGCAGCCTGGAGGGTGGTGGGAGAGAAATCTGACCCCAGCTGTGTCCATGTGTGACCTTCCTTGTGCATTCATCCATTGGTTTTTCCAGTGTTTGAGGTTGGTGACGCTGCAGGGACCAGACCATAGAACTGACTTCAGGTGATATAAAGGAAACTACAGAAACCCATCACAATACTTGGCCGATCCTGATGAAATGCCATTAGATCCTCTCTTAGGCCTTCCCTGTTTGTTGCCTCCAGCAGAAAAGCAGCAGTTACGCTGAGCACCAGAAAGAGATTTGCTTTTGTTTACAATTCCTAAAGTAGAAGAATCGGGAGGAGTCTGGTAGCCCCTTTTCTGAAGGCAAATTTTGATTAAAATTGATGAACTGCAGCTGAGTTCAGGAAATGCAGAGAGTGGCTGGACTGATGCATCAAGAGTCAGAAAAGAGGCTCCCAAGTCTGAGTTTTTTCCCATCAGAGACTAACAGGGTTTCCTGCTTTAAAGGTCAAAAAGTCACTCTGTGTTGCTGCGCTAAGAAAGAAATTGCACATTATTTTATGATACGATATGTGAATTATCCAGGCTCAGCATAAAACCCAAGGAAAAAAGCCGTTTCTCAAAGAGGTCTGTATATGTTCATAAGTGTCCTTAATGTACACTGGACTTCCAAAGTTGCAGAATTCAAATTCAATTTTTTTATTGAAGGTTGTCACCATGATACAAGAAATGGTCAAATGTAATTGTTATGCTGATAACCCAGGCCAAAAAAAAATCCTTTTTATTTTTGATGTTGTTTGTAGCAAGCATCAGTTCAGAAGTGGCATGATTTCCATTCAATGGGAATCCTGAATTTTGTGCAAGAGAAATTTACATTTAAAGTTCCCTCCTCAAACCTTCCTCCCCCCCAATAAATACCAATTTATAATGCCTTGGTAAGACCATACTTGGAATATTGAATCCAGTTTTGCTTGCCACGATATAGAAAAGATGTAGAGACTCTGGAAAGAGTGCAGAGAAGGGCAACAAAGATGATTAGGAGCCTGGAGGCTAAAATATATGAAGAGCAGTTGCAGGAATTGGGCATTTCTAGTTTCATGAAAAGAAGGACTAGAGGAGACATAATAGCAGTGTTCCAATATCTCAGGGGTTGCCACAAAGAAGAGGGAGTCAAACTATTCTCCAAAGCACCTGAGGGTAGAACAAGAAGCAATGGGTGGAAACTAAACAAGGAGAGAAGTAACCTAGAACTAAGGAGAAACTTCCTGACAGGGAGAACAATTAATCAGTGGAATGGATTCCCTTCAGAAGTTGTGGGTGGTCCAACACTGGAAGCATTTAAGAAGAGACTGGATTCCAGACTGTCTGGAATCATATAGGGCCTCCGGCTTGAGCATGGGGTTGGACTGGAAGACCTCCAAGGTCCCTTCCAACTCTGTTAGTCTGTTATTCTATTTCTGCCGTTTGTGGGACCATCCAGAAGTTGAATATCATCATATTCCATTTTTCATGCTGAAGTTCTGGAAGCACAAAATACAATTTTATGCTATTTCCTGACTGGCCAAAGAAATGAAAGTGTGTACTTTAAAACAAGGCTAGGTGATATAAACTCTTTTACTTTAAATAATAAAATGTAAACACTCAGACTGAAGAAAAAAGCATACAGATCTGCCCAATTCCACTCAGAGTCATGACTTATTGGGGCAGCCTATAAAAAGAACAAAAATGTTACCTTGAGAAGGACACAAAAATGAGCCCATGGAGTTTTTAATTTTGGGTATTTTCAGCTTTCACTTCTTTAGCTCTCTTCTCTGATTGGGATGATTGTTTGGGGTTCTCCTTCAGTGATCTGCTCTTTCTCCCAATTCAGAACCAACTGATTAAAAATTCAACCTGGGGCTCATCATTGGCTTCGTTGTGGCTGCTCTTGTCCTGGGGTGTGTGATTGGTGGGATCCTGGTATTCTTCAGTAAGTATCTTTTTTGGGGGGTGATGGAAGGAAGATGGGGAGATTCCCCCCGAAGTCTTTCCCTTTGGGGAGCTCTTTCTGGGCTTCCTTCTGTCCTGTTTTTGTAGCCCTCTGAGATCTCAGCCTCTTGCTGGGACTCCAGTCTCGATTCAGCTGAGTCTGAGATTCAGGCAGTCCTGTCTCCTTCTGAGTTGGGAAGAGGCATCCCGGTTCCTTTGTCCCTCTCAAAGGCTTCGATCAAAGAGCAGCAGAGAAGGATTTCCATGAAAACCATCCTCCCCTCCCAGCTGCTGCTGCTGCTTCCCCCAATTCCCCTCCATCCATCTCGGAGGCAGCAGGTCTCTCTTGGGGCAAATCAGGAGATACATTTGTATTTTGAAGATCTTTCTGTCTCTATTATTGGGACAAAGGGTCTGTGAAGTATCTCCTGGAGTTCTTTCTCCTATGGAAGGAGAGATTGGATGGTCTCTGGTGGATTCTTTCGAGCTTTCACTGATTTTTATCCTTGCAGAGAGACGTCAAGATGACTATAGAGCAGCACCAAGTGAGTGTTTTGTCCTCTTTACATATAATTTCCAATTTAGAGCAGGGACCAGAGGCACCATCACTTGAGAGGTGTGTGTGTGCGTATGTGTGTGCATGTGTGTGTGCGCGCTATCTTCCTCTTCCTCCTAACAACCAGGCTGGGGAAGATGGGCCCCCTTTTCATTCCAGCCAGGCTGTTCTTGGAAGTGGAGTCCTCAAGGAGAAACATCTGGGAGAAGGAACCTTCCAGAAGGTGAGCTGGTGGAAGGTCCCTCTGACTGAAAAAAATGCTCTGTTTCCCAAGAAGGCAGAAAGGAAAGGCTTGGCCAAATGAGAGTCAGAAGCTCCATAAAATTAGGGGTCAAAGGGGGGCATTTTGAGGGAAAAGCAGCTTTGGGGGATGCCAGCTGGATCTCCTCTTGGTCTCCCATTACAAGGCTCTCTAAGTATGAATTGGCTGTCTTTGGATGAAAGACCCCCATTTCTTTGAGGGGAAATAGGGAAACAACTGGCGATACCATGATTTTATTGTGAGCTGCCTAGAGCCACCTGGGCGAGATGGGGGGCATAGAAGTTGAATGATGAATGAATAAAAAGGCTGGTCTCCTCTGAGAAGTCCGTGAAGCTGCAGAGGTTGAATGGTGAAAGGAGAGATTTGTCCTCCTCAGAGGATCCAGACAAGGCAGAGACTCACTCTGTGTCTTTCTCTCCAATGCAGGAAGCAACCAGGCCATTTAGCAGCCCCCTCCCAGGTGAGTTTCCCCCTGTGGAGGCTGCATGGGGGGAGAGGGAGGGGAGGGGAGGGCTTTGGGGTTAAATGACCAGTGGATGGGGAACATAGTTTGGGAAATCCCTCTTCTCTCTCCTGTTCATCTCAAACTCTGCAAGGGAAGGAATTTGGGGGAGAGGCAGTGGGGCTCTGGGGAGGGTCTTCCTGCCCCCAAAGTCTTATCCTGCAAGGCCAGACTGGGGCCAGACCCCTCTCAGGATCTGACTTTTCTTGGGTCAGGAGGGTCCGAGACCTGCAAAGAGGAGATCAGAGTGTTCCCACTGCAAGGGGGGAAAGAGGGACAGACGAGGGGCATCTTGAGGGTCCTGTAGTCATGGATGGAGAGGGGGCTTCTCTCCTCCCCTCGATCCCATCTGGGAATCCCTCACCCACCTCAGGAGCCAGTCCCAGCCCTGCCCCTCCCCTCTTGTAACTCTGGAGATCCCACCCAGCTGATCCCTCTCTTGAGGCTATTACTTCTGCTCCTTCCCTGGGGCTGATCTTTGCTGATCCCTCAGCCTGAACGGTGGGATTCCTTCTCTTGGCTTCTTCTCAGACTGACCCTGCCTGCTTTTTCCCTCCTCTTGGCAGCAGGAGTGGACAGTCCCAGCATGAGGAGAGAGGAGAGGAGATGGGATCGGCCTTCTTCTGAATTAGGCCGGACTCTCGGGAGGAGCCCTTCCAGCATGCTGGAGCCAGGATGGATTTTGGGTCTTTCTTCATTACTTTTATCATCGAATCAGTAACCATTTTTATTAGTGGAAGAGAGGAAGAGAGAAAAACTTATTTATAATTGTGGGATCAAAAGGATACAACTTGGGTTTAGTAGATATTTTTTATTTATTTGTATCCTGCCAAAGGTATTGAAGATACCTAACACACCTTCCTCCTCCTATTATCCCCACAACGACAACCCTGTGAGGTGAGCTGGGCTGAGAGGGAGTGACTGGCCCAAGGTCACCCAGCTGGCTTTCATGGCTGATGCAGGACTTGAACTCACAGTCGCTTTCTGGCCTGGTGCCTTCACCACTGGACCGAACTGCCTTGTATAGCTTGTAATAGCCTTGTAATAGAGCTTGCAGCAGCTATTTCTGTTATTTCCGATGACCTTTAATGGGCTCCTGCTGAGTGACAGGTTTTAGAGAAGGGTTGGGGGAGAATGGGGGGGGGGAGGAATAGGATGAAGAGTTGCTGCTTTTACTTTAAGGGAGATTGATAAACTCTTAATCTCCATCATACTTGCTTGGATTGAAAGGGGAGGTTTTTTTCCCATCTCCTTATTTTTCTTCTATTAGTTGTATAATAGATAGTATGTATAATGCAGGCCTGTCAAACTGGCGGCCCACAGGCCAGATACGTCACATGCAAGACACGCCCACCCCAGCTTCCACAGAGGCAAAAATGTCATGATACGTCACGATCCGTCACTCGACACGATCGAGTTTGACACCCCTGGTATAATGTGCAATAGAATCTTCAAAAAAATTATTTCTTTTAAAAAAGAAGTGTGCGTTCTGAGATTTATGCCATTAAAGTAGTTAATGTATTTCAATTTTTTAAAAAATTAAACTTGAACATATATTTGACCGTCCAAAGTCTGACAAATAATTAATATAACAAGTGTAGCATTCAAACACTAAATGTTTCCAGATCGTCGTTTATGGATTTTCATGCTATAGAAAACGGGAACATGATATTGATTGCATAGCCAACTACCACCTCCTTAACAATTGTACATATATTATAAGTTTGCCAAAATTATTTGCTGTAAATAAATGCTTTTGTTTTCTTCCCACTCGAGTTGCTGCCTGTTTTGGGAGGTGTAATAATCCAAATTCAGAAGGGGGAATCTGCTTTGGGGCGCATGCTCACTTTATGTTTGCCAGCAAACGTTTAAAAGATTTGTGCAGGGAGGCAGGGAAAAGCACAATGGATGTGAGGTATTGAGAGGTCTGAAGCGTGTGCCCACACGAACTACAAACTCCTCTTCCCCTTTCAAATCTGGATTGTTGTGCAGCTTCAAGAGAGGTAATTAAAGATTTGAAATCTTCATTTTTTGGGCTATTTTTTCAGGCCGTTTCCGGCCATTTTCCGGCCATTTTGGATGTTCAGTGGTAGTAAATAAATAGAGAGGAAAATTGTACCTTGTTGAGGTCTTTGACTCAATTTCCCTCTCTAGAGGAGCTGAAGTGGTGCAGTGGTTAAATGCAGCCATTGCAGGCTGACTGCTAGTTCAACAGTTCAGCTGTTCAAATCTCACCAGGCTCAAGGTTGACTCAGCCTTCCATCCTTCCGAGGTGGGTAAAATGAGGACCCAGATTGTTGGGGGCAATATGCTGAACTCTGTAAACCGCTTAGAGAGGGCTGTAAAGCACTATGAAGCGGTATATAAGAAAAGTGCTATTGCTATTGCTATTTATTTACTACTACTGAACATCCAAAACGGCCCAGAAAACAGCCGAAAAACACCCTCAAAAACAGGCGGGGTGGGGCCAGCTAGTGGTGGGTTAGCCGGTTCGCTGAACTGGGCAGAATTTTAACAACCGCTTTGCCTGAACTGGCCAACTCCCATCTCTGTTTCCTGGCTATGAAAGCAATGCCAGTTCTTTGTTAATCACCTCCCAAGGAATAAAATTGTGTCTTTGTTTCAACACAGTTGAATAAAAATAATAACATTACAGCCTCAACTTTTTACTTTTGCAAACTTAATATATACTAGCTATTTTTATAACAAGAAACTGGTCTAATCAATAAAACCCAAAGACAAAAGTTTCCTTTTTTCTGTCTCAACAACAAAATTCAGAAGTAGTTTCCAAGTAGAAACAAAGTTGGATGTATTCTTTGTATTATTATTATTAAAGCACTGAATTTGGCCATTCTTGCTGCTGTCAACATGGATAACAACAAAGTTCCTTTTTTTCAAGTTCTTTGTCCATTCAGCCTAAAAGAAATGTGTTCGGTTTAATTTTTATATATATTTTAGACTCTTCTGAATTACAATGTGAATCTTATTTAAATATTTTAAAATTTAGCAGGAGCCTCAGTTGGGTTCCGTTTTCCCTGCAAGGGTGGCCAAGAAGTCCCCGGTAGCTGTTCATTTCTGCAGAAATAGAGAGCCTCACGTTTGGGAGAGAGGTTCGGATCAAGCATCCGGAGTGAAAGATGACTCAGCTATTCATACAGAAAGTTTCTTTCTGAAAGTTTCTATGTGATTTCTTTCACAAGATTTGTTTTCCCACCTGGTCAATTACATTTGTCACTTTTAGTGGAAGATTACATTGGTTGTACTTAGTTCAAGAGAGCGAAACTGTTAGATTTGCGCGGGAATGAAGAGTCGAGACGTAGGAACGGTTCAGCACCTTTATTGTCTATTAGCTAGAACTAATACGGACTGCCGGCAGGCTGCAGGGAAGCCGCTTTTAAGGGCTTCCCTGAAGCTGCTGGCCATTGACAGCAGTTTATTTCTGCCGCCCGCTAGATCAGCCAATCAGTGGCTGCTCTGCAAATTTACTCCATAGGTCAGTATGTAACAGAAACCTTCTTAATCCTAATCAATGTCAGGAGTTTCCTCTGCAGGTCGGTAGTTTGTCGGTCTCTAAAGGAAGCCGGCAAAGTAAAGGGGAGCTTTGACAGCCTGGGGCCACCTTGCTCTCCTCTCCCGTTTTGAAAGATTTTCACTTATATTATTTTATGTTCTATATTTTATATTCTTGAGCTATCAAGCTATCCCCTCTTCTTCCCCACAGACAGGGCCTAATTTCCACTCTGTACATGCTCAGTGGAAAGGTGACTGCAGAAGAAAGCAGATGATTCAAGCCCAGAAAAACTGATGAATGTTTCTCATACTTTGTTCATCATAGGAAATATAAAATCAGCTGAATTTGGGAATCATAATAATAACAACTGTAATCGGAAGAGGGCTTTATTATTTTAGTACAAGGAGTCTCCAGAGCAGCCATCTTAGTTTCTGGTGGGAAAAGAGAAGAGTTTGAAGCTTCCTAAAGATTCATGGCTACACCAGAGAAGAAAAGGAAACAGGGAATTTATATACTTATATGTTTTATTTATTTAATTTGTCAAGCATGTATTCAATAACAGATATAAGTATAAACATGATTATGAATACATGAAATGGATACAAATAAAAGGGAATATTAGGACAGGGACGGTAGGCATGCTGGTGCGCTTATGCACGCCCCTTACAGACCTCTTAGGAATGGGGTGAGGTTAAAGTTTTGGCGATTTGGGGAAGAAACCACAAAGTCAGGTAGTGCATTCCAGGCATTGACAATTATGTTACTGAATTCTGCATTTTCTGCAAGCAAATTTGGAGAGGTTTACCATAAGTTTGTATCTATCATGTGCTTGTGTATTGTTGTGGTTGAAGCTGAAGTAGTCATTGACAGGTAGGACATTGTAGCAGATAATTTTATGTACTACACTTAGGTCGGATCAAAGACGGCGAAGTTCTAAGTTGTCTAAGCCCAAAATTTCAAGTCTGGTGGCATAAGGTATTCTGTTGCGAGGTCGTATCTGCCCAATTTGTATTTTGCATTAGATACCTATATTTATATTATATTATACTATATTATACCTATACAAAAATATTTTGTATTTGTATACTGTATTGGATACCTCTGACATTTTCCCATAGAAAGAAATATCTGCGCTTTGAAGATGCCACAAAAAAGCCTTTGAGCATTTTTATCCAGAGCGAAGATCATTTGGGGTTTCTGACCTAAAACACAGAATCATAGGACTAGAAAGGACCACAGAGGTCTCCTAGTGACCTAGTCCAGCCCTCAGATCCAGGCAGGAGATCTACTATCACCCTAGCCTAACAGTTTTTGAAAACTTCCAGTGATGGACCACTCACAATTCCTGGATGTCAGTTATTCCACTGATTAGTTGTTCTCACTGTTAGAAAATTTCTCCTTCTAAGTTGGATCTCTGTTTAACAAGCTTCTCTCAATGGTCCATCATACCATTCAACCTTCCTTTATCATCTATGTTACTCCTCTCTGCACTCTTTCCAGGGTCTCAGCGTCTTTTTTGAATCATGGAGACCAGAACTGGACCAGCATCCCAAGGGGGGCCTCGCTAGTGCAGGATAAACCGGAATTATCATTTCTCGGTTTTTTTTTTTTTAGATTTATTATTAGAGTTGGAAGGGACCTTGTAGGTCATCTAGTCCAACCCCCTGCTCAAGCAGGAGTTCCTACACCATTTGAGACAGATGGCAGTCCAGTCTCTCCTTGAAGGTCGCAAGTGTTGGGGCTCTCACTGTCAGAAAGTTTCTCCTCACTTCCAGGTTGAATCTCTCCTTGGTCAGCTTCCATCCATTATTCCTTGTTTGGCTTTCTGGTGCCATAGAGAACAGCCTGACCCCCTCCTCTCTGTGGCATCCCCTCAAGTATTGAAACACTGCTATCATGTCACCCCTGGTCCTTCTCTTCGCCAGACTGGCCAAGCTCAGTTCCTGCAACCGCTCTTTGTATGTTTTATTTTCCAGACCCTTTATCATCCTGGTTGCTCTCTTCTGCACTTTCTCTAGAGTTTCAATGTCTTTTTTGTAGTGTGGTGACAAAAACTGGATGCAGTACTCTAGGTGTGGTCTGACCAAGGCTTTATAGAGTGGTACTAGTACCTCTCTGGTCCTTGATTGTATCCCTCTATTTATGCAGCTCAGGACTGTGTTGGCCTTTTTGGCTGCTGCTGCACACTGCTGGCTCATATTTAGTTGGCTGTCTACCAGGACTCCGAGATCCCTTTCGCAATCGCTGCTATTGAGTGTGGTTTCGCCTAGTTTGTATGTGTATTTTTGATTCTTTTTGCCTAGGTGCAGAATTTTACTTTTCTCTGATGTTTCTCTTGATGTTGTTGCTCCTCTGTTGACACCAAGACTGTGTTGCTTTTTGGCAGCTCCACCTGATCCCCCACTGCGAGGGGCTGTGCGGGGTCTCCCCTCCCCCTCGCCTGCGCCCCTCCCCCAACAGGAACAGAGAATCCGCCCGTTTTTCCAAGCCCCCCCCGTTCCGCCCTTCGCCCCCCAAGAGGCGGAATGCCTGGAAGGGGATTTCCTGATAGAACTTTCGTTTTCCTTTTCCCTCCTCTCTCGCCGGTTGCGCCTGGACGTCTGCCTAGCAACAATGACGACATGGGGATACTTTTTTTCTACTGGTTGAGCTTGTCCAATCGCCGGCTTGTTCTGGATTGTTGCGTTGCTGGTCACCCGGAACGAGACTTTGTTTGCCTGCGACTTTTCAGGAGAGCGGAGAGGTGGTGGAGGATCGGGACAGGATGGCTCTGCGCTCTGCGCCCCTCTGGCTCCAGGTGCTGCTGGCGGTCGCCCTCCGGGACAGCTGCGTTGGTGAGTCCTTTTGGGGCCTTCGGGGGTTCCGGCCCCTTTTTCTTCCAGGGACTCTTTTTCTCTCCTCCCCCCAAAGGTTTATTCCCAGAAATAGAATCCTGCTTCGGTCCTCTTTCTAGTCCGCTCCCCCTCCCCCCTCTGGCCACTTTGAGATTAGGTCCCAAAGAGTTGAGGCCTTGAGGGGACTCTGTTGCCTCTGCCCCTCACCAGCCCCCAGGAGAGCCCCTCTGGGAACAGGACAAGGGTCGCCCCTCCAGATATCAGTCAAGTCTATCTGGGCGCCCCAAACGCAGTTCTTTCCCTTCCCGAAAGTGGAGGTTGTAGGAAAGCAGCGTTTGCAGGTGATGAGGTCAGTTCACGAACCTCCTGGGTGCTTTCGCCCAACCCCTCCGCCTGGATCCTCTTTCCTGCCTTTGGAGGGGCTTTGGGGCTCTTTGGGGCTTTTGGTGCTGGGAAGATCCGGCTGGTTTCAATAATCGGATCCGTGTATTGGCAGATGCTGGTGCAGTGGAGGGATCCGGGCTAAGGTTGTCCTGTGAATAAAGCAGGATAAGAGTCTAGAGAAAAGCGCTTCTTCATAATCTTCCTCAAGATCCCTCCTTCCTGATTTTCACTTTCTCCTGATCCCCACCATCACTTGGTCCTAAAATAAACCCCAATATTCCCAGAGCTTTTTTGTGGGGACAGGCAGAGATTTGCCTCCCAAAAGGTTCCTTCTTCCATTTCAGAAGCTCCCAACATGGGGCAGTTTGTAAAATTAAAAAAATATTTACAATGTATTATTTATTCTTTAGTAATCGGGAACTTGGGGTGTTCCTGGCTGTTTGCTCTGAGAAATTATCAGTATAGCAACTTCTCAAAAGACATTAAAAAAGGTTGGCAGGAACTTAAGGATTAAATAAGATGGCTTGGAGGTAAAAGGAGAGAAGAAGTTCTGAATGGTGACCATGAAATGAACCTCTTGCTTGGACACAGACAGGCCCAAACTCACCAGCCGTTCCTGACTGGAGGCACATTCACCATTGTGAGGATCCCAAACCTTAGTTACATTCACACGTTTCTCCTCTCAGGCAGACTTCAGACTTCCTCATTGCTCAGCCCCACAAGGGAAAGAAGCGGGTTCTGGATCACGGAGAGTCCAATCTGATCCATTTGGATTCTGAAATCTCCCCAGCGTAGGAAGTGGATCTGGGGATCCCCAAAAGCTCTGAGCAGCTCCTGGGATTGTGGGGACGAGCAAGAAGAAGGAGGCCCAGGCCTTTGCCTTGAACTGGGAAGGACTGGGAGACCATACTGGAGGGAATGGGCAGTGGGACTGTTTATTTCTCTGGGCTGTGCAAGTCTTTCCTTTTCCTGTGTAGACGCAGGTTCTGCCCAAATAAGTCCCGTGAATGATCCTGAAAATGAGCTTTAAAATCTTTGGTGCCCTGGAAGAATTTCTGATCTGAAGAGCTTTCAGATTGGAAACCAACAAAGGGGCCTTGGAGATTTCCTAGGAGCATTTTGTTTTCTTTTGATTATTTTAACCCACTTAAAAGCTGTTTTTCTGTTCATTGGGCAGTTTTAGAGTCTCTTCCGTGTTTGTATTTTGACAACGGAAACTAAACGGTGACAATGTGATTTTTTCCCCTCATTGTTAGTAAAAGTTGGCATAGTTTATGTCTTGTGAATTTAGTCTCCCCTCCAAGGAAGGGCTGAAAATACATTGGCTGAGGGGCATTTCTGCCTTTCTTTGTGCTCACAAAGTGCCGGATCAGCTTGAAAAGAGGAAAATTGTCAGAGAAAGTGAGATTCAGAATAAATCTGGTGCCTTTCTAGCACCTGGGAATTATGGCTTCAGACCCTAATTGGGTGGCTGAAATTCTTTATTTATTCTCTCTTGGGATAATCACAGATTTTCTGTGGCATAGCACTAGCACCAGCGCTTAGACTTATACAGGTAGTCCTCGACTTGCAACCACAATTGAGCCCAGAATTTATGTTGCTAAGTGAGAAATTTGTGCGTTTTGCCTCAATTTATGACTTTTCTTGCCACATTTGTTAAGCAAATCACTGCAGTTGTTAAACTAGTAACATGGTTTTTAAGTGAATCTGGCTTCCCCATTGAGTTTGCTTGTCAGAAGGTTGCAAAAGGGGATCACATGACCCCAGGACACTGCAGTCGACATAAGTGTTTGAATTTTGATCATGTGAAGAACATAGGGATGCTACAATGGTCGTAAGTGTGAAAAATGATCATGTTACTTTTTTCAGTGATGATGTAACTTTGAACGGTCACTAATTGAACTGTTGGAAGTAGAGGACTACTGTATTCCACTTCACAGTGGAATCTGGGTCCTCATTTTACCGACCTCGGAAGGAATCGACCTTGAGCAGGTCAGGATTGAACTCCTGGCTGTGGGCAGAATTAGCCCGCAATGCTGCATTCTAACCACTGGGCCACCATGGCTCAGGGTATGGGGTTGAGCCCCACTGAGTCCTGGGTTCAAAGCCAATTCCTGTTCGGATGCCTAAACTCTGGGATGGGAGGAGGAATTTCCCAGTGGGGATGGGGCGAGGAGGAAGATCCGGGGGGGCTACGTGGCTGCTCCCTTCGCTCCCCCGTTTGCCTCCCCATATCTCCCAGGCAAGCAGTTTGGGTTTCCTGTAAGGATCCCATGACCTCTGGTCTCACCCGGATTCCCCCCTCCCCTTCCCCATTTTATAAAATCCCCCCCTCAAATCTGCACCTGTTAACAATCCATGTTGGCCCTCAGTGAAGTCAGATTTTTTTTTTCTGTTGTGGGGACCAGATGGGGTTTCCTGCTTCTTTTGAGCTTCTGAGGAGGGAGCCCCCCTTCTTCCTGTGGGGCCCCTGCAGCCTCCTTGGGGCAGAGACTGAGCAATGCAGAAGGGGGGGTTTTGATGGAGGCCTTGCTAGAAGGGGGGAGGGCACAATTGGAGGGAAGCACAAAAAGTTTGGGGATCCTGCTCTCTCTCTTTGGCCCTGCTTTCCTTTCCTTTCCTCTTTCACCCCCCAACCCTTCAGGCCCTCCAGAAGATGCTCCTTTGTCTCTCGATCTCTCCCTCTTTCCACCCTCTGTTTTCTCTTTCTCTCTTCCATCATCTCCCCCTTCATTTTCTCTTCTTCCTCCTCCTCCCCCAGTTCTCTTCTTCTTCTTCCTTCTTTCCAGACCTGGAAATGGGGCCTTCTGTGCCCCATAGAGCATCAGGGCCCTTGACTGAAGCCCCCTAACTCTGCCCCTCTGGGTCCCTTCCAGGCGCCTCCTCCCACTCCATGAAGCATTTCTCCACTGCCATCTCGGAGCCCAGTCAGGGGTTGCCCCACTTTGTCTCTGTGGGTTATGTGGATGATCAACTCTTCAGTTACTATGACAGCAACAGCAGGAAGGTGCAGCCTCGAGTCTCCTGGATGGAGAAGTTGGGGAAGGAGTACCCCCAATACTGGGACAGAGAGACCCAGAAGCAACGTGTCTCTGAGGAGTGGTTCAGAAGAAACCTGGAGATTGCGAGGAATCGCTACAATCAGAGTGAAGGTGAGTGATGGGTTGGGTGGCTCCTCCGGCCCCATATTCCCCTCCCCAGGAACCAGAGGGGGGAGAAAGGGGGGGTCCCTTCAAAGGGAAAGGCTGCTTCCACACCTTTTAAAAAGTCTTTTTTAATGTTTATTCTTTTTTAAAAATCAATATAAGATTGTCCTTGCCTCCATAGCTGACATTTTCTGCCAATTGCAGTTAATAAAAACCTGTTTAAATTTATCCATCTGTCTTTCTGAATGTTGATATTGATATGGGTATAAACTGAGGTAAAAGAGACCAAAATCTCCCCTCCCCCCCTTGAAAGTTGGAGGGTCTGACCTTGGTGGATCTCCTGCTGTGGGGGAGGAAGGGAATCACAGGTCTCCCCCCCAAAAAAGGCAGTGGATCCTAAGGAGATCCTGGGGCAAGCAGGTACTCGTCCTTCTCTCTGTTTCCACCCCAGAGAAATAAGGGATCAAGTGCAGATCCACCTGGGATGACTAGATCCCTTCACCCCCTTTTTGGAGGGACGAGGGGGGCCCAAATGCCAGGAGCTTCTGCTCATCCTCCAGTTGGAAGGAGAGGCCAGGGAGACCCAAATGGGGGGGGGCTGTTGGGGGGGCACAGGGCCAGGATCCCCCCAATCTTGAGAGGGAAAGACAGAAGAGAAAGCGGGATAGACAGCTACACAACCAGATGGATTAACAATTGGCTGACCAACCGTACCCAGCGAGTAGTCCTCAATGGCTCTAAGTCCACATGGAGAGAAGTAAGCAGTGGGGTACCACAAGGTTCTGTCCTAGGCCCAGTACTCTTCAATATCTTTATAAATGACCTAGATGAGGGAATAGCAGGAGAACTAACCAAATTTGCAGATGATACCAAACTGGCGGGAGTAGCAAACACCCCAGAGGACAGACTCAAAATCCAGAGGGACCTCGACAGACTCGAACACTGGGCCCAAACCAATAAAATGAAATTTAACACAGAGAAAAGTAAAATTCTGCACCTAGGCAAGAAGAATGAAAAATACACATACAAACTGGGTGAAACCACACTCAATAGCAGCGATTGCGAGAGGGATCTGGGAGTCCTGGTAGACAGCCAACTAAATATGAGCCAGCAGTGTGCAGCAGCAGCCAAAAAGGCCAACGCAGTCCTGAGCTGCATAAATAGAGGGATACAATCAAGGACCAGAGAGATACTAGTACCACTCTATAAAGCCTTGGTCAGACCACACCTAGAGTACTGCATCCAGTTTTGGTCACCACATTACAAAAAAGACATTGAAACCCTAGAGAAAGTGCAGAAGAGAGCAACCAGGATGATAAAGGGTCTGGAAAATAAAACATACAAAGAGCAGTTGCAGGAACTGAGCTTGGCCAGTCTGGCGAAGAGAAGGACCAGGGGTGACAGGATAGCAATGTTCCAATACTTGAGAGGACGCCACAGAAAGGAGGGGGTCAGGCTGTTCTCTATGGCACCAGAAAGCCAAACAAGGAATAACGGATGGAAGCTGACCAAGGAGAGATTCAACCTGGAAGTGAGGAGAAACTTTCTGACGGTGAGAGGGATCAACCAGTGGAACAGCTTGCCAGCAGAGATTGTGGGAGCCCCAACACTTGCGACCTTCAAGGGGAGACTGGACTGCCATCTGTCTCAAATGGTGTAGGAACTCCTGCTTGAGCAGGGGGTTGGACTAGATGACCTGCAAGGTCCCTTCCAACTCTAATAATAAATCTAAATCTAAACCTCCATTTGGGGCCCTTCCAGAGTCACTCAGAGCCTTCATGGCTTCCCATTCTTGGTCCTTCAGGCTGAACTCCTGCCCTGCCCTCTTGGTGGGGCTGCCCTGGAGGGGGGGAGGCCTTCTTCAGCAGCCCCCCCCCTTCTGCCATCTTTGAGGGGGAGAAGTTTCATCTTCAAGGAACCTTATTTGGGGGGGGGGGGCTGAAAGCAAATGTGTGTCTAAAGAGAGGCTGCTTTTGGCTGAGGTAAACCTTCTCCACAAACATCCGCCATTTTCCCTCCTTTCATCCCAAGGAGCTGCAGCCCCCCTTCTTCCTCCCTTTCCTTGCCCCTCCCTCCCTCCAGGGAGACCCCAGAGCTCTGCCAGTCCTGCCCCTGATCCCCTCCAGGGTCTCCCCAGATCCCTCCAGGCCCCCTGCTGGCCTCTCAGGGGAGCAGAGCTGGACCCAGAGGGCTCCCCCTGGTGGAGAAAGGAGGAAGGAGACCGGCCAGAGTGGAGGGGAGCCTCCTTTCCAGGCTAAAGAGCCCCAAATGTCCCAACCTTTCCTCAAAGGGAGGCTGCTTCCACCCTCCCATCGCCTGAGTCGCCTCCTCAGGACCTTCTCCAGCTCCCTCCGGTCCTTTTGGGGGTCTTTTGACCACAACTGCTCCCAATATTCCAGATGTAGTTGCTCTGCCTTGATTTATGGAAAGGCTTTGTGACATTAGCCTCTCTTGCGGTTTCAATACAATTTTAATGATCCCTGACATCCTGTTGGTCTTTTTAAACTTTTTAATATAATTTGTATTAAACCTTTTGAACAAACGATAAAAACTAATAGAAGGTAACAAAGTAAAAGAGGTAAAAGAAAGAAATCAAAGAAATTTTTTTTAAAGTGCAAGAAAATAAAACAATTGATGGAAAATAAAGAAAAAAGGCATCAAGAAATGATTTCTGATATTCTATATTTTGGCCCCTCTAAAACAGCCTTTCTGAACCTTTAGACTCTGGAGGAACCCTTGAACTATTTTTCAGGAAACCCCTGAACATCCAGCCTCAGAGATCGGCTGAAATTGTTTCATGCATAGACCTGTAGAGATGCATTAACAGTGTTCTTACACTAATAATAAAAAAATGAAACTTGCCTTTTCAATGAGATCCCTGTGCTTTTTTTGTTCTTGCATAAATATTCAATTCTGTGCCAAACTTGAGATAAGAACACATTTCATCTTCAACTGAAATAAGACAATTTCTGTCTTAGCTTTTGATGCTTCTGAAATAAGACAGAGCTTGTTCTCAGAAGTTGAAAACTGCAGCCAAATATTTAGTGCCTTCCTGTGAATGGCAGGAGACTCTTCTTGGACAGAAATCCAGAACTTTTTTTCCCATGGGGAGATCAGGGAATCTCCTCTCGAGGGAAGGATCAGACTGCAGCTCACGAGGATCTTCCTCTTCCTCCAAAGGGAAGTTCTCTGGCTGAGCAGAAGATGCAGAGAATGGATCCCCTCACTCACCCCGTCATTCCTGGGTGTGGAAAGGGAGGGAAAACACTGGTCAGTTTTTTCAAACATTCAGTTTTCTTTTAAATCCAAGAATCTGGTCACTTGAAGTCTAAATATCTTCTCCAGGGCCTTGCAAAGACTGTGAACTTCAAGCTCATTTCAAAGGTCAATAACCCTTTGGGTGTCCGGATCAGACTGGGCCACTTGCTGCTGTTGCTGAGGAAAATATTCCTTTGTGGCCCTCCCAGGCTTCATTCCCACATTGCACTAAACCATGGTTTGTTTCTGGTTAGCCCAAAGTGGGAACCAAGTCTTGTGACCTGGTGATATTTGTGAATGTAGACCAAGATTTATGGTCACAGGGATCCCTGCAAGCTTTTATGTAGATCAACCAGATCCGCTTTGACACCATGAGATTCTCAGTCCCTCTTTGCAGCCGCAGATTCAGGCTACTGTTCCCTCTCTGGGATCCCTTCCTCCCCACCCCCAGAGGAACAGCAAAAAGAAAGATGGAAGGATCTCCGTCCCTCTGTTTCTTTTACCACTCCTTCTTTTCTCGGTCTCCCTTGTGATCCTCTGCTGGCTTTTCCAGCTTCCCTTTTCCTGGGGAGCTTCAGGAAGTCCGCCCTGGGGGGGGAGGGGAATGCAGGGAGGCAGGTCAAGAAAGGAGAGAAGGGGGGTTAGTGATGGGGGCTTTCTTTCCCTTGAATGCTAGGGAGGAAACAGCGGTGTTGTCAGTGTCAATTTCCCTGCAGGGAGGGGGGGGCTCAGTGTCTCCTGAGGACTCCCCAAACCATCCTCCTGTCCCTCTTTCAGGCCTTCGCACATTGCAGAGGATGTGTGGCTGTGAACTCCAGGGAAACAGGACCAAAGGCGGGTTTTTCCAGTATGCCTACGAAGGGAGGACCTTCATCACCTTCGAAAAGAAGACCCTCACTTGGGTGACTACTGAACCCCAGGCCCAGCTCACCAAGAGGAAATTGGATGCTCTTTCAGCACAAAATCAGTACTTTAAGTCCTACCTGGAGAAAACCTGCATTGAGTGGCTGGAGAAGTACCTGTCCTATGGGAATAAGACGCTGCTGAGGACAGGTGAACATCTAGAGGCAGACTGGACTTTCCTCCTTTATGGCTGGATCTCTTGTACACATTCAGCCCCTTTGGGTCCCTGGTCTGTAGCCTGTTTGACCTGGTGGGAATCCTCTCTTCCCCCCTTTCAGCCTCTCTCCAGGACACGGGAAGCCCTGTTTGGTGTCCATTCCCAGGCAGCCATTCAGTGGACCAGGAAATGCAGCCTCTGCCTGGCAGGTGTCTGGGTGGATCAGGCAGGAAAATCACTTGGAGGTGTCCTGTTCACTGCCCACAATGAGGCAACCATTTGGGGCCATTCAATGAAACCCCCATTAGCCAAACTGTAGTTGAGAGTGGTGGGTACCCTAAATTTCCTCCCATTAACTCTGCTTCTCCCCACATCCCACAGGGGGCTCCCTCCCTGCCTTGTACCTGATGGTGCACCTCCCACCCCCACCACTAGAGGGCTCCACTTCTACCATTAAGAAGACATTATCAGTGCCCCCACTTGGACAAAAACGGCCATGGATGAGGGGTTCTTTTCTTTCCGGGGGGGGGGCAGGGGGGAGCAAAGTTTCTGTCAATCTTTCTGTTAAGCCTCAAACAGGTTCCCACAATTCTCAGTGTGCCTTTCTCAAAACAACCCCCTCCCCACCTTCAGGAACACCCCCTCATGCCCCAGAGAGGCTCCCATTATAATCTTTTCCTAGATTTTTTTATTAATTTACCATTTAGAACACCCCTCCCCCCTCGGTCTACCCCTTCCCCCCTGGGGTCCTTGATCCCTCCAGGATTAGCTGGGTGAGATTGGGATCAATGGGGGATGATTGCCAACAAAACCCTCCCTGCCTGGGGAGGACCCTCCCTCTCTTCCATTGGCATCAATATCTCTCTGCCCCCCACTTTCAGAGACAAAATCTCATTTCCAAATTGATCAGTGTGAGATTCCCTTTGATCTCTCTTCCTCTTAAAATTGGGGTTGTGTCCCTTGGAAAGAGGCCTGGAACAGCCTCAGGTTCAGGGGAGCCGAAGAGGATGCAAAAAGTAGAGAGAATCTTCTACGTTGTTGTTGTTGTTGTTGTTTTGAAAGGGAACTTAAAAGACCATCTCCACTATCCCTCCCCTGAAGGGAGCAGCCCAAGATCAGTCAGAGTTCAAAGCAGTCAGAGAGGAATTTCCTTGGACCCTCAATTTGCTGCCGGAGGTTTTTCAGGCTGAGTCCCTGGGAAGGACTCAAAATCAGGAGTTCTTGTGGTTGAGCGTTTTCCAGATTCGGAGCATTTCCCAAAACCCCTTGAGATGCTTCAGGTGTGGAGGGGAAATAGTGGGAGATTTTCCTGCCCCTGATTTTCTCACCCACCTTTCAGTCTCTGGAGGGGCTCAGAGTTAATTCCGGTGTTTCCGCAGAGACCCCAAAGGTGACGGTGAGAAGCAGGACGGAGGTGGAGGGGATGGAGATGCACGTCTGCCGCGTGGATGGCTTCTACCCCAGGGAGATCGATGCCTTCTGGATGAGAAATGGGGAGGTCTGGTTGCAGGATACCTTCCATGGGTCTGTGGCCCCCAATGCGGATGGGACCTACCACTACTGGCTCAGCGTCCGGATTGACCCCAAAGAGAGGGGCCGCTATCGGTGCCACGTGGAGCACGACGGCCTGCAGGATCCTCTGGACTTGGAGCTGACGGGTGAGAGGCTGCAGGGAGGGAAAGGCTGGGCTCTTTGGCAGCCTGGAGGGTGGTGGGAGAGAAATCTGACCCCAGCTGTGTCCAGGTGTGACCTTCCTTGTGCATTCATCCATTGGTTTTTCCAGTGTTTGAGGTTGGTGAAGCTGCAGGGACCAGACCATAGAACTGACTTCAGGTGATGGAAACTACAGAATCCCATCACAATACTTGGCCGATCCTGATGAAATGCCCTTAGATCCTCTCTTAGGCCTTCCCTGTTTCTTGCCTCCAGCAGAAAAGCAGCAGTTACGCTGAGCACCAGAAACAGATTGCTTTTGTTTACAATTCCTAAAGTAGAAGAATCAGGAGTCTGGTAGCCCCTTTTCTGAAGGCAAATTTTGATTAAAATTGATGAACTGCAGCTGACTTCAGGAAATGCAGAGAGTGGCTGGACTGATGCATCAGGAGTCACAAAAGAGGCTCCCAAGTCTGAGTTTTTTCCCATCAGAGACTAACAGGGTTTCCTGCTTTAAAGGTCAAAAGGTCACTCTGTGTTTCTGCTCTAAGAAAGAAGTTGCACATTATTTTATGATACGATATAAGAATTCCCGAGGCTCAGCATAAAACCCAAGGAAAAAACCCTTTTCACAAAGAACTCTGCATATGCTCAGAAGTGTCCCTAACGTACACTGGATTTCCAAAGTTGCAAAATTCAAATTCAATTTTTTTATTGATGATTGTCACCATGATACAAGAAATATTCAAATTTAATTGCTCTTTCTCCCAATTCAGAACCAACCGATTCAAAATCCAACCTGGGGCTCATCATCGGCTTCGTTTTGGCTGCTCTTGTCCTGGTGTGTGTGATTGCTGGGATCGTGGTATTCTTCAGTAAGTATTTATTTTGGGGGGGAGGGTGATGGAAGGAAGATGGGGAGATTCCCTCCAAGTCTTTCCCTTTGAGGAGCTCCTCCTGGGCTTCCTTCTGTCCTGTTTTCCCAGCCCTCTTGGGGAGCATCTGAGATCTTAGCCTCTTGCTGGGACTCCAGTCTCGATTCAGCTGAGTCTGAGATTCAGGCAGTCCTGTCTCCTTCTGAGTTGGGAAGAGGCATCCCGGTTCCTTTGTCCCTCTCAAAGGCTTCGATCAAAGAGCAGCAGAGAAGGATTTCCATGAAAACCATCCTCCCCTCCCAGCTGCTGCTGCTGCTTCCCCCAATTCCCCTCCATCCATCTCGGAGGCAGCAGGTCTCTCTTGGGGCAAATCAGGAGACAGATTTGTATTTTGAAGATCTTTCTGTCTTTACTGATGGGACAAAGGGTCTGTGAAATATCTCCTGCGGTTATTCCTCCTACGGAAGGATAGATTGGATGATCTCTGGTGGATTCTTTTGAGCTTTCACTGATTTTTCTTCTTGCAGAGAGACGTCAAGATGACTATAGAGCAGCACCAGGTGAGTGATTTGTCCTCTTTACATGTAATCTCCAACTTAGAACAGGGACCAGAGGCACCATCACTTGAGAGGTTGTGTGTGTGTGTGTGTGTGTTTGTGCTATCTTCCTCTTCCTCCTAAGAACCAGGCTGGGGAAGATGGGCCCCCTTTTCATTGAAGCCAGGCTGTTCTTGGAAGTGGAGTCCTCAAGGAGAAACATCTGGGAGAAGGAACCCTGAAGAAGGTGAGAAGATCCGGCTGGTGGAAGGTCCCTCTGACTGAAAAAAATGCTCTATGTTTTCCATGTAGGCAGAAAGGAAAGTCTTGGCCAAATGAGAGTCAGGAGCTCCATAAAATCAGGGATCCAAAGGGGGCATTTTGAGGGAAAAGGAGCTTTGGGGGATGCCAGCTGGATCTCCTCTTGGTCTCCCACCACAAGGCTGTTTAAGTATGAACTAGTTGAAAAAAGAAACTTTGGATCCATCTGTATCCTCGTGCCAGCTCTGCCTTCTGGCTTTGTGTGATGTACATATAAATTTTAAGAATTCTTTCTGATGCCTTTTAGCCAAAGCAGTTTGGTCCATGTATTTGTGGGTCTTTGATTGTGTGTGGGAGAGAGAAAGGGAGGGAGGGAGGGAGGGAGCTGGAGTCAGAAAGAGCTGAGCTTCTCCACCTATAAGCCAAAAAAGTGACTTTCTCACCCTCTTTTTCTTTCCTTCTTTTCCAGCAAGTGACAAAGGATCCAACAGTTCAGACCAGGGTAAGTCGGAGGGAGCTACTTCTGCTGCTGCTGCATGAGCCATTCTGTCCCTTTGCAAGACTTTGGGCGGATGAGGGGATGAAAAGAGGGAGAGGCCCCCACTTTTTAAAGCCCCCCCTAATTCATCCTCCCTGGGTTCCCTCTGAGTCTGCTTCTGGTGGTATAATAAGAATAAATTGGAGCCACTTTGGCTTAGTGGTGAGAGAACCAAGGGAGACCATGAATTCTAGTCCCGCCTTAGGCATGAAAGCCGGCTGGGTGTCACAAAATCCTCTTTCCTTGCACTGGTTCGTTCTGCAGAGGAGAAGGGAAACTCTCCCTGTTGGATTCAGGCAGGGGAGGCAGCCCAGAGTCTGCATGGTGGAGCCTTGGCCCCCATTGGAGGAAAGAGACCTCAATTCACCCAGGGGAAATGGGGAAACCACTGGCAATGCCATGATCCCTAGTGGTTAGAGACGCTTCTGCTTCCATAGCTGAGACCTGACTGACTCTGGAATGGGGGGTTGTTTTCCTCTCTCTGAAATGAAGCCATCTGGGTTTAGGGTTTGGCCCCAATCGAGAGCCCAGGGTAGGGGAGGTGGGGTGCAGTGGTCATCTAAGAATCTCCTTTGGCAGTCAGGATGCTCCCACCCCAAGTTTCTGCTTGTGACACCCTGTTTCTGACTCTGGGCTCAGAGGATCAGTTGGGCTTGTTGCTACTGTACCAGCCTCCCTGCTCCATGGCCACCTCCCTGCCTCAGCTCCTGGGGGACATCTCAGGGTTGGCATGGACTTGCCCAGGATTATGGTCCTGGGAGACTTCAATCTGCCATCCCTGGGTTTGGCCTCGGAAGCAGCCCAGGAGTTCATGGCCACCATGGTGTCTGTGGGTCTCTCCCAGACCATCCTGGACCCACTTCAAGGCAGTGGTCAATAAACACCAGATGTGATCTTCTTGTCAGAGCAATAGCGACATGACCTGATGGGGGAATCTGGGTTTTATTGTTTCAAATGTTCCACATGCCTTTTATTTGATTTTACTTTGAGCTGCCTAGAGCCACCTGGGCGAGATGGGGGGGGGGGCATAGAAGTTGAATGATGAATGAATAAAAAGGCTGGTCTCCTCTGAGAAGTCCGTGAAGCTGCAGAGGTTGAATGGTGAAAGGAGAGATTTGTCCTCCTCAGAGGATCCAGACAAGGCAGACACTCACTCTGTGTCTTTCTCTCCAATGCAGGAAGCAACCAGGCCATTTAGCAGCCCCCTCCCAGGTGAGTTTCCCCCTATGGAGGCTGAATGGGGGGAGAGGGAGGGAGGAAGGGAGGAGAGGGCTTTGGGGTCAAATGATCAATGGATGGGGAACATAGTTGGGGAAATCCCTCTTCTCTCTCCTGTTCATCTCAAACTCTGCAAGGGAAGGAATTTGGGGGAGAGGCAGTGAGGCTCTGGGGAGGGGTCTACCTTCCCCCAAACTCTTATCCTGCAAGGCCAGACTGGGGCCAGACCCCTCTCAGGATCTGACTTTTCTTGGGTCAGGAGGCTCAGAGTCCTGCAAAGAGGAGATCAGAAGGTTCCCACTGCAAGGGGGGAAAGAGGGAGACAGAAGGGACTTCCGGAGGGTCCTGCAGTCATGGATGGAGAGGGGGCTTCTCTCCCCTCCTTGATCCCATCTCAGAATCCCTCACCCACCTCAGGAGCCAGTCCCAGCCCTGCCCCTCCCCTCTTGCAACTCTGGAGATCCCACCCGGCTGATCCCTCTCTTGAGGCTGCTGCTTCTGCCCCTTCACAGGGCTGGTCTTTGCTGATCCCTATGTGATCCTTCCTCTTGGCTCCCTCTCAGACTGACCCTTTTTCCCTCCTCTTTGCAGCAGGAGTGGACAGTCCCAGCATGAGGAGAGAGGGGAGGAGAGGGGACCGACCTTCTGAATTAGGCCAGACTCTTAGGAGCCCTTCAGGGCCTTCCAACATGCAGGAACCAGGATATATTTTGGATCTTTCATGATTGCTTTCATCATCGAATCAGTAACCGTTTTTATTTTGATTGAGAAACAGAGGAGGAAAGAGAATCTTATGTCTTTATAATCGTGGGATCAAAAGGATTGAACTTGGGTTTATTAGATATTTTTTATTTATTTGCATCCTGACGAAGGTATTGAACATGTGCAACACACCTTCCTCCTCCTATTTTCCCCACAACGACAACAACCCTGTGAGGTGAGCTGGGCTGAGAGGGAGTGACTGGCCCAAGGTCACCCAGCTGGCTTTCATGGCTGACGCAGGACTTGAACTCACAGTTGTTTTCTAGCTTGGTGCCTTCACCACTAGACCAAACTACCTCGTATAGCTTGTAATAGCTGTGTAATATAGTTGGTAGCAACCATGTTGTTCTTTCTTATGACCTTTAATGAGCTCCTGCTGAGTAACAGGTTTTAGAGTAGGGTTCTTGGAGAATGTGACGAGGAATAGGATTTTTTCTTATTTTTTATTTTATTTTAGTTTATTTTTTATTTTATCTTATATGCCGCCCTACTCCCTGGGGACTCAGGATGAAGAGTTGATGCTATTATTTTAAGGGATAAGTTATTAATCTTCATCATACTTGCTCGGATTGAAAGGGGAGGTTTTCCCCTCTCTTATTTTTTTTCCTATTAGTTGTATAATAGATAGTATGTATAATGCAGGCCTGTCAAACTGGTGGCCCACAGGCCGAATACGTCACATGCCATTAAAGTTAATGTATTTCTTTTTTCTTTTTAAATTAAACTTGACCATATATTTCATCATCCAAAGTTTGACAAATAATAATATACCAAGTATAGCATTCAAACACTGAATTTTTCCAGATAGCCACTTACGGATTTTCATGCTATAGAAAAAGGGAACAAGAGATGGATTGCACAGCCAAGCTGCTACCTCCTTAACTATTGTATATATACTGTAAAGTTTGCCAAAATAAATGCTTTTGTTTTCTTCCCACTTGAGTTGCTGCCTGTTTTGGGTGGTTGAAGAAAGGAGGGATTTTACCCTCTTTGTTTATCAGAGACCCCAATTTCACTTTGAGTGGTAAGAAGGGGAGCAAACAAGGCAAAACCTGGAAGGAGCAAGAACTGGGGAGGGTTCCTGTGTGTTTCTTTGGGAAGGAGGCAGCCATTTTGTTCCTGCGTCCAGATGTTTAGCACCACCAGCTGATCTTCTGTAAAATGGCTATTTGGTCTTGGCTTGGTGGTGGCAGCAACAGAGGCTGCTTTCCCTCAATCCACGTGTGCCTCAGGCTATTGGCCATGTGGCTGAGCCTCACCCAGTGGCACATTGGGAGACAGGAGTTCAGTGACCAGCCAGAGCCATCCTGTCCCCTTGCAGAAGGGCAGCTTCTCCTACTTCTGAAAGATCCTCTCTGGGCTCTTCAGGTGCTCAATATGGTCCAAGAGTGGGGAGACCCTAGACGGATGGGAAAGAAGTCCCCATGTTACAGTGGTTCTTTCTGGGCACGGAGGTGTGAAAAGCTTTGGGACGTTCACCCCAATTCCTTTAGGGCTTCCCAGATGCCTTCAAGAGCTGGCCATCTTTCAGAGCCTAAAAAGTAAACTTCGGGTTTGTCAACCCCCGGCTCATTCATAGACCTCATTCAGCCCTTGAAAGCTAGTAATGTGGCCCTGCAAAACTTTTGATACTATAAGAAATATATAAAAAGGAAGTTTGTTATTAATATACGTTAACTACGTTATATATTTCATATGTGGCCCAAGACAATTCCTTTCCATTCAATGCTGCCCAGGCAAGCCAAAAGATAGGACACGGCTGCTTTAAAGCATTTTGTGAGTATTCAAAATGAGCGTCTTCTACTGATTGGAAAGTTTTAGAAATGTGTTTTCATTATTAGACACCTATGACTGGCCAGCTCACACAAGCGGTCTGGACCAACACAATAAAAACATCAGTAGAAGAACAGGAGACAATAAATACAATACACAAAAGACAAATGAGCACCAAGACCCTGGGAGCTGCTGATGACCTTGAGCTACTTTTCGACCATGGACCAACTAAACAACTCTCTTGTATGCTCTTCTTTTAATAAACACACACACTCACACTGCAAAGGCAAGTGTGGTTGACGTTGATGTTGACTTTGGTTGACGTTCCTGGAGACATTGCTAATTCCATGACCTGAAAATAAAACTAATAGTATAGGACTAATATTAAGTACAGCCAGGGCTGCCTGGGATTTTAAGCTTCATTATTAGCTTTTTAAATGGGGATATTTGAGCTTTTAACATGGCTGGCTGTGTTAGATTGTGGGCGCAACAGAAGAGGCGGAACGCAGAACATGTTTCAACACTTTATTTCCAATTGCGATCAGCAAGAACAAGGGCCGGCAGGCTGCCGGAGCTCTCCTTTTAAAGAGCTCCGTCAGCCTAGTCGGCTACTGACAGTGGTTTATTTTTCCCGCCGTTAGATTAGCCAATCAGCAGCGGGTATGCAAATAGAGTTCCATACGTCCGTACGTAACACCCCTCCCCTCCTAGATAGTACTTAACCAATCCAGGGTGGATTAAGCTACCTAATCACGCAGGTAGGTGGGGCGTTAAAGGGTGCGCCCGGACCTGCGCAGTTCACTTGTTCCAGTGGCCTGAACAGTCAGGCCTGCTGCCACTCCTGAGTCCTTGGAAAGAACCTCCTTGAATACTCCCATGGGCGTGGAGGACTCCGCCCCGGCCTCTCCTTCTACGGCTACTGGATCGCTTCGTGGAATGCCCACTTCCCCAGATAAGTGCTCATGCGCCTCCATCGGGCTTGAGTCTAGGTTTATGGTGTCATTTGGAGTTAGGGCTGGTTTTTTATTGTATTGGTTTCCGATTGCCGGTTTGTATGCTCCTCGGGGCAGAGTATCGCTTTGCTCTTGTACAGAGTCTGTGTCTGGTTGGACCTTGGGATTTTCTGGCTGCCTTAACCATGACTCTCCCAGCCTATTCCTAAGTTGGTCGATGGGCTTTTGCCACACCTGACCATCCTCAAGTTCCACTTGGTACGATTTTGGGCCCGTTAAGCGCGCTACTACCTTAGCTCGCACCCAAGTGGGATACCCGTTGTAATTATGGGCAAATACTAGATCTTCTGTCTTGAATGCCCTGGTCTGCCTGATTGAGTCCAATGGGGTTTCTGGGTGGTAATGGGGGTGCAAACGATCTAACTGTGACCTTAGTTTCCGTCCCATCAATAATTCGGCCGGGCTCCTATTTGTGGTTGCACTGGACGTAATATGTTGGGCTAGAAGGAATTTATCTATTTTTTCTTGCCAGTTGCCGGGGCCCATCCTGGTTAGGGTTTCTTTGGTCAGTCACACAATTTTTTCCGCTTGACCAATGCTCGCTGGATTGAATGGGGTGACCAATGCCTGCCTAATTCCTTGTTCTGCCAGGAACGCTTCCACGGCCTTGGCTGTCAATTGGGGTCCGTTGTCAGAGACTAGACCTGGGTTGCAAAGATTTTCCGTAGGGTCCGGATGGTTGCCTCTGTGGTCAGATTAGGCATGGAGACTACCTCTATCCATTTGGAATAAGCGTCTACCACAATTAAGAAGGTCTGTCCCCCCCATCGGCCCTGCAAAGTCAATACGAATTCTAGACCACGGTCCCTTAGGCACTTCCCACTCCCTGATCGGTGCCCTAGGTGGAGCTGGCTGGGTTTCCTGGCATGGCGTGCAGGTGGCCACCCACTGTGTAATGTCCCTATCCAAGTTTGGCCACCATATGTACCGTATTTTTCGGAGTATACGACGCACCTTAGTTTTGGGGGATGAAAACAAGGAAAAAAGGCCTCTGCCTCCAAGCAATTTGCCAAACAGCAAACAGCACAGATGATATACACTGTTTGCTGTGTATTTCTGTGCATGTGTGCCTGACCCATAGAAATAGCAAAGAATTGGAGAAATGTACATTATGGCAGTAAGTTTTCTTAAATGTAGTCACACTAACTCTTCCCAATTATTTAAATAGATCTACTCCAAGGTAACTAAACTCTAATACTAAACAGGACACTGTTACATTTCAGACTATACTTGTACAGAGCTATTAAAATTAATTAAAATTTCTGGAAGTATACATTATTCTCTATTATTTAAAAGAAGATACAATATCACTGGGCCTCTTCAGAGCAAGCATTTATTTTAAAAAGCTTCTTTATTTTGTTAAGTTGTCTAGATTTACAGGGATCTCCAACCTTAGCAAATTTAAGATGTGTGGACTTCAACTCCCAGAATTCCACAGCCAGCAAAGCTAACAAAGCTGGCTGTACAATTTTGGGAGTTGAAGTCCACAAGTCTTAAAATTGCCAGAGTTGGAGACCCCTGGCTCTAGAACAATAATAAAGCAGTCTTTAAAAAATAAGTCTAATAATTTGAACATTCTACAGACATTTATAGTTATTCACTTACCCCCTTCCATCCAGTTCAGCAAAAAATAAAAATCTGTGTGTCTCTCCCAGCTATTTGCCTCTTTGCAGTTAGTTTCACTTTCATTTTCCCACCTGGCAAACCTAATCAACTGTAGGTCGCGAACCTGCTACTGACTTGCTTGGCTTTACAGGCTCTTCCCTCTTTGCTGCAAACAGGTAAAATGCTGGAAGACAGAGGCCAAAGGGTGGGGGTGGCTGGGTGGGTGGAGTCTGGCTCCTGGTGATGGTGGCGGTCACCCTACGGGAGAGCTGCGTTGTTGAGTCCTTTTGGGAGTTCCGATCCCGTTTTCTTCCAGGGAACCTTTCTCTCTCGTCCCCAAAAAGTTTAATCCCAGAAATAGAATCCTGATTCGGTCCTCTTTCGAGTCCACTCCCCGTCCCCCTCTGGCCACTGTTTGATTAGGTCCCAAAGCCAGGGGTGGGTTCCTCCCGGTTCGGACCGGTTTGCCCGTACTGGTAGCGACCTGCTGGTGACATCATGATGACATCACAAAACCGGATCGGTCAGTGCTGGTCCATGGGCACCATCTTTTAAAAAAAAAATTGAATTTTTTGTATTTTTTTCCCTTCTGAGCATGCCCAGAAGCTGAGTTCCGGCACTGTGCATGCGGTTGCCATCAGTTTTTTGACTTTGTTTTTTTTGCCACGCAGCGCAGGAGGAAGTGAACTGGCAGCGAGGTAAGTTAGAACCCAACCCTGCTACCAGGGTTCCCCTGCGCCCCTTTTGGCTCCCAAGGGGATATAGGAAGGCTTGCTAGGCTCAAAACAGGGCACGGGGGGTGGTGCTAGTTTCCTCCTGGATTCCTCCCTCCTGCGCCTTCTACGATCTCCCCAGTTGCTTTCCCCATCGCACATTTTACACATTTCACAACATTTTACTCAATCCATGATATTTCCTGGCTCTAACAGTGATGTGCAAGCTAGGGAAGAATATCTGAAGGCATGTGTAATGTAAAGTGACCAGATTTTTTTTTTAAGCGGGACGGGGGGCGGGCCCACCTGGGCGCCGCCATTCGAGTTTTGCCCTCTGCGCATGCGCAGAACACTGCGCATGCACAGAGGGCAAAACAACGCAAATGTCGTCGTCCATGTGGGGGGGGGAGGCGGGAGGCCTTTCCTCGCCTCCCGCCTCCCCTTCGGGAGCCGGCAGTGGCTTGGGCTGGCAAGCGACGAACGGGAGGCGGGAGGCGGGGAAAGGAGGCAGCCGGCAGCTTACCTGTCGCGAGCTCCAGGCATCCAAGGGCCGCGGTCTCCCGGTCGCCCGCCCGGCCCCAGGGCAACGGCAGCAGTGAGGCGACGGGGGGGAAGGAAGGGGAGGGGGATGAGGAAGGGCTGTTTGCGCCGCTGGAGGGGCCGCTCGTGAGCTCAAACCAACGATGGCAGCGGCGACGGCTCCTCGTCCCTTACCTCTCCACCCGCATCCCAACAGCAGCGGCGCCTCCGAGGGCAGGGCTAGGGATGGGGCGGGGGAAGGAGAGGAGGAGCAGCCCCCCTTCCCCCTCTCCCCAGCAGGCAGCCGCCTCGCTGAAATTCCGCTTTGCCTTTGCCCGACTTGCTTCCGGTACCTCTGTTTTGTGCTTCCCCTTCTAAGGTGACCAGACGTCCCGCTGTTTTGGCATTCTTTCCAAAAAAGCGTGACATTTTGGAAAGAATGCGGGACGCGGGACACACGCTTGAAAAGCGTGTCTGTCCCGCCAAAAGCGGGACGTCTGGTCACCTTAGTGTAATGTTCTAATGTACAGAAGTTATGGTTAAATGTGTGGCGGAAAGTGGACTGTGGGTGTGTTTTTCCAAATGCAGTAAATGAGGTTGAATGTGTAGTTTTAAAAGAGCTGTGTGTGTGTGTGCATACACATACAATATATATAGTAGATAATGTATCTTTTTGTGTGCCTGTGTGTAATATGTATGTACACATATGGCATATATACATAGGATTAAATAGTATATTTTGGATGTTCAGTAGTAGTAAATAGACAGGGCAATTGTATCTCGTTGAGGCCTTTATTTATTTATTTTTATTTATCAAAATGTGTACAAGATAACAGGTATGATATAAACATAAACAAAAGCAAAGTAGGTATAGGTAAATTTGGACAATAGGACAGTAGGACAGGGACAGTAGGCACGATGGTGCGCTTATGCACGCCACTTACAGACCTTTGAGGCGAGGAGAGGCCAGGCACCCTAAACCTAACCCATGACGTGAATGACATCAAGTTGGCTGCACCCACTCAGTCACATGACCACCCAGCCACATGACCACCCAGCAACCCCCACCCAGTCACATGACTGACAAACCACTCCCACCCAGTCACATGACCACGAAGGCACACCCACTATCACATGACCATCAAGCCACGACCTCCGCCAGTTCCATCGGCCGGCCGAACCGGCGGCGAACAGGTAAGCCTGCGCCAGTAGGAACCCACCCCTGGCTGCGATGAAGGGGGGGTGTTTGGGGGGTGCGGGTGCACAAAGCTGCAGGATAAGAGAGACGGACCCCTCCCGTCTTGCTCCCCTAGAATCCCCCCCCCCTCAATGGTGTCCCGCTTTACAAAAAATAAAATCTGGTCACCTTAGATGAGGTGGGCACTTTGGAGTGAGAGCCTCACCCTCCTCTAATGTCCGATATGCAGTGCGGGTTCCAGACAGGTGAGCTGTATTCGAGGATATTCTTTCTCCCACTTGGAACTGAACCCAGATGGACATTTCTTCCAACACCGGCGACTGCCTGGACTAGCCCCTAGGACGGTGTTTCAGAAGCGCTTTGCCATTGCCTCCTTCTAAGGCCTGAGAGAGAAGGGCTGGCCTTGGGGGGGGGGGGGGCTCTGTGCCAGGACTCCGAAGATGAGGCAGCCTCCCACCGTCTTTCCTAGCGCCCCCTCCTTTCCCCCTTTTGCAAGCCCTGCGGGTTTTCTTTTTCGTTTCCACGCCCCGCCCCCACTGGAGCCGCTTTTGTTTTCGTTCCTCCGTTTAAAAACTCCTCCCCGACCACTGAATGCTCGAGGGCGGAGCAGCTTCGGTTTTGGACGGTGCAGGCTTCTTCTCCCTCACCGCACCTCTCTCAGTCTCTCCCCGGAGTCCTCCGAAGCAGAAGGAGAAATCCACGCGTGGGAAGGCGATGGGGCTTGGCCGGGCGCCCCTGGAGTTGCTGGTGTTGCTCCTGCTGGGGGGCTCCTCCGGTAAGCGCTTTCTGGGCTGCGTGGGGTTTGCAGACCCTCGTTTGGCTGGCCGGAATTTATTCAGGTCTCCCCCTCCCTCCACCCCCCCGCAGTGTTGTCGAGCGACCGTGTGAATGCAGGCAAAGAACCCGTAGAGAAACTTTCCTTGAATAGATTCTCCTTAAAGGAGAATCGCTCGTGATTGTCGTCCTTGGATTCGAGCCCACTGTTCCTACATATCCCATTATCCCCAGCGCTGGATTCTGGAATAAACCATTGATTTGCCTGGTAAGACGTTGATCGAGGAAACTGATCAAGGAGAGATTTTTCAACCTGGAAATAACGAGGAACTTTCTGACAGTGAGAACGATCAACCAGTGGAACAGCTTTTGCCTTCTGAAGCTGTGGGAGTTTGGGACTTTCAAAAAGAGATTGGACTGCCATTTGTCGGAAATGGTGTACGGTCTCCTGCTTGAGGGGGGGTTAGACTAGATGACCTACAAGATCCCTTCCAACTGTTAATTTTATTTTATTTATTTATTTATTTGTCACGCATATATGATTACAAGCAAAGTATAAACAAAGTATAAACATGATTGTATGTGTGTGTGTGTATGTGTGTGTATGTATATATATATATATATATATATATATATATATATATATATATATATATATATATATATATATATATATATATATATATATATATATATTCTGAGGTTTTCACGGGTGTTTGTATGTAGGTCTTTGGATATTTGGGTTTTGTCCCGCGTTTTCTCTTGCTCCTAGAAGCAGGAAGCAGAAGACTCCAGCCTGAAGATGATGAATGAGACTTCATCGAAACGTCGCCAAGACACTTCCAATTCCACGCGGGAGAAAACCCTAATACCCAAAGACCTATATATATATATATATATATATATATATATATATATATATATATATATATATATATATATATATATATATATATATATATATTATCAGCAAAAAATGTTACACACACACACACACACACACACACACACACACACACACACACACACACACACACACACACATATATATATATATATATATATATATATATATATATATGTAGGATTTTTTGCTGATAAATGAAAATAAAGGGATATATATATTATATATATATAATAGTACAAGCATGATTATGAGTAAAAGAGGTATGAATATATGGGTACATTAGGACAGGAACGGTAGGCAGGATTGTGCGCTTATGCACGCCTCCTACAGACCTCTTAGGAATGGGGTGAGGTCAATGGTAGATAATCTAAGGTTAAAGTTTTTGGGGTTTGGGGAAGAAACTACTGAGTCGGGTAATGTATTTCCAGGCATTGACCAGTCTGTTGTTGAAGTCAAATTTTTTGCAATCAAGTTTGGAGCAGTTTACATTCAGTTTGTATCTATTGTGAGCTCGTGTATTGTTGCGGTTGAAGCTGAAGTAGTCATTAACAGGTAGGACATTGTGGCAGATAATTTTGTGAGCTACACTTAGGTCAAATCGAAGACGGCGTAGTTCTAAATTTTCAAGTCCCAAAATTTCAAGTCTGGTTTCATAAGGTATTCTGTTGCGAACAGAGGAATATAATACTCTTCTTGTGAAATATCTCTGGACATTACCAATTGTGTTAATGTCTGATATGTAGTGTGGGTTCCAGACAGTTGAGCTGTATTCAAGAATTGGTCTAGCAAATGTTTTGTATGCTCTGGTTAAGAGTAAAATGTTTCCAGAGAAGAAGCTACGCAAGATTAGGTTAACCACTCTTAATGCCTTCTTAGCTATGTTTTTGCAGTGGCCTCTGGCACTTAGATAATTAGAGATGAGTACTCCATGGTCCTTTACTGAGTGAGGATCATCAACAAGGAATTCTGGGAATTGAAGTCTACAAGTCTTAAATGCTGGCTGAGGAATTCTGGGAATTGAAGTCTACAAGTCTTAAATGCTGGCTGAGGAATTCTGGGGGAGTTGAAGTCCACATGTCTTAAATGCTGGCTGAGGAATTCTGGGAATTGAAGTCCACATGTTTTAAATGCTGGCTGAGGAATTCTGGGAGTTGAAGTCCACAAATCTTAAATGCTGGCTGAGGAATTCTGGGAGTTGACGTCCACAAGTCTTAAATGCTGGCTGAGGAATTCTGGGAGCTGAAGTCCACAAGTCTTAAATGCTGGCTGAGGAATTCTGGGAGTTGAAGTCCACAAGTCTTAAATGCTGGCTGAGGAATTCTGGGAGTTGAAGTCCACAAGTCTTAAATGCTGGCTGAGGAATTCTGGGAGTTGAAGTCCACAAGTCTTAAATGCTGGCTGAGGAATTCTGGGAGCTGAAGTCCACAAATCTTAAATGCTGGCTGAGGAATTCTGGGGGAGTTGAAGTCCCCAAGTCTTAAATGCTGGCTGAGGAATTCTGGGAGTTGAAGTCCACAAGTCTTAAATGCTGGCTGAGGAATTCTGGGGGAGTTGAAGTCCCCAAGTCTTAAATGCTGGCTGAGGAATTCTGGGAGTTGAAGTCCACAAGTCTTAAATGCTGGCTGAGGAATTCTGGGAGTTGAAGTCCACAAGTCTTAAATGCTGGCTGAGGAATTCTGGGAGTTGAAGTCCACAAGTCTTAAATGCTGGCTGAGGAATTCTGGGAGTTGAACTCCCCAAGTCTTAAATGCTGACTGAGGAATTCTGGGGATTTTAAGTCCCCAAGTCTTAAATGCTGGCTGAGGAATTCTGGGAGTCGAAGTCCACAAGTCTTAAAAGTTATCAAGTTTGGACATTTTTGGTCTAGTCTAGTGGACTTTTGGTCTAGTCTAGTGAAGACTTTTGGTCTTCACTAGACTAGCCATGCCTAGTTCTTATAACCGTTCATCATATGTTTTAGCCTCCAGTCCCCTAAGTTCCAGAAAGTTGCAGGGCTGTCTGACTCATGTATGCATCCAGGCTGACACCCGATCACAGTAGCAAGCTCTCACAGCCCGGATATCAGGTTACACAGCCCTTTCCCCCAGTGCGAATGACAGCTCCTGGCTCGCTTGAGCTGACACCTGGTCGCTCTTCTCTGCCCTCTTTCTAGAGTCTATATATATATAGGAGAAATGGAACTTCCTGCAGGGGTGGGTTCCTCCCGGTTCAGGCCGGTTCACCCGAACCGGTAGTGATCCGCTGGTGACGTCACAATTATATCACCGACCCGGTTCGGTCGGTGCCGGTCCGTGGGCGCCGCCATCTTTTCTTTGAATTTTTTTGAATTTTTTGAAATTTTTTTTCCTGACTGGACCGGGTCTCCTGGCGATGCAGATTCGAGGCTTTCCCACAGGAAACGAGGAAAGCTCCGTGGCGCTGCGGCGCTAACCACGCCTTCTTCCATTGTTTTTCTGTTCATTGGGCAGCCTTAGAGTCTCTTCCGTGTTTGTATTTTGACAACGGAAACTAAACGGTGACAATATCATTTTTCTTTGGTCATTGTTAGTAAAAGTTGGCATAGTTTATGTCATGTGAATTTAGTCTCCCCTCCATGGCAGGGCTGAAAATACTTTGATGCTCCTCTGTCAGGTCTTTGCATGACAGAAACTGAAATAATTTTGTTTGTTTATCTTTGGTTCACCAGAGTTGCTTTCAGGTGACAGGAACCTCCCCACAGAAGCTGAAAAGGTTTGGGGAGAGGACCCCAGCTGAGCCCCCCACCCCCATACAACATGGATGGTCTCAGCAGGAACTCCCAAGCAGCCTCAGTGGGGGCAGGGGGGTGGGGCCAGGGTGGAGAGGCCCCATGGGTTTCTGGGGTGAGGGGAATTCTGGGAGTTGAAGTCCACACTGAAGTCCAAGTGGCTGAGTTAGAGAAACTCTTGAGTTTTAATGCCTTGAGAGTCGCTGATGGGTAGCTGAGATCACCGAGAGCTTCTGCACCGGAGACAAATTCCCTGTGTGTCCAATCACACTTGGCCAATAAAGAATTCTATTCCATTCCATTCCATTCCATTCCATTCCATTCTATATTCTATTTTATTCCTATTCCTATTCTCACCGTCCTACCAAGTTGGCTGAGGGGCATTTCTGCCTTTCTTTCTGCTCACAAAGTGCCGGATCAGCTTGACAAGAGGAAAAGTTTCAGAGAAAGTGAGATTCGGTATAAATCTGGTGCCTTTCTAGCACCTGGGAATTATGGCTTCAGACCCTAATTGGGTGGCTGAAATTCTTTCTTTATTCTCTCTTGGGATAATCACAGATTTTCTGTGGCATAGCAATAGCACCAGCGCTTAGACTTATATAGGTAGTCCTCGACTTGCGACCACAATTGAGCCCAGAATTTATGTTGCTAAGTGAGAAATTTGTGCGTTTTGCCTCAATTTACGACTTTTCTTGCCACATTTGTTAAGCAAATCACTGCAGTTGTTAAACTAGTAAAATGGTTTTTAAGTGAATCTGGCTTCCCCATTGAGTTTGCTTGTCAGAAGTTTGCAAAAGGGGATCACATGACCCCAGGACACTGCAGTCGTCATAAGTGTTTGAATTTTGATCATGTCAAGAACATGTGGATGCTACAATGGTCATACGTGTGAAAAATGATCATAAGTTACTTTTTTCAGTGATGATGTAACTTTGAACGGTCACTAAATGAACCGTTGGAAGTAGAGGACTACCTGTATACCACTTCACAGTGCTTTCAAGCCCACTCGAAGCAGTTGAAAATGTCAGCCTATTGCCCCAACAATCTGGGTCCTCATTTTACCGACCTCGGAAGAAATCGACCTTGAGCAGGTCAGGATTGAACTCCTGGCTGTGGGCAGAATTGCCTGCAATGATGCATTCTAACCACTAGGACACCATGGCTGAAGGTATGGGGTTGAGCTCCACTGAGTCCTGGGTTCAAAGCCAATTCCTGTTCGGATGCCTGAACTCTGGGACAGGAGGGGGAATTTCCCAGTCGGGGAGGGGGCTAGGAGGAAGATCTGGGGGGGCTATGTGGCGTCATTGCTGCTCCCTTCGCTCCCCCCTTTGCCTCCCCATATCTCCCAGGCAAGCAGTTTGGGTTTCCTGTAAGGATCCCTCGGCCTCTGGTCTTACCCGAATTCCCCCCTCCCCTTCCCCATTTTATAAAATCCCCCCCCTCAAATCTGCACCTATTAACAATCCATGTTGGCCCTCAGTGAAGTCAGAACGTTTTTTTTTTCTGTTGGGGGACAAGATGGGGTTTCCTGCTGCTTTTGAGCTTCTGAGGAGGGAGCCTCCCATCTTCCTTTGGGGCAGAGACTGAGCAATGCAGAAGGGGGAGTTGAGGGAGGCCTTGCTGGAAGGGGGGAGGGCACAATTGGAGGGGAGCACATAAGGTTTGGGGATCCTGTTCTCTCTTTGGCTCTGCTTTCCCTTCCTTTCCTCTCTCCCCCCCAACCTCTCTGCCCCCCAACCCTTCAGGCCCTCCAGAAGATGCTCCTTTGTCTCTCGGTCTCTCCCTCTTTCAACCCTCTTTTTCTTTCTCTCTCCCATCATCTCCCCCTTCATTTTCTCTTCTTCCTCCTCTGCCCCCAGTTCTCTTCTTCTTCTTCCTTCATTCTAGACCTGGAAATGGGGCCTTCCGTGCCCCATATAGCATCAGGGTCCTTAACTGAAGCCCCCTAACTCTGCCCCTCTGGGTCCCTTCCAGGCGCCTCCTCCCACTCCATGAAGTATTTCTACACCGGCATCTCGGAGCCCAGTCAGGGGCAGCCCCACTTTGTTGTTCTGGGGTTTGTGGATGATCAACTCTTCAGTTACTATGACAGCAACAGCCGGAGGGAGCAGCCTCGAGTCGACTGGATGGAGAAGGAGGATCCCCAGCACTGGGACACAGAGACCCAGGTATCACGTGGCTCTGAGGAGCTGTTCAGAGACGGCCTGGAGACTCTGAGGAATCGCTACAATCAGAGCGAAGGTGAGTGATGGGTCAGGTTTTAGATTTAGATTTATTATTAGAGTTGGAAGGGACCTTGTAGGTCATCTAGTCCAACTCCCTGCTCAAGCAGGAGTTCCTACACCATTTGAGACAGATGGCAGTCCAGTCTCCCCTTGAAGGTCGCAAGTGTTGGGGCTCTCACAACCTCCGCTGGCAAGCTGTTCCACTGGTTGATCGCTCTCACCGTCAGAAAGTTTCTCCTCACTTCCAGGTTGAATCTCTCCTTGGTCAGCTTCCATCCATTATTCCTTGTTTGGCTTTCTGGTGCCATAGAGAACAGCCTGCCTCCCTCCTCTCTGTGGCATCCCCTCAAGTATTGGAACACTACTATCATGTCAACCCTGGTCCTTCTCTTCGCCAGACTGGCCAAGCTCAGTTCCTGCAACTGCTCTTCGTATGTTTTATTTTCCAGACCCTTTATCATCCTGGTTGCTCTCTTCTGCACTTTCTCTAGGGTTTCAATGTCTTTTTTGTAGTGTGGTGACCAAAACTGGATGCAGTACTCTAGGTGTGGTCTGACCAAGGCTTTATAGAGTGGTACTAGTACCTCTCTGGTCCTTGATTGTATCCCTCTATTTATGCAGCTCAGGACTGCGTTGGCCTTTTTGGCTGCTGCTGCACACTGCTGGCTCATATTTAGTTGGCTGTCTACCAAGACTCCAAGATCCCTCTCGCAATCGCTGCTATTGAGTGTGGTTTCACCCAGTTTGTATGTGTATTTTTCATTCTTCTTACCTAGGTGTAGAATTTTACTTTTCTCCGTGTTAAATTTCATTTTATTGGTTTGGGCCCAGTGTTCGAGTCTGTCAAGGTCCCTCTGGATTTTGAGTCTGCCCTCTGGGGTGTTTGCTACTCCCGCCAGTTTGGTATCGTCTGCAAATTTGGTTAGTTCTCCTGCTATTCCCTCATCTATCACTGAGCTGAGATAGCGCAGTGGTTAAAAGCAGCATTGCGACCTTCAGCTGATTGCTACTTCAGCAGTTCAGCTGTTCAAATCTCACTAGGCTCAAGGTTGACTCAGCCTTCCATCCTTCCGAGGTGGGTAAAATGAGGACCCAGATTGTTGGGGGCAATATGCTGAACTCTGTAAACCGCTTAGAGAGGGCTGTAAAGCACTATGAAGCGGTATATAAGTAAAGTGCTATTGCTATAAGTGCTATTGCTATCTAGGTCATTTATGAAGATACTAAAGAGTACTGGGCCTAGGACGGAACCTTGTGGTACGCCATTGCTTACTTCTCTCCATGTGGACTTAGAGCCATTGAGGACTACTCGCTGGGTACGGTTGGTCAGCCAATTGTTAATCCATCTGGTTGTGTAGCTGTCTATCCCGCTTTTTTCTAGCTTATGAAGAAGTAGGTTGTGGCTCCTCCGGCCCCATATTCCCCTCCCCAGGAACCAGAGGGGGGAGAGAAGGGGGGGTCCCTTCAAAGGGAAAGGCTGCTTCCACAACTTTTAAAACGTCTTTTTTTATATGTTTATTCTTTTTAAAAAATCAATATAAGATTGTCCCTGCCTCCATAGCTGACATTTTCTGCCAATTGCAGTTAATGAAAACCTGTTTAAATTTATCCATCTGTCTTTCTGAATGTTGATATTGATATGGGTATAAACTGAGGTAAAAAGAGACCAAAATCTCCCCTCCCCCACTTGAAAGTTGGAGGGTCTGACTTTGGTGGATCTCCTGCTGTGGGGGAGGAAGGGAATCACAGGTCTCCCCCCCCCCAAAAAAAGCAGGTGGATCCTAAGGAGATCCTGAGGGAAGCAGGTCCTCGTCCTTCTCTGTTTCCACCCCAGAGAAATAAGGGATCAAGTGCAGATCCACCTGGGATGACTAGATCCCTTCACCCGCTTTTTGGAGGGACGAGGGGGGCCCAAATGCCAGGAGCTTCTTCTCATCCTCCAGTTGGAAGGAGAGGCCAGGGAGGCCCAAATGGGGTGGGGGCTCTTGGGGGGGGCACAGGTCCAGGATCCTCCCAATCTTGAGAGGGAAAGACAGAAAAGAAAGGATCCTCCATTTGGGGCCCTTCCAGAGTCGCTCAGAGCCTTCATGGCTTCCCATCCTTGGTCTCTCAAGCTGAACTCCTGCCCTGCCCTCTTGGTGGGGCTGCCCTGGAGGGGGGAAGCCTTCTTCAGCAGCCCCCCCCCTTCTGCCATCTTTGGGGGGGGACAAGTTTCATCTTCAAGGAACCTTATGGGGGGGGGAGGCTGAAAGCAAATGTGTGTCTAAAGAGAGGCTGCTTTTGGCTGAGGTAAACCTCCACAAACATCCGCCATTTTCCCTCCTTTCATCCCAAGGAGCTGCAGCCCCCCTTCTTCCACCCTTTCCTTGCCCCTCCCCCCTCCAGGCAGAACCCAGAGCTCTGCCAGTCCTGCCCCTGATCCCCTCCAGGGTCTCCCCAGATCCCTCCAGGCCCCCTGCTGGCCTCTCAGGGGAGCAGAGCTGGACCCAGAGGGCTCCCCCTGGTGGTGAAAGGAGGAAGGAGACCGGCTAGAGTGGAGGGGAGCCTCCTTTCCAGGCTAAAGAGCCCCAAATGTCCCAACCTTTCCTCAAAGGGAGGCTGCTTCCACCCTTCCATCGCCTGAGTCGCCTCCTCAGGACCTTCTCCAGCTCCCTCCGGTCCTTTTGGGGGTCTTTTGACCACAACTGCTCCCAATATTCCAGATGTGGTTGCTCTGCCTTGATTTATGGAAAGGCTTTGTGACATTAGCCTCTCTTGTGTTTTCAATACAATTTTAATGATCGCTGATATCCTGTTTGCGTTTTAAACTTTTTAATATAATTTGTATTAAACATTTTGAACAAAAGATAAAAACTAATAGAAGGTAACATAAAGTACAGGAGAAAAAGGAAACAATCAAATAAAAAAAAGTGCAAGAAAAGAAAACAATTGATGAAAATAAAGAAAAAAGGCATCAAGAAGTGATTTCTGATATTTTTCACGGCAGTTCTAAATATAACTATATTTCAGCCCCTCTAAAACAGCCTTTCTGAACCTTTTGACCCTGGAGGAACCCTTGAACTATTTTTCAGACCTCAGGGAACCCCTGAACATCCAGCCTCAGAGATAGGCTGAAATTGTTTCATGCATAGACCTGTAGAGATGCATTAATAGTGTTCTTACACTAATAATAAAAAAATGAAACTTGCTTTTTCAATGAGATTCCTGTTTTTTTTTGCTGCACAAATATTCCATTCTGTGCCAAACTTGAGATAAGAACACATTTCATCTTCAACTGAAATTAGACAATTTCTGTGGTAGCTTTTGATGCTTCTGAAATAAGACAGAGCTTGTTCTCAGAAGTTCAAAACTGCAGCCAGATATTCAGGGCCTTCCTGTGAATGGCAGGAGACTCTTCTTGGACAGAAATCCAGAACTTTTTTCCCCCATGGGGAGATCAGGGAATCTCCTCTCGAGGGAAGGATCAGACTGCAGCTCACGAGGATCTTCCTCTTCCTCCAAAGGGAAGTTCTCTGGCTGATCAGAAGATGCAGAGAAAGGATCCCTCACCCCGTCATTCCTGATTGTGGAAAGGGAGGGAAAACACTGGTCAGTTTGGTTAAACTGTACTTGCAGGTGGTTTTCCCTTAAATTTCAGAGTTTCTGGCGTCCTTCCTCCCTCTCAAGCCCAAATAGGAGTAGAAACATTTCAGGATTTCCTTTTGGTTTTTTCAAACATTCAGTTTTCTTTTAAATCCAAGAATCTGTTCACTTGAAGTCGAAATATCTTCTCCAGGGACTTGCAAAGACTGTGAACTTCAAGCTCATTTCAAAGGTCAATAACCCTTTGGGTGTCCAGATCAGACTGGGCCACTTGCTGCTGTTGCTGAGGAAAATATTCCTTTGTGGCCCTCCGAGGCTTCATTCCCACATTGCACTAAACCATGGTTTCTTTCTGGTTAGCCCAAAGTAGGAACCATCCCTTGTGACTTGATGCTATTTGTGAACATAGACCAAGATTTATAGTCACAGGGATCCCTGCAAGCTTTTATGTAGATCAATCAGATCCTCTTTGTGACCATAAGATTCTCAGTCCCTCTTTGCAGCTTCAGATTCAGGCTACTGTTCCCTCTCTGGGATCCCTTCCTCCCCACCCCCAGAGGAAGAGGAAAAAGAAAGATGGAAGGATCTCCGTCCCTCTGTTTCTTTTACCACTCCTCCTTTTCTCGGTCTCTCTTGGGATCCTCTGCTGGCTTTTCCAGCTTCCCTTTTCCTTGGGAGCTTCAGGGAGCTTCATCCTGGAGGGGGAGGGAAATGCAGGGAGGGAGGTCAAGAGAGGGGAGAAGGGAGGTTAGTGATTGGGGACTTTCTTTCCCTTGAACTCTAGGGAGGAAATGGGGGTGTCAGTGCCTCTGTCAAAGTCCCTGCAGGAAGGGGGGTAGCTCTGTCTATCTTCAAGACTCCCATAACCATCCTCCTGTCTGTCCTTTAGGCCTTCACACATGGCAGCTAATGTATGGCTGTGAGCTCCAGAGAGACGGGAGCAAAGGAGGGTTTATCCAATATGGCTACGAAGGGAGGACCTTCATCACCTTTGACAAGAAGACCCTCACTTGGGTGGCACCCGACCCCCAGGCCCAGATCACCCAGAGGAAATGGGATGCTATTCCTGGAATGACTCAGGGAAATAAGGACTACCTGGAGGAAATCTGCATTGAGTGGCTGAAGAAGTTTCTGTCCTATGGGAATGAGACGCTGCTGAGGAGAGGTGAGCATCTAGATCCAGGCTGGACTTTCCTCCTTTATGGCTGGATCTCTTGTACACATTCAGCCCCTTTGGGTCCCTGGTCTAGAGCCTGTTTGGCCTGGTAGGAATCCTCTCCCCCCCCCCCCCTTTCAGCCTCTCTCCAGGACACGGGAAGCCCTGTTTGGTGTCCATTGCCAGGCAGCCATTCAGTGGACCAGGAAATGCAGCCTCTGCCTGGCAGGTGTCTGGGTGGATCAGGCAGGAAAATCAATTGGAGGTGTCCTGTTCACTGCACACAATGAGGCAACCCTTTGGGGCCATTCAATGAAACCCCCATTAGCCAAACTGTATTTGAAAATGGTGGGCACCCTTAATTTCCCCCCATTAACTCTGCTTCTCCCCACATCCCACAGGGGGCTCCCTCCCTGCCTTGCACCTGATGGTGCACCTCCCATCCCCACCACTAGGGGCTCCACTTCTACCATTAAGAAGATATTATCAGTGCCCCCACTTGGACAAAAAGGGCCATGGATGAGGGGTTCTTTTCTTTCCGGGGGGGGCAGGGGGGAGCAAAGTTTCTGTCAATCTTTCTCTTAAGCCTCAAACAGGTTCCCACAATTCTCAGTGAGCCTTTCTCAAAACAACCCCCTCCCCACCTTCAGGAACACCCTCTCACCTCACAGGGGGCATCACATTATAATCTTTTCCTATAATTTTTTATTAATTTACCATTTAGAACACCCCTCCCCCCTCGGTCTACCCCTTCCCCCCTGGGGTCCTTGATCCCTCCAGGATCAGCTGCATGAGATTAGGATCAATGGGGGAATCACCCCCACTGATGATTGCAAACAGCCCCTCCCTGCCTGGGGAGGACCCTCTCTCTCTTCCATTGACATCAATCTCTCTCTGCCCCCCCTTTTCAGAGACAAAATCTCATTTCCAAATTGATCGGTGTGAGATTCCCTTTGATCTCTTTTCCCCTTAAAATTGTGGTTGTGTCCCTTGGAGCATATCCTAAAACTCTTGGAGACACTGCAAGTGTGGATTGTAAATCTTTGGGTTAAAACTAAGTGGTGGGAGATTTCCTGCCCATCCAAGTTTCTCACCCACCTTCCATGCTCTGGAGGGGCTCAGAGTTAATTCCGGTGTTTCTGCAGAGACCCCAAAGGTGACGGTGAGAAGCAGGACGGAGGTGGAGGATGGGATGGAGACACACGTCTGCCGCGTGGATGGCTTCTACCCCAAGGACATCGATGCCTCCTGGAAGAAAAATGGGGAGGTCTGGTTGCAGGATACCTTCCATGGGTCTGTGGCCCCCAATGCGGATGGGACCTACCACTACTGGCTCAGCGTCCGGATCGATCCCAAAGAGAGGGGCCGCTATCGGTGCCACGTGGAGCATGACAGCCTGCAGGATCCTCTGGACTTGGAGCTGAAGGGTGAGAGGCTGCAGGGGGGGGGGGAAGGCTGGGCTCTTTGGCAGGCTGGAGGGTTGTGGGAGAGAAATCTGACCCCAGATGTGTCCAGATGTGAACATACCTGAGCTTTAAGCCACTGGTTTTTCCAGTGTTTGAGGTTGGTGAAGCTGCAGGGACCAGACCATAGAACTGACTTCAGGTGATGGAAACTACAGAATCCCATCACAATACTTGGCTGATCCTGATGAAATGCCCTTAGATCCTCTCTTAGGCCTTCCCTGTTTCTTGCCTCCAGCAGAAAAGCAGCAGTTAGGCTGAGCACCAGAAACAGATTTGCTTTTGTTTACAATTCCTAAAGTAGAAGAATCAGGAGGAGTCTGGTAGCCCCTTTTCTGAAGGCAAATTTTGATTAAAATTGATGAACTGCAGCTGACTTCAGGAAATGCAGAGAGTGGCTGGACTGATGCATCAGGAGTCAGAAAAGAGGCTCCCAAGTCTGAGTTTTTCCCCATCAGAGACTAACAGGGTTTCCTGCTTTAAAGGTCAAAAGGTCACTCTGTGTTGCTGCTCTAAGAAAGAAGTTGCCCATTATTTTATGATACGATATAAAAATTCCCGAGGCTCAGCATAAAAAACCCTCTCTCAAAGAGTTCTGTATATGCTCAGAAGTGTCCTTAATGTACACTGGACTTCCAAGGTTGCAAAATTCAAATTCAATTTTTTAATTGATGATTGTCACCACGATACAAGAAATATTCAAATGTAGCTATTTTGCTGATATCCCAGGCAAAATAAAATATTCCTTTTATTTTTGTTGTTATAGCAAGCATCAATTCACAAGTGGCATGATTGCTCGTCAATGGGAATCCTGAATTTTGTGGAAGAGAATTTTAAATTTAAAGTTCCCTCCTCAAAACTGCTTCCCCCCCCCCTCAAGGAATATCATTTTTTGATGCCTAGGTAAGACCATACTTGGAATTCTTCATCCAGTTTTGGTTGCCACGATATAGAAAAGATGTTGAGACTCTGGAAAGAGTGCATAGAAGGGCAACAAAGATTATTCGGAGCCTGGAGGCTAAAATATATGCAGAGCAATTGCAGGAATTGGGCATTTCTAGTTTAATGAAAAGGAGGACTAGGGGTAACATGACATGTTCCAATATCTCAGGGGTTGCCACAAAGAAGAGGGAGTCAAACTATTCTCCAAAGCACCTGAGGATAGAACAAGAAGCAATGGGTGGAAACTAATCAAGGAGAGAAGCAACTTAGAACTAAAGAGAAACTTCCTGACAGGGAGAACAATTAATCAGTGGAATGGATTCCCTTCAGAAGTTGTGGGTGGTCCAACACTGCAAGCATTTAAGAAGAGACTGGATAGCCACTTGTCTGGAATGGTATAGGGCCTCCAGGTTGAGCAAGGGGTTGGACTGGAAGACCTCCAAGGTCCCTTCCAACTGTGTTATTCCGTTTTTCTATTTCTGCCATTTGTGGGACCATCCAGAAGTTGAATATCACCATATTCCATTTTCATGCTGAAGTTCTGGAAGCACAAAATACAATTTTATGCTATTTCTGGACTGGCCAAAGAAAATGAAAGTGTGTACTTTAAAAAAAGGCTAGGTGATATGAACTCTTTTACTTTAAATAATAAAATGCAAACACTCAAACTGAAGAAAAAAGCATACAGATCTGCCCAATTCCACTCAGAGTCATGACTTATTGGGGCAGCCTATAAAAAGAACAAAAATGTTACCTTGAGAAGGACACAAAAATGAGCCCATGGAGTTTGTAATTTTGGGTATTTTCAGCTTTCACTTCTTTAGGTCTCTTCCCTGATTGGGAAGATTGTTTGGGGTTCTCCTTCAGTGATCTGCTCTTTCTCCCAATTCAGAACCAACCAATTTAAAATCCAACCTGGGGCTCATCATCGGCTTCGTTGTGGCTGCTCTTGTCCTGGGGTGTGTGATTGGTGGGATCCTGCTATTCTTCAGTAAGTATCTTTTGGGGGGAGGGTGATGGAAGGAAGATGGGGAGATTCCTTCCAAGTCTTTCCCTTTGAGGATCTCCTTCTGGGCTTCCTTCTGTCCTGTTTTCCCAGCCCTCTTGGGGAGCATCTGAGATCTTAGCCTCTTGCTGGGACTCCAGTCTCGATTCAGCTGAGTCTGAGATTCAGGCAGTCCTGTCTCCTTCTGAGTTGGGAAGAGGCATCCCGGTTCCTTTGTCCCTCTCAAAGGCTTTGATCAAAGAGCAGCAGAGAAGGATTTCCATGAAAACCATCCTCCCCTCCCAGCTGCTGCTGCTGCTTCCCCCAATTCCCCTCCATCCATCTCGGAGGCAGCAGGTCTCTCTTGGGGCAAATCAGAGGATAGATTTGTATTTTGAAGATCTTTCTGTCTTTATAGATGGGACAAAGGGTCTGTGAAGGATCTCATGGGGTTCTTCCTCCTATGGAGGGAGAGTTTGGATGATCTCTGGTGGATTCTTTTGAGCTTTCACTGATTTTTCTCCTTGCAGAAAGACTTCAAGATGACTACAATGCAGTACCAAGTGAGTTAATTGTTCTCTTTCCATGTAATTTCCAACTTAGAACAGGCCTCAGAGGCACCATCACTTGAGGATTGTGTGTGTGTGTGTTTAAACACAAAAGAAACTCATGAAGCTGCAGAGTTGTGCTATTTCCTCCTAAGAACTAAGCTGGGGAAGGAGGCCCCCTTTTCATAACAGCCAGGCTGATATTGGGAGTGAAGATTTAGGACAAGAAACCAGAGGATGAGAAGATCCATTTGGGTGAAAGATTTGCTCTGACTGAGAAGCTGCTCTGTTTTCCAAGTAGGAGGAACTTACAAAATTCACTTTCCTTGCACTGGATTGTTCCTCTGGAGGAGAAAGGAAACTCTCCCTGTTGGATTTCCAGGCATATTTCCAGGCATTCATTCAGGCAGGGAAGGCAGCCCACAGTCTGCATGGTGGAGCCTGGCCCCCTTTGAGGGAAAGAGCCCTTCATTCCTTGGTGGGAAAAAGGAAAACCACCGCAATGCCGTGATCCCCAGTGGTTGGAGACTCTTCTGGTGGGATAGCTGAGACCTGGCTGAATCTGAAAGTGGGGGGTCCCCCTCTCAGAGATGTGCCCAACTGGGTTTAGGGTTTGGCACCAGCCGGTACCCCAGGACGCAGCGCAGGTGGGATGGCAGTGGTCCTCTGAGAGTCTCTCTTGGCTTTCGAGGGACCTTGCGCCCCAAATTTCTGGTTGTTGCTCCCTGTTTTGGAGCTAGGTTCATGAAATCAGTTGGGCTTCTTCCTACTGTACCAGCCCCCCTGCTGAGTGGCCCCCTCCCTGCCTGAGTGCTGGAGATCATTTTGGGGTTGGCAGTGGAGTTCCCCAGGATTATGGTCTTGCGAGAGGGGTCCTTGGTGCTCTCTGAGCTTGCTTGACTAGCACTGAGGACGTTACCTAGTTACGGTAATGAAACATCTGCAAGAAAACAAACAAGCTCCGAGAACACCAAGGACCTCTCATTTCAACCCTGAGCTACAAATATTCCTCTTTATTGGTCTTGGAAGGCTGCAATCTGCCATCCATGGGTTTGGCCTCGGAAGCGGCCCAGGATTTCATGGCCGCCCTGGTGGCCATTGGCCTCTCCCAGATCATCTTGGACCCGACCCAAGGCAGGGGTCAATAAACACCGGATATGATCTTCTTTTTTTCAAGTTTTAAAAAGTTTTTATTAAATATAAAAAATTCCATTTCTCCATAAACTGTGTTCTCTGAGTACAATTAATTTTCAGAAATAGTAATAATAACAATAATATTCATAAAATTAATATTGATCACATATTTGCTTATCCATTTTGATAAACCTTCCTTACGTAATTAATCATTCTCTTATGCTTCCAAATTTCTAAATTTTGTTTCTGCTAGTTAGCCATTGATAATAGCAATAGCACTTAGACTTATATACCGCTTCATAGTGCTTTACAGCCCTCTCTAAGTGGTTTACAGAGTTCAGCATATTGCCCCCAACAATCTGGGTCCTCATTTTACCGACCTCGGAAGGATGGAAGGCTGAGTCAACCTTGAGCCGGTGAGATTTGAACAGCTGAACTGCTGAACTGCAGTGCTGCATTTTAACCACTGCGCCACCTCGGCTCTTAATAAAATAAGTCCCATGTTAAAAAGTATTCAGTTTCTTCCCTCTCCTTAATTTTAAGTATTAATCTATCCACTTCTGCGCATTCTAGTATTTTTTTTTATTACATTTTCCACTGCAGGGATCTCTTCACTTTTCCATTGTTGTGCAAACACAATTCTACTGTAGCTGCTGTTAAGACATGTAAAATTAAATATGTGTTCCCTTTATTGCATTTTTCTGGAAAAATGCCCAACAAGAATATTTCTGGTTTTAGATCTATATGTTGGTTTACCATTTTTTCTAACCATGTATGTATTTTTGTCCAATTTTTTTTGGCTTTGGGCATGTCCACCACATATAATACGAAGCCAGTGTCTGATTACATTTCCAACATTTAGTGGACATGTCCTTAAACATCTTTGCCAATCTTGCTGGTGAAAAGTGCCATCTATAAAACATTTTATATAGATTTTCTTTGTATGCAGTTGACATTGTTACTTTATAATTCCTATCCCACAATTTCTGCCATTTATCTAACTCTATAGTATAACCAAAATTTTTAGCCCATACTATCATTGTTTCCTTTACTTGCTCTTCTTCCATTTTAATACTCAATAAATAGTTATATATATATTTAATTAGTTTTTCATCCGTCCCTGTTAATATCTGATCTAGTTCTGTTGGTTCTTTATAAAAGCCATACATTTTAGCATCTTTCTCATATAGTGATATGATCTTCTTGTTGGAGTAAATGGCAACGTGATCTGGTGGAGGAAATCTGGTTTTTAATTTATTGTTTGAAATGTTTTACGTGGTATTTTATTGTAAGCTTCCTTGAACAGATGGATGGCCAAGAAGTTTAATAATAAAATTAATAAATAGGCTGGTCTCCTCTGAGAGGTTCATGAAGCTACAGAGGTTTAATGGTGAAGAGAGAGAGCATCAGGACAAAGCTATTCCCTGTCCTGTCCTCTGACTCTGTCTCTCTCTCCAATGCAGGGAGGAACCAGGCCATTTAGCGGCTCCCTCGCAGGTGAGTGGCCACAGTGGGGGCTGTGTGGGGAGGAGGGAGGGAGGGAAACGAGGACTTTGAGGTGCAAGGACCAACTGATGGTGAAGATTCTTTGGGAAATCCCTCTTCTCTCTCCTACTCATCTCAAACCCTGCAAGGGAAGGAATTTGGGGGAGATTCAGAGGGGCTCTGGGAAGGGGGGGCTCTGCCTGCCCCCAAACTCTTATCCTGCAAGGCCAGACTGTGACTCTTTTTGGGATCTGACTGTCTTGGATCAGGAGGCTCAGGGAGCTGCAAAGAGGAGATTTGCCAAGGAGTTACGTAGCAGTCGTCCAGCTGAAGTCAAAAGTCACTGTCATAAACATGCAGTTTAGATATATAAATATATTTAACATTTATAGTTGCAGCGGACAAAGATAGTCCGGAACAAAGGAGCATCTTGAGGTAAATCATATGGCATGTGGAACTCGGAGAAGAAAAAGGCGGGGAAAAGGGAAGCGCCACCTTTTATACCCACAGCAACCAATCATAGCGTGGATTGCTTTGTGCAGAAGCCAGCCCAACTGATCAACTACTTCTCATTGTATATTTTCCTGTTCCAGCTACTGAATTTAATATCCTAACAAGACTGGGGTGTGTGTGTGTGTGTCCCCAGTGCAGAAGGAAAAGAGGGGCAGATGAGGGGCTTCTTGAGGGTCCTGCAGTCATGGATGGAGAAGGGGTTTCTCTCCACTCCTTGGATCCCCCTGGGAATCCCTCCCTCCAGATGCTGAAGGAAGATCTGGACTCTCTGGAGGACATAAGGATCCATATGTCTCCAGAAGCAACAGAGACTAATATTGGATTCGTGTATTTGAGGGGGTGGGCATTGATGTTATGTAACTTGTGGGGCAGGTTCTCAGCCGCCTCAGGAGCCAGTCCCAGTCTCTGCCTTCTTCTACCTTGGAAAATCCCACCCAGCTGATCCCTCTCTTGAGGAAGCAGCAGTCCTCACCAGTAGGATCAGCTGGGCAGATTGGTGCTGATCCCTCAGCCTGGGCTGTGGGATTCCTCCTCTTGGCTCCCTCCCAGACTGACCCTGCCTGCTTTTTCCCTCTTCTTTGCAGCACGAATGGACAGTCCCAGCATGAGGAGAGAGGAGAGGAGAGGGGATCCGCCTTCTTCTGAATTAGGCCGGACTCTCGGGAGGAGCCCTTCAGGCCCATCCTGCATGCTTGGAACCAGGATGTATTTGGAGTCTTTCGCCATTGCTTTTATCATTGGCTCAGTAGCCTTTTGTATTAGGATTGAGGAACCGAGGAGAAAAGAACATCTTACGTGTTTATAATTGTGGAATCGAAAGGATTCAAACTGCGATTAGTATTTATTTGTATCCTGCTGAAGGCATCGAAGATATCCAACACACCTTCTCCTCCTATTTTCCCCACAACAACCACCCTGTGAAGTGGGTTGGGGTCAGAGAGAACGACTGGCCCACCCAAGCTGTCTTTCGTGGCAAAGGCGGGACTTGAACTCACAGTCGCTTTCTAGCCTGGTGCCTTAACCACTACACCAAACTGCCTTGGATAGCTTATAATAGCTTTGTAATATAGCTTGTAGCAACTGTGTTGTTATTTCTGGTGACCTTCAATGGGCTTCTGCTGATTAACAGGTTTTAGAGAAAGGCCCATGGCGGAATGTGGTGAGGAATAGGATGAAGAGTTTTACTTTAAGGGAGAGTGATTTACTGTTAATGTTCATCATAATTGCTAGGATTGAAAGTGGAGGTTTCTCTTTCTCTCTTATTTTTCTTTGTATTTCTTTGTGAGATTTATATACCGCCTCACAGTGCAAGCACTCTTTGCCACCAAAGCTGGTTATTTGGTGGCTTTGCTCCCTGTTTTTTGAAGGGGAGACTAGGAACGACCCAAGATGACCTTCGGACAATCCTGCACAGGCAGAGAAGAGAGGGGGGCTGGATGCCTGCAATTTTTAGTAAGGAGTGATCAGAAGGTCTAATCTCTTGCCATCCTTTCCCTTCAGCTGCTCGGCTTTCTTAAGCACACCTGGGTTTTAATTTCACGTTCTGAAGCTTTACAATCTCTTGATTCATGACTAATTGACTTCTGACCTATTTTATAAGCTGGACTTTTACAACTTTTTTCCTCCTCTTTCATTGTTTACCATTAAATTCAAATTATTATTATTATTTAATTGTAAGAAAGTTGCAATGGACTTTACGTTTACATTTACAAAGTATTATACTATAAATCTTGCTCTTTCTAGCTTTTTTCTTTCTTTTTAAGAGCCTCGATATTTAACTCTTAATTTTTTATGGAAAAATTCCTTTTTTTTAAAGGGGGGGGATCCTTTTCCCTGTGGAAGCTGTTGCTTATCTGCTTCTGTTGTCCATGAAGAGAGAACAAAAAGTGTTTTTCATGTCTTCCAAAGGTGATAAATTATTTTGGGAGATAACTGAAAAAAGAATGCGCTTCAACTTACAGGTTTTATTTGAAAATATAAACAAAAAAATTCCATGGGTCAAGAACTGTTCTGGAAAATCAAGCCGATATGCAAAAGCAGGAAATATCAGCTGGACCTAATTTGCATTTTGAAGAATTGGTGTTTAATTGGTCACAGTCACACTCAAAGAAGTACTTGGTTTGTCAGAAAAGATAAAATAGAATATAAATAGAAGAAACTCTTGAGATAACAGATATGATGAAGGATGGACTGGATTTTCTTGGCAAGAGAAATGCTGTGTTGTTGAGAATTATTCAATAATGAATCTGGCAGAGAGAATTACAACACAGACTTTTGAACTGGAAATGAGATGCAATTCTTAGTAAAGTTCCTAATTAAAAACCTAAGGAAAGGTTTCACAATTAAGAACCAAACACAAGTATTTAACACTGGACTTTTCCTGTTTTTTCATTCATGTTTTTCAATGTTTTTGTTTAGTTTTGTTCTGTCTCTGTTCAATCCTTCCTTTTCTTTTGGATTTTAATCTTTTACATAAAAGAAAACTATCAATTCTAAGAAAAATGGAACAGGAGATCCACAGTTTGGCTTGGCTCCTTTCCCCCTAACCGTTGCACATATACTGTAAGAATACGAAAATAAGTTTGCTGAAAATAAATGGTTTTGCTTTCTTCTTACCTCAGTTGCTGCCTGTTATTGGAAGTTGGAAATAACAAGGATTTCCCCCTCCTTGCTGTTCAGAGACCCCGATTTCACTTTGAGTAGTAGGAAGGGGAGCAACCAAGGCAAAAACGGGGGGGGGGGGGCTCCTGTGTGCTCCTTGGGGAGGAGGCAGCCATTTTGCTCCTGTCTCCAGATTTTTCTCTTGCCTCAGGCCGTTGGCCAAGTGGCTGGTCTCTGAGCCTCATCCAGGGGCCCTTTGGGAGACAGGAGTTCAGTGACCGGCCAGAGCCGTCCTGGTCCCCTTGCAGAAGGGCAGCTTCTCCTGCTTCTGGGAGATCCTCTCTGGGCTCCTCAGCTGCCCAATATGATGCAGCGGCCCAAGAGTGGGGAGACCCCTGATTGATGGGAAAGATATCCCCCATATTACAGATAGTCCTCAACTTACGACCATAACTGAGCCCAAAATTTATGTTGCTAAGTGAGAAATCCATTAAGTGAGTTTTGCCCCATTTTACGACCATTCTTGCCACAGTTGTTAAGTTAATAACACAGTTATTAAGTGAGTCTGGCTTCCCTATTGACTTTGTTGTCAAAAGGTCGCAAAAGGGGACCACATGACCGTGGGACTCTGCAACCGTCATAAACATGAGTCAGTTGCCAAGCGTCAGAATGTAAATCACATGAGCATGAAGATGCTGAAACGGTCATCAATGTGAAAAATGGTCATATGTCCTTTTTTCAGTAGCTTAACTTTGAAAGGTTAATAAATGAACTGTTGTAAATTGAGGACTACCTGTATAACGGATGCTTTTTGGGAGAGGAGTGAAAAGGGGGGTCTTTCACCCCAATTCCTTTTGGGCTTCCCAGATGCCCTCAAGAGCTCCCACCTTCCAGAGCCTAAAAAGTGGTTAGTTTCCAACCTGCAACACGAGAGTCACATTCAGCTTTGGCCAGCTAATAATGCAGCCCCACAAAACTTTTAATGTTACAATAAACAATATAAAAAATAAAAGAAGTGTATATTAACTATATTATATGATTCATATGCAGCCCAAGCCAATTCCTTTTCACTCAATGCTGCCCAGGGAAGCCAAAAGGTTGGAGACGGCTGCTTTAAAGCCTTTGGTGAGAATTCAATCCGCATTTGAGCACCTTCTTCTAATCAAAAGATTTAGAAATGTATTTATTTATTAGACCCTCTGACTGGCCACAAGAGCCTTTGAGCATTTTCATCCAGAGCGAAGATCACTCGGACCTGCAACATAGAATCATAGGGCTGGGAGGGACCTCAGAGGTCTTCTAGTCCAACCTCCAGCTTAAGTCAGGAGAGCTTATATACCATCCTGGTCAAAAGGTTGTCTAGTCTATTTTGGAAAACCTCCAGTGATGGAGCAGCCACAACTCCAGGAGGAGAATTGTTCCATTGATTAATTGTCCTCCTTACTTCTAGCTTCTAGATCTTTCTTTAAGAAGCTTCCTCTCCTCCTGTCCTCTGGGGCTTTGGAGAAGAAGTCAACCCCCCCTCAAAAGCCCCTCAAGTACCGGAAAACAGTTATCATGTCCCCCCCCCCCAAACCTTCTCTGCCAGAGGCTAGAAATACCCCCTCCCTCAGTCTCTTCCCCATAAGATTTGGCCTCCAGAACAGATCCTTTATCATCTGTGTTGCTCTTCTCTGCACACTTTCTGGGGTCTCGGCGTCTTTTTTCTATCGTGGCCACCAGAGTTGTAGCCAGCATTCCAAGTGTGGCTTCACTAAATGCAATATAAACCGACATTATGGCTTCTCGTGATCTTGATGTTCTCCCTCTGTTGACGCAGCCCAAGACTGCCTTGGCTTTTTTGGTAGCTCCCCCTGATCCCCGGTTGGGAGGGGCTGTGCGGGATCTCCCCTCCCCCTCGCCCCTCCCCCCCAGGCTCAGATAATCCTCCCGCTTTTCCCAGCCCCGCAGTCCCGCCCCTCCCCCAAGAGGCGGGATCCCTGGAAGGGGATTTCCCGACGGGACTTCCCTTTTCCTCTCCCCGCCTCTCTCGCCGGTTGCGCCTGGATGTCTGCCTAGCAACAATGACGAAAATGGCGTTACTTTTTTTCTATTGGTTGACTTCGCCCAATCGCCAGCGGGCTCTGGATTGTTGCGCTGTTGACCACGCGGAGCCCCTCTTGGGTTCCTCGAGACTTCAGGAGAGCGGGGCGCAGGTTGAGGATCGAGGCCAGGATGGCTCTCCGCTCTGCGCCCTCGTTGCTCCTGGTGTTGGTGGCGGTCGCCCTACGAGAGAGCTGCTTCGGTGAGTTCCTTGGGGGGGGGGGTCGCCCTTTTTATCTGCCAGGGAATCTCTCCCCCCAAAAAAAAGTATATTCCCAAAAGGAGAATCCTGATTCGGTCCTCTTTCTTGTCCGCTCCCCCTCTGATCACTTTGGGATCAGGCCCTAAATTTGCCCCCCCTCCAGGAGAGCCCCTTTGGGAACAGGACAAGGGTGGACCCTCCAGACGTCAATCAAGTCTACCTGGGCGCCCCCAAGCGCAGTTCTTTCCCTCCCCCAAAGTGGAGATTTTTGGAAAGCGGCGTTTGCAGATGATCAGGTCAGTTCACGAACTTCCGGGCTGCCTTCGCCCAACCCCTCCGCCTGGATCCTCTTTCCTGCCTGTGGCGGTGATCTGTGGCCCTTTCTGGCTTCTGCTGCTGTGAGAAACCGGCTTGTTTCTCGGTTCCCTGCATTGGCAGAGGCGGAGGCTGGTGCAAAGGAGCGATCGGGATAAGGCTGCCGTGTGAATGCAGCAGGATGAGAGCCTTTCTTCCTTTTCACTTTCTCCTGGATCCTCACCCTCCCACCGCATCCTAAACCCCAAGATCCCCAAAATTTTATTTTCCCAGACAGGCAGGGATTTGCCTCCTCAGGTGTTCCTTCTTCCATTCCAGAAGCCCCCAATATGGGGCAATTTGAAGAATTAAAAATATTTAAAATTTAATATTATTATGTTATTATTCCTTAGGAAGGGGCCTTGGGGTGTTCCTTGTTGTTTGCTCAGAGAAACTATCAGTGCAGCAGCTTTTCAAAAGACAGAAAGAAAAGCTAACAGGATCTTAACCATTAAATGGGCTGGGTTGGAGGCAGAAGAAGAGAAGCAGCTCTGGATGCTCAGCATGAAAGGAACGGCTTGCTTGGACATAGACAGGCCCAAACTTACCGTATTTTTCGGAATATAAGACGCACCGAAGTATAAGACACACCTTAGTTTTGGGGGAGGAAAACAAGGAAAAAAGGCCTCTGCCTCCAAGCAATTTGCCAAACAGCAAATAGCAAACAGCACAGATGATATACACTGTTTGCTTTGTATTTCTGTGCATGTGTGCATAGAAATAGCAAAAAATTGGAGAAATGTACATTATGCCAGAAAGTTTTCTTAAATGTAGTCACACTAACTCCTCCTGATTATTTAAATAGATCTACATTCGGTGTATAAGACGCACCCAAGTTTTCACCCTCTTTTGGGGGGTAAAAAGGTGCGTCTTATACTCCGAAAAATACGGTACTCATCAGCCCTTCCTGACTTGAGGAGGGTTCACGAATGTGATGTCTGACCTGCATTACATTCACACATTTCTCCTCTCAGGCAGACTTCAGACTTCCTCATTGCTCAGCCCCACAAGGGAAAGAAGCGGGTTCTGGATCACAGAGAGTCCGATCCCTCCTCCTTCTCTTAGATAAAAGCAGTATTTGGATTCTGAAATCTCCCCAGAGCAGGAAGTGGATCTGGGGATCCCCAAAAGCTCTGAGCAGCCCCTGGAATTGTGGGGAGGAGCAGGAAGAAGGAGGCCCAGGCCTTTGCCTTGAACTGGGAAGGACTGGGAGACCATACTGGAGGGAATGGGCAGTGGGACTGTTTATTTCTCTGGGCTGCGCAAGTCTTTCTTTTTTCTGTGTAGACGCAGGTTCTGCCCAAATAAGTCCCGTGAATGATCCTGAAAATGATCTTTAAAATCTTTGGTGCCCTGGAAGATTTTCTGATCTGAAGAGCTTTCAGAATGGAAACCAACAAAGGGGCCTTGGAGATTTCCCAGGAGCATTTTGTTTTCTTTCCATTCTTTTAACCCACTTAAAAGCTGTTGCTTTTATTGTTCATTGGGCAGCCTTAGAGTCTCTTCCGTGTTTGTATTTTGACAATGGAAACTAAATGGTGACAATGTGATTTTTTTTGGTTATTGTTAGTAAAAGTTGGCATAGTTTATGTCTTGTGAATTTAGTCTCCCCTCCAAGGAAGGGCTGAAAGTACTTTGATGCTCCTCTGTCAGGACTTTGCATGACAGAAATTGAAATAATTTTGTTTGTTTATCTTTAGTTCAAAAGAGGGGCTTTCCGGTGACAGGAACCTCCCCACAGAAGCTGAAGAGGTTTGGGGAGAGGACCCCAGCTGAGCCCCCCACCCCCATACAACATGGATGGTCTCAGCAGGAACTCCCAAGCAGCCTCAGTGGGGGGCAGGGGGTGGGGCCAGGGTGGAGAGGCCCCATGGGTTTCTGGGGTGAGGGAATTCTGGGAGTTGAAGTCCTCACTGAAGTCCAAGTGGCTGAGTTAGAGAAACTCTTGAGTTAAGCCTTGAGAGTCGCTGATGGGTAGCTGAGATCACCGAGAGCTTCTGCACCGGAGACAAATTCCCTCTATGTCCAATCACACTTGGCCAATAAATAATTATATTCTATTCCATTCTATATTCTATTTTATTCTTATTTCTATTCCTATTCTCACCATCCTCCCAAGTTGGCTGAGGGGCATTTCTGCCTTTCTTTGTGCTCACAAAGTGCCGGATCAGCTTGAAAAGAGGAAAAGTGTCAGAGAAATTGAGATTCAGAATAAATCTGGTGCCTTTCTAGCACCTGGGAATTACGGCTTCAGACCCTAATTGGGTGGCTGAAATTCTTTATTTATTCTCTCTTGGGATAATCACAGATTTTCTGTGGCATAGCAATAGCACCAGCGCTTAGACTTATACAGGTAGTCCTCGACTTGCGACCACAATTGAGCCCAGAATTTATGTTGCTAAGTGAGAAATTAGTGAGTTTTGCCTCAATTTATGACTTTTCTTGCCACAATTCCTGTTCGGATGCCTGAACTCTGGGACGGGAGGGGGAATTTCCCAGTCCGGGGTGGGGGGGAGGAAGATCCGGGGGGGCTACGTGGCGTCATTGCTGCTCCCTTCGCTCCCCCATTTGCCTCCCCATATCTCCCCATATCTCCCAGGCAAGCAGTTTGGGTTTCCTGTAAGGATCCCATGGCCTCTGGTCTTACCCGGATTCCCCCCTCCCCTTCCCCATTTTATAAAATCCCCCCCTCAAATCTGCACCTATTAACAATCCATGTTGGCCCTCAGTGAAGTCAGAATGGTTATTTTTTTCTGTTGGGGGGACCAGATGGGGTTTCCTGCTTCTTTTGAGCTTCGGAGGAGGGAGCCCCCCTTTTTCCTGTGGGGCCCCTGCAGCCTCCTTGGGGCAGAGACTGAACAATGCAGAAGGGGGGGGGTTGAGGGAGGCCTTGCTGGAAGGGGGGAGGGCACAATTGGAGGGGAGCACAACAAGTTTGGGGATCCTGCTCTCTCTTTGGCTCTACTTTCCTTTCCTTTCCTCTCTGCCCCCCAACCCTTCAGGCCCTCCAGAAGATGTTTTATTTCTCTCTTCCATCATCTTCCTATTCATTTTCTCTACTTTCTCCTCCGCCCCCCAGTTCTCTTCTTCTTCTTCATTCTTTCCAGACCTGGAAATGGGGCCTTCCGTGCCCCATATAGCATCAGGGCCCTTGACTGAAGCCCCCCTAACTCTGCCCCTCTGGGTCCCTTCCAGGCGCCTCCTCCCACTCCATGAAGTATTTCTCCACCGGAATCTCGGAGCCCAGTCAGGGGCAGCCCCACTTTGTTGTTCTGGGGTTTGTGGACGATCAGGTCTTTGCTCACTACTGAAGCCTCGAGTCTCCTGGATGGAGAAGGTGGGGAAGGAGTACCCCCAATACTGGGACAGAGAGACCCAGAGAGAACGTGGCCATGAGGAGGTGTTCAAAGAAAACCTGGAGACTCTGAGGAATCGCTACAATCAGAGCGAAGGTGAGTGATGGGTTGGGTGGCTCCTCTGGCCCCATATTCCCCTCCCCAGGAACCAGAGGGGGGGGAGAAAGTGGGGGGGGGTCCCTTCAAAGGGAAAGGCTGCTTCCACACCTTTTAAAAAGTCTTTTTTTATATGTTTATTCTTTTTAAAAAATCAATATAAGATTGTCCTTGTCTCCATAGCTGACATTTTCTGCCAATTGCAATTAATGAAAACATGTTTAAATTTATCCATCTGTCTTTCTGAATGTTGATATTGATATGGGTATAAACTGAGGTAAAAAGAGACCGAAATCTCCCCTCCCCCCCCCTGAAAGTTGGAGGGTCTGACCTTGGTGGATCTCCTGCTGTGGGGGAGGAAGGGAATCACAGGTCACCCACCCACCCCAAAAAGGCAGTGGATCCTAATTAGATCCTGGGGGAAGCAGGTCCTCGTCCTTCTCTCTGTTTCCACCCCAGAGAAATAAGGGATCAAGTGCAGATCCACCTGGGATGACTAGATCCCTTCACCCCCTTTTTGGAGGGATGAGGGGGGCCCAAATGCCAGGAGTTTCTGCTCATCCTCCAGTTGGAAGGAGAGGCCAGGGAGACCCAAATGGGGGGGGGGGCTCTTGGGGGGGGGCACAGGGCCAGGATCCTCCCAATCTTGAGAGGGAAAGACAGAAAAGAAAGGATCCTCCATTTGGGGCCCTTCCAGAGTCACTCAGAGCCTTCATGGCTTCCCATCGTTGGTCCTTCAGGCTGAACTCCTGCCCTGCCCTCTTGGTGGGGCTGCCCTGGAGGGGGAGAGGCCTTCTTCAGCAGCCCCCCCCCTTCTGCCATCTTTGGGGGGGGGAAGATTCATCTTCAAGGAACCTTATTTGGGGGGGGCTGAAAGCAAATGTGTGTCTAAAGATAGGCTGCTTTTGGCTGAGGTAAACCTTCTCCACAAACATCTGCCATTTTCCCTCCTTTCATCCCAAGGAGCTGCAGCCCCCCTTCTTCCACCCTTTCCTTGCCCCTCCCCCCTCCAGGGAGACCCCAGAGCTCTGCCAGTCCTGCCCCTGATTCCCTCCAGGGTCTCCCCAGATCCCTCCAGGGTCTCCCCAGATCCCTCCAGGCCCCCTGCTGGCCTCTCAGGGGAGCAGAGCTGGACCCAGAGGGCTCCCCCTGGTGGAGAAAGGAGGGAGGAGCGGCCAGAGTGGAGGGGAGCCTCCTTTCCAGGCTAAACAGCCCCAAATGTCCCAACCTTTCCTCAAAGGGAGGCTGCTTCCACCCTCCCATCGCCTGAGTCGCCTCCTCTGGACCTTCTCCAGCTCCCTCCTGTCCTTTTGGGGGTCTTTTGACCACAACTGCTCCCAATATTCCAGATGTGGTTGCTCTACCTTGATTTATGGAAAGGCTTTGTGACATTAGCCTCTCTTGTGTTTCAATACAATTTTAATGATCCCTGACATCCTATTGGTCTTTTTAAACTTTTTAATATAATTTGTATTAAACCTTTTGAACAAACGATAAAAACTAATAGAAGGTAACAAAGTAAATGAGGTAAAAGAAAGAAATCAAAGAAATCAAAGAAAAATAAAAAAGTACAAGAAAAGAAAACAATTGATGAAAATAAAGAAAAAAGCCATCAAGAAGTGATTTTTGATATTCTTCACAGCAGTTCTAAACATAACTATATTTTAGCCCCTCTAAAACAGCCTTTCTGAACCTTTTGACTCTGGAGGAACCCTTGAACTATTTTTCAGACCTCAGGAAACCCCTGAACATCCAGCCTCAGAGATCAGCTGAAATTGTTTCATGCATAGACCTGTAGAGATGCATTAATAGTGTTCTTACACTAATAATAAAAAAAATGAAACTTGCCTTTTCAGTGAGATCCCTGTGCTTTTTTTGTTCTTGCATAAATATTCAATTCTGTGACAGACTTGACATAAGAACACATTTCATCTTCAACTGAAATAAGACAATTTCTGTCTTAGCTTTTGATGCTTCTGAAATAAGACAGAGCTTGTTCTCAGAAGTTGAAAACTGCAGCCAAATATTTAGTGCCTTCCTGTGAATGGCAGGAGACTCTTCTTGGACAGAAATCCAGAACTTTTTTTCCCATGGGGAGATCAGGGAATCTCCTCTCGAGGGAAGGATCAGACTGCAGCTCACGAGGATCTTCCTCTTCCTCCAAAGGGAAGTTCTCTGGCTGAGCAGAAGATGCAGAGAAAGGATCCCCTCACCCTGTCATTCCTGGGTGTGGAAAGGGAGGGAAAACACTGGTCAGTTTGGTTCAACTGTACTTCCAGGTGGTTTTCCCTTAGATTTCAGAGTTCTTGGCGTCCTTCCTCCCTCTCAAGCCCAAACAGGAGTAGAAACATTTCAGGATTTCCTTTTGGTTTTTTCAAACATTCAGTTTTCTTTTAAATCCAAGAATCTGGTCACTTGAAGTTGAAATATCTTCTCCAGGGACTTGCAAAGACTGTGAACTTCAAGCTCATTTCAAAGGTCAAAAACCCTTTGGGTGTCCGGATCAGACTGGGCCACTTGCTGCTGTTGCTGGGGAAAATATTCCTTTGTGGCCCTCCAAGGCTTCATTCCCACATTGCACTAAACCATGGTTTCTTTCTGGTTAGCCCAAAGTGGGAACCAGCCCTTGTGACCTGCTGATATTTGTGAATGTAGACCAAGATTTATGGTCACAGGGATCCCCGCAAGCTTTTATGTAGATCAACCAGATCCGCTTCTTTGACACCATGAGATTCTCAGTCCCTCTTTGCAGCCGCAGATTCAGGCTACTGTTCCCTCTCTGGGATCCCTTCCTCCCCACCCCCAGAGGAACAGCAAAAAGAAAGATGGAAGGATCTTGGTCCCTCTGTTTCTTTTACCACTCCTTCTTTTCTCGGTCTCCCTTGGGATCCTCTGCTGGCTTTTCCAGCTTCCCTTTTCCTGGGGAGCTTCAGGGACTCCATCCTGGGGGGGGGAGGGGAATGCAGTGAGGCAGGTGGAGGGAGGGGAGAAGGGAGGTTAGTGATTGGGGGCTTTCTTTCCCTTGAACTCTAGGGAGGAAATGGGGGTGTCAGTGTCTCTGTCAAAGTCGCTACAGGAAGTGGGGCAGCTCTGTCTATCTTCAGGACTCCGGAAACCATCCTCCTGTCTGTCTTTTAGGCCTACACACATGGCAGAGGATGTATGGCTGTGAGCTCCGGAGAGATGGGAGCAAAGAAGGGTTTGAACAGCATGGCTATGATGGGAGGACATTCATCACCTTTGACAAGAAGACCCTCACCTGGGTGGCTCCCGTCCCCCAGGCCCAGATCACCAAGAGGAAATGGGACGCTGATCCAGGATTTAATCATGGAAATAAGGTCTACCTGGAGGACATCTGCATTGAGTGGCTGGAGAAGCACCTGTCCTATGGGAATGAGACGCTGATGGGGAGAGGTGAGCATCTGGATCCAGGCTGGACTTTCCTCCTTTATGGCTGGATCTCTTGTACACATTCAGCCCCTTTGGGTTCCTGGTGTAGAGCCTGTTTGCCCTGGTGGGAATCCTTCCCCCCCCTTTGAGCCTCTCTCCAGGACACGGGAAGCCCTGTTTGGTTCCCATTGCCAGGCAGCCATTCAGTGGACCAGGAAATGCAGCCTCTGCCTGGCAGGTGTCTGGGTGGATCAGGCAGGAAAATCACTTAAGGGTGTCCTGTTCACTGCACACAATGAGGCAACCATTTGGGGCTATTCAATGAAACCCCCATTAGCTAAACTAATTGAGAGTGGTTGGCACCCTTAATTTCCCCCCATTAACTCTGCTTCTCCCCACATCCCACAGGGGGCTCCCTCCCTGCCTTGTACCTGATGGTGCACCTCCCATCCCCACCACTAGGGGCTCCACTTCTACCATAAAGAAGACATCTTAATGGGATCTTAATCCCATTTTATGGGAAGAGTTTGACCTGGTGACCCCTGTGGAAGTGGACAAGGCCATTGGAGCGGTATGCTGGATCCGTGCCCCTCCTGGCTTTTCTGCAAGTAGGGAGGTGACACAAGGTTGGTTCCAGGAGTTAATCAACGCTTCTTTAAGAGAGGGGTTCTTCCCCCAGCCTTTTAAGGTTGTGGTGGTGAGGCCCCTCCTTAAAAAGCCATCCCTGGACCCAACTGACCTTAAAAACTATCGACCAGTCTCCAACCTCCCCTTCATGGGGAAGGTGGTGGAGAAAGTGGTGGCGCTGCAACTCCAACGGCTCTTGGATGAAACGAAGTATCTTGACCCTTTTCAGTCGGGTTTCAGGCCCGGTCACAGCACAGAAACTGCCTTGGTCACGCTGATGGATGATCTCTGGCGAGCCCGAGATGGAGGTTGCTCCTCCATCTTGGTGCTACTTGACCTCTCAGCGGCTTTCAATACCATTGACCATGGTATCCTTCTGCGACAGCTCGGGGAGATGGGAGTGGGAGGCACCGTTCTGCGGTGGTTCTCCTATCTCTCTGACCGGTCGCAGTCGGTGTTGGCTGGGGGACAGAGCTCGACCCCGAGACCCCTCGTATGTGGGGTTCCTCAGGGGTTGATTCTTTCCCCTATGCTCTTTAATATCTACATGAAACCGTTGGGCGAGATCATCCGTAGGCATGGGGTGAGGTTCCAACAGTACGCTGATGATACACAGCTGTACATGTCCACCCCATGCCAATTCAGTGAGGCAGTTGATGTGATGTGCCGGTTTCTGGACGCTGTAAGGGTCTGGATGGGGGTTAACAGGCTCAAACTCAACCCGGACAAGACTGAGTGGCTTTGGATGATGCCTCCCAAGGACTTCGACATCTGTCCCTCCTTGGTTCTGGGGGGGAAAAATTTGATCTCTTCAGAACGGGCTCACAACTTGGGGGTCCTTCTGGATCCACAGCTAAAATTGGACCAACATCTAACAGCTGTGACCAGAGGGACCTTTGCACAGGTTCGTCTTGTGCACCAGTTGCGTCCCTTCTTGGATCGGGAGGCACTACTTACAGTCACTCATGCCCTTGTTACCTCACGTCTTGACTATTGCAACACACTCTATATGGGGCTACCCTTGAAGAACGTTCGGAGACTGCAGCTAGTGCAGAATGTGGCGGCACGTGTGGTGATGGGTGTCCCTAGATACACCCATGTGACACCCATCCTTCGCGAATTGCACTGGCTGCCTATAGGTCTCCGAGCGTAATTCAAGGTGTTGGTGATTACCTTTAAAGCCCTACATGGCTTAGGACCAGTTTACCTCCGAGACCGCCTTCTCCAACATACCTCCCTAAGACCGATTAGAGCCCACAGAGTTGGTCTGCTGGTGGTCCCGTCAGCCAAACAATGTCGGCTGGCGGGCCCACGAATGAGGGCCTTCTCTGTGGCAGCACCGGCTCTCTGGAATACACTACCCCCCCCCCCTGAGATCCGCATTATTCCCACCCTGCCAGCCTTCAGAAAAGCAGTAAAAACATGGCTTTGTCGAAAGGCCTGGGGCCAATGATTTTAATACAACACCGATCATTCTTGGCCCCATGGGTGAATTATTGGGTTTTTAAATTGTGGTTTTTTAAATGCTTTTAAATCTTTTAATTTTTTTACATTGTTTTAATTTTGCTTTTAAATCTTTTAACTGGTTTTTAGATTTTGTATTCAATATGCTGTGAGCCGCCCAGAGTCCCTTTGGGAATTGGACGGCATACAAATCTATTAAATAAATAAATAAATAAATAAATCATCAGTGTCCCCACTTGGACAAAAAGGGCCATGGATGAGGGGTTCTTTTCTTTCCGGGGGGGGGAAAGGGGGGAATAAAGATTCTGTCAATCTTTCTCTTAAGCCTCAAACAGGTTCCCACAATTCTCAGTGAGCCTTTCCTCAAAACAACCCCCTCCCCACCTTCAGGAACACCCCCTCACCCCACAGGGGGCCTCACATTATAATCTTCTCCTAGATTTTTTTTATTAATTTCTCATCTAGAACACCCCTCCCCCCTGGGTCTACCCTTCCCCCCTGGGGTCCTTGATCCCTCCAGGATCAGTTGGATGAGATTAGGATCAATGGGGGAATTCCCCCCCCCCCCACTGATGATTTCCAACAGCCCCTCATTGCCTGGGGAGGACCCTCCCTCTCTTCCATTGGCATCAATCTCTCTCTGCCACCCCCCTTTCAGAGACAAAATCTCATTTCCAAATTGATCAGTGTGAGATTCCCTTTGATCTCTCTTCCCCTTAAAATTGTGGTTGTGTCCCTTGGAAAGAGGCCTGGAGCAGCCTCAGATTCAGGGGAGCAGAAGAGGATGCAAAAAGTGGGGAGAATCTTCTGTGTTGTTGTTGTTGTTTTGAAAGGGAACTTAAAAGACCATCTCCACTATCCCTCCCCTGAAGGGAGCAGCCCAAGATCAGTCAGAGTTCAAAGCAGTCAGAGAGGAATTTCCTTGGACCCTCAATTTGCTGCCGGAGGTTTTTCAGGCTGAGTCCCTGGGAAGGACTCAAAATCAAGATTTTCCTGCCCCTGATTTTCTCACCCACCTTTCAGTCTCTGGAGGGGCTCAGAGTTAATTCCGGTGTTTCCGCAGAGCCTCCAGTGGTGACGTTGAGCAGCAGGACGGAGGAGGAGGATGGGATGGAGACGCACATCTGCCAGGTCCACGGCTTCTACCCCAAGGAGATCGAATCCTCCTGGACGAGGGACGGGGAGGTCTGGGAGGAGGAAACCTTCCGTAAGTCTGTGGCCCCCAATGCGGATGGGACCTACCACCACTGGCTCAGCGTCCGGATCGATCCCAAAGAGAGGGGCTGTTATCGGTGCCACGTGGAGCACGACGGCCTGCAGGATCCTCTGGACTTGAAGCTGAAGGGTGAGAGGCTGCAGGGAGGGAAAGGCTGGGCTCTTTGGCAGCCTGGAGGGTTGTGGGAGAGAAATCTGACCCCAGCCGTGTCCAGATGTGACCTTCCTTGTGCATTCATCCATTGGTTTTTCCAGTGTTTGAGGTTGGTGAAGCTGCAGGGACCAGACCATAGAACTGACTTCAGGTGATGGAAACTACAGAATCCCATCACAATACTTGGCCGATCCTGATGAAATGCCCTTAGATCCTCTCTTAGGCCTTCCCTGTTTCTTGCCTCCAGCAGAAAAGCAGCAGTTACGCTGAGCACCAGAAACAGATTTGCTTTTCTTTACAATTCCTAAAGTAGAAGAATCAGGAGGAGTCTGGTAGCCCCTTTTCTGAAGGCAAATTTTGATTAAAACTGATGAACTGCAGCTGAGTTCAGGAAATGCAGAGAGTGGCTGGACTGATGCATCAGGAGTCAGAAGAGAGGCTCCCAAGTCTGAGTTTTTTCCCATCAGAGACTAACAGGGTTTCCTGCTTTAAAGGTCAAAAGGTCACTCTGTGTTTCTGCTCTAAGAAAGAAGTTGCACATTATTTTATGATATCATTTAAGAATTCCCGAGGCTCAGCATAAAACCCAAGGAAAAAAGCCCCCTCTCAAAGAACTCTGCATATGCTCAGAAGTGTCCCTAACGTACACTGGATTTCCAAAGTTGCAAAATTCAAATTCAAATTCAATTTTTTTATTGATGATTGTCACCATGATACAAGAAATATTCAAATTTAATTGCTCTTTCTCCCAATTCAGAACCCACCGATTCAAAATCCAACCTTGGGCTCATCATCGGCTGCATTGTGGCTGCTCTTGTCCTGGGGTGTGTGATTGGTGGGATCCTGGTATTCTTCAGTAAGTATCTTTTTGTGGGGGGGTGATGGAAGGAAGATGGGGAGATTGCCCCCAAGTCTTTCCCTTTGGGGATCTCCTTCTGGGCTTCCTTCTGTCCTGTTTTCCCATCCCTCTTGGGGAGCATCTGAGATCTCAGCCTCTTGCTGGGACTCCAGTCTCGATTCAGCTGAGTCTGAGATTCAGGCAGTCCTGTCTCCTTCTGAGTTGGGAAGAGGCATCCCGGTTCCTTTGTCCCTCTCAAAGGCTTTGATCAAAGGGCAGCAGAGAAGGATTTCCATGAAAACCATCCTCCCCTCCCAGCTGCTGCTGCTGCTTCCCCCAATTCCCCTCCATCCATCTCGGAGGCAGCAGGTCTCTCTTGGGGCAAATCAGGGGATAGATTTGTATTTTGAAGATCTTTCTGTCTTTATTGATGGGACAAAGTGACTGTGAAATATCTCCTGGGGTTATTTCTCCTACGGAGGGAGAGTTTGGATGATCTCTGGTAGATTCTTTTGAAGTTTCAATGATTTTATCCTTGCAGAGAGACCTCAAAAGGACTACAAAGCAGCATCAAGTGAGTGATTTGTCCTCTTTCCATGTAATCTCCAACTTAGAGCAGGGATCAGGGACACCGTCACTTGAGGTGTGTGTGTGTGTGTGTGTGTGTGTGTGTGTGTGTGTGTGTGTGTGTGTGTGTGTTATCTTCCTCTTCCTCCTAAGAACCAGGCTGGGGAAGATGGGCCCCCTTTTCATTAAAGCCGGGCTGTTCTTGGAAGTGGAGTCCTCAAGAAGAAACATCTGGGAGAAGGAACCCTGAAGAAGATAAGATCCGGCTGGTGGAAGGTCCCTCTAACTGAAAAAAATGCTCTATGTTTTCCATGTAGGCAGAAAGGAAAGGCTTGGCCAAATGAGAGTCAGAAGCTCCATAAAATTAGGGGTCCAAAGGGGGCATTTTGAGAAAAAAGGAGCTTTGGGGGATGCCAGCTGGATCTCCTCTTGGTCTCCCACCACAAGGCTGTTTAAGTATGAACTAGTTGAAAAAAGAAACTTAGGATCCATCTGTATCTTTTTAGATCAGCTCTGCCTTCTGGCTTCGGGTGATGAACATATAAATTTTAAGAATTCTTTCTGATGCCTTTTAGCCAAAGCAGTTTGGTTCAAACTCTCTCCATGTAATTTGTGGGTCTTTGATTGTATGTGAGAGAGAAAGGGAGGGAAGGAGGGAGGGAGGGAGGGAGCTGGAGTCAGAAAGAGCTGAGCTTCTCCGTCTATAAGCCAAGAGAGCGACTTTCTCACCCTCTCTTTCTTTCCTTCTTTTCCAGCAAGTGACAAAGGATCCAACAGTTCAGGCCAGGGTAAGTCGGAGGGAGCTACTTCTGCTGCTGCTGCATGAGCCATTCTGTCCCTTTGCAAGACGGATGAAAGAGGGAGAGACCCCCACTTTTTAAAGGCTCCCCTAATTCATCCTCCCTGGGTTCCCTCTGAGTCTGCTTCTGGTGGAATAATAAGAATAATTAGAGCCACTTTGGCTTAGTGGTGAGAGAACCAAGGGAGACCTGGAGTTCTAGTCCCACCTTAGGCATGAAAGCTGGCCGGCTGTCACAAAATCCTCTTTCCTTGCACTGGTTCATTCTGCAGAGGAGAAGGGAAACTCTCCCTGTTGGATTCAGGCAGGGGAGGCAGCCCAGAGTCTGCATGGTGGAGCCTTGGCCCCCATTGGAGGAAAGAGCCCTCCATTCTTTGAGGGGAAATAGGGAAACCACTGCCAATGCCATGATCCCTAGTGGTTAGAGACTCTTATGGTGGCGTAGCTGAGACCTGACTGACTCTGGAAGTGGGAGGGGGGAGGTTTCCTCTCTCAGAGATGTGCCCAGATGGGTTTAGGGTTTGGCCCCAACCGAGATCCCAGCCAGGATTGATGGGGTTACAGTGGTTATCTGAGAATCTCTTCTGGCACTCAGGATGCTCCCACCCCAAGTTTCTGGTTGTGACACCCTGTTTCTGACTCTGGGCTCAGAGGATCAGTTGGGCTTGTTGCTACTATACCAGCCTCCCTGCTCCATGGCCACCTCCCTGCCTCAGCTCCTGGGGGACATCTCAGGGTTGGCATGAAGTTGCCCAGGATTATGGTCCTGGGAGACTTCAATCTGCCATCCCTGGGTTTGGCCTCGGAAGCAGCCCAGGAGTTCATGGCCTCCATGGTGTCTGTGGGTCTCTCCCAGATGGTCCTGAGTCCGACTCGAGACAGCGGCCACACACTGGACATGATCTTCTTGTCGGAGCAATGGCAGCATGATCTGATAGGGGAATCTGGTTTTTATTTATTGTTTTAAATATTCTACATGGCATTTTACTGAATTTTACTGTGAGCTGCCTAGAGTCTCCTTAATGAGATATTTGGGGTGGAAGCTTAATTAATAAATTAATAAAAATCCTGATGTCCTCTGAGAAGTTTGTGAAGCTGAAGAGGTTTAATGGTGAAGAGAGAGATTTGTCCTCCTCACAGGACAAGACATTGATTCATTCTGTGTCTTTCTCTCCAATCCAGGGAGCAACCAGGCCGTTTAGCAGCCCCCTTGCAGGTGAGTGGAGTGGTGGGGGCCATGTGGGGGGGAGAGGGAGGAAGGGAGGGGAGGGCTTTGGGGTCCAAGGACCAAGTGAGGGTGAAGATACTTTGGAAATCCCTCTTCTCTCTCCTATTCATCTCAAACACTGGAAGGGAAGGAATTTGGGGGAGAGGGCTTGGGGGAGGGGTCTTCCTGCCCCCAAACGCTTATCCTGTGCCAGCTCTCAGGCTCTGTGACTGTCTTGATCCAACTAACCCTTGGATACTTTTCCTCTCCTCTTTGCAGTGGACACTCCCAGCATAAAGAGAGAGGAATATAGATGGATCAGCCTTCTTCTGAATTAGGCTGGACTCTTAGCAGGAGCCCTTCAGCCCCCTCCTGCATGCTGGAACCAGGATTTGGGGTCTTTCTTCATTGCTTTTATCATTGAATCAGTAAACTTTTTCAATTTATTTTATTTTATTTTATTTTATTTTAGTGTTCTTATATGCCGCCCTACTCCCTGGGGACTCAGGGCGGCGTACAATCATGATTGAGGAGCAGAGGAGAAAAGAATATATTATGTGTTACTAATTGCGGAATCAAAAGATTTCAAATTTGGTTTTGTAGATAATAGTTTATAATAGGTAGGTTGCATAACACCCTTAATGGGCTTTTGCTGATTAGTCTTAGTGGATAGAGATTGGAGGTTAAAGATGAGGTTTTAGAGATGGGTTTATGGAGAATGGGGTGAGGAATAGGATGAAGAGTTCATTGGTTTTACTTTAAGACAGATTTAGAAGTTGTTAATTTTCATTATGCTTGTGGGGGATAAAGGTGGAGTTTTTTTTTCTTTTTTTCCTTGTGTGTGTTTTATCTGTTTAATGTAATGTTTGATGACACTATTGTTAAAAAAAATGAATGTGCATTCTGAGATTTTTTGTCACTAAAATAGTTGATGCATTTTTAATTGATTATTGGACGGTTAGTTGACCATATATTTGATAACACAAAGTTTGACAATCAATATACTGAATGTAACGTTAGACACTGATTTTTTTAATAGATTGCCATTGATGGATTTTCTGGATTTAGAAAATTGTAACATGAAATCAATTGCACTGTCAGGCTGCTACCTCCTTAACAATTGCACATCTTTTGTAAGTTTGCCAAAATTGTTTGCTGAAAATAAATGGTTTCTTTTCTTCTTCCCTGAGTTGCTGTATGTTTGGGGAGGTTGGAATTAAGAGGAATTTTACCCTCCTTGTTGATCAGAGACCCAGATTCCAATTTCACTTTGAGTGGGAAGAAGGGCAGGAACCAAGGCAAAACTTGGAAGGAGCAAGAACAGATTTTTCCAGTGTGCTCCTTTGGGGAGGAAACAGCCATTTTGTTCCTGTGTACAGAGGTGTGGTGCCCACATACAGGTACTGAGTGTAAAATAGTAAGTTATTGTATAAAGTTATAATGTTGTTAAAAGGAACTGTTTAAACAAGTAAGTATAAACACAGACAGCTTTTAAATGCATGGTAAGTAGAAAGGGGGAGGTGTTTATCCCAGTGCTCCAGAGGGAGGGGGGATAGATGACATCATAAGAGACAGCAAATCGGAACATAGATAGCAGGGCCAGGAACTATAAAAAGCCTGGCTCAGAGAGATGTGGAGCTCTCTGTAATGTTATGTGGTAATTGCCAAAGGAGGGAAGAATTTAGTGAGAAGTGCTTTGAAAAGCTGAGGGAAGCTCTGTTATGTGGTAAATCCCAGGAGGGAAGGCTTAGTGTGGAGAGCTGAGGAGCTCTGTGTGTGACTTCCAAAGAGAGACGATAGGCCTTAGGCAGTTCTGTGGAAAGCAGGAGCCAGGGTCAGGGAACAAGATTGATTGATATATATATTGAGTAATCTGTAGATAGAGATAAACGGTGAAACGTTCTCTTATCTATAGGCCTAGAAACAAAGAAGAATTGGATTTGCTTAGATTTAGTCAGGAAAGCAAGGAGAGTCTATTGAGGGGAAGAAGAGAAAAGAAAGGATTAAATAAGCTGCTTGTGGCTGTAACAAATCCACTTGACAATTACTGAGAAGTTGTATTTAAATAAACTGTTTACAGTTTATTTGTAGTTTGTTAGAGTTTGTTAAAGAAACGTGTCAACGTCTGTCTATTCCACACATAAAGCAAATCTCAAACAATCCTGCAGAGCTTAGAGATATTGAAGAAGAAGTAAAAAGCAAGCCTCTAAAGAGAGAGAGAAGTGAAACAGAAGGTGCAACCCTTGGTCAGGGAGATATAAAAGGAAAATTAAACACAAATCGCTACCAAGACATATAAAACAATAAACCTGACCGGGAGGGGACGGCTGGTGGCACGTCTCCCGCAACTGGTGGCCGCGCCGGGATTTGAACTGGTGGAGAACAAAATAATACTTAGTACAAAAGGCTGAGAGAAAAATTCTTGAATTCTAAATTTTTAAGGCTGAAGGTCACATTTCCCTAGGTAAACGAACAAGTGTAAAGTAAGGAGATTGACTTAAAGTAGGCAGAGAGGGTGTTTTGAGGTAAACTGAGACTGGTAAAGTAGAAACACCACTCAAAACTGCTGGACATTGAGTTTTAAAATTTTAAGGCTGAAGGTCTGATCTTCTGAGGTAAACGAAAAAGGGTAAAAGTAAGGAGATTGGCTGAAAGTAAGCAGAGAGGGTGTTTTGAGGTAAACTGAGGCTGGTAAAGTAGAAACACCACTCGAAACTGCTGGACATTTAAAGCCTTGTGTTAATCCACGAAGGACTCAGGGTGCGAGTTCAAGTGGAATCAAAATTCAGTTTGAAAGGTGTAGATTGATCCTCTCTGAGGTAAAAGTTTAATTGGTATTGTAAGGGAGGACAATCGTATCACTGTGAAAATAAAATAAAAGAAAGACTATATATATAATATAAAAAGGAGCTCACAGGTTGAGGAAAGAGGCTTGTCATTTTAAAACCTTAATTTTAAAAAAAATGGAAACAAGAACTAGAAGACAGATACAGTCAGCTAGGGGTGAAGGGCCACAGGTTGATGAGCCCATGTCAAATGTAAACTTGGAAGCTGAACTTTTGATTCCACTTGGTTTCTTTAGCGTCACCAGTTGCTCTTCCGTAAAATGGCTATTTTTGGTCTTGGCTTGGTGGTGGCAGCAACAGAGGCTGCTTTTCCCTGAAATCCACCTTTGCCTTAGGCTGTTGGCCAAACGGCTGGTCTCTGAGCCTCATCCAGGGGCCCTTCGGGAGACAGGAGTTCAATGCCTGGCCAGAGCCATCCTGGTCCCCTTGCAGAAGGGCAGCTTCTCCTGTTTCTGGGAGATCCTCTCTGGCCTCTTCAGCTGCCCCATCTGATGCAGCGGCCCAAGAGTGGGGAGACCCCTGATTGATGGGCAAGATGTCCTCCATATTACAGAGGATGCTTTGGGGGCACGGAGGAGTGAAAAGGGTGGGGTCTGTCCTCCCCCTCCCACTGGACTAGCCATCTTTAAAAGCTTAAAAAGTAAACTTTAAAGCATTTTGCAAGAATTCAGTGCACATTTCAGCCTCTTCTACTGATCCAAAACGTTTAGAAATTCATTTATTAATTAGAATGTGATTGCCCAATTCACATAAGTGGCTCTGGTCAGCCAACACAATAAAAATATCAATATAAGAACAAAAGAAAGTAACTGTAATGCACGAAAGAAGAGAAATGAGCACCAAGGATAAACCAGCCAGCCACAAATACATTCAATTTAGTCTATAGGTAGTCCTTGACTTATAACAGTTCACTTAGTGACCATTTGAAGTTACAATGGGATTGAGAAAAGTGACTTTTGACCGTTATTCACACTTATGCCCATTGCAGCATTTCTGTGGTCATGTGATCAAAATTTGGATGCTTGGCAACTGGCTACCAGCATTGTCTCTGCCCACCCCCGTGATTGACAAGGTGGCAGGTGGCGCGCGGGAACCAGGCGGATGCTGCTGCTGTGGGCAAGCCGACAGGAATGGGAGAGTGGAGGAGGGGGAGCGTGCACAGCCACCTGAAGCCCACCTGCCCCTCATTCTCCAGCCAGGCCAAGCACAGGCGCTCCAGCCGCAGACTCGGGGCTCCCTGGCAGCCATCCCCTCCTCACCGCCCCCACCACGCCAGCCCTCCACCCGGGTGGCCAGCCCACCCCTCTGGCCACTGCCCCGCGATTCTTGTGCTCCCCCACATGGCTCCAGTCACAGCCTCGGGGCTCCCCAGCAGCTGCAGCGCATCTCACCTCCCCTTCTCCCTGAGCGGGGGACTGCTGCCACGCCGAACGCAGAACAGGCGTGGGAGCGCGAGAATCACGGGGCAGTAGCCAAAGAGGCAGGCCGGCCACCCAGTTAGAGGGCTGGCGCGGTGGGGGAAGCTGTGGGGCTACTGCCTCCTGGAGGGAGTGGGCTGCTGATGGCAGCACCCTGATCCGCGAGGAAGAGGAGGCGGCAGTGGCGGCTGAGGGGCAAGCGATGGACGCAACGCTGGCCCATTGCCTCCTGTGCGCATATACGTACACACCAGGATGGGGTTGGCCGGGCCTGTGCATGTGTGTGCCTGTCACCTATGCGTATGCGCGCATGCCGGGATAGTGTGGGCCTGGTCGAAGTGACACGGCCCGGGCCTTTACCATTTCAAGGACGGCCGTGTGGGCCTTGAGATTGACAACCCTGGTTTAGTCAGAGTCTACCCAGTAGGCCAAAGGCACAAAGCCATTAAGCTTTATGCCATCCTAGATGACCAAAGTAACAGGTCTTTAGCCAGCTCAGCCTTCGTTGATGCCTTTGGCATTAAAGCAGGGGTGAAATCCAGCCGGTTCTGGAGAAGCGGTAGCGGAAACTTTGAGTAGTTTGGAGAAGCGGTAGCGGAAACTTTGAGTAGTTTGGAGAACCGGCAAATACTACCTCTGGCTGGCCCCAGAGTGGGGTGGGAATGGAGATTTTGCAGTATCCTTCCCCTGCCACGCCCACCAAGCCATACCCACCAAGCCACACCACGCCCAACAAGCCACGCCCACAGAACCGGTAGTAAAAAAAAATTGGATTTCACCACTGCATTAAAAGCCCCAGCACTCCATATTCCTTAAAAACTTGTGCAGGAATTGTGGAGACGGCGGGGAGAAGAGCATCTGGTTACCAAGTTGAGTCGGTAGACGGGAAAACATGCCTGACTTTACCAACTCTTATCGTATGCAACCAGATCCTTGACCATAAATCTGAAATCCCTACACCAGATGCAGCGATTCATCACCCACATTTCAACCGCATAGCGCAGTGGTGGCTAACCTTTTTTTCCTCGGGTGCCAAAAAAGTGTGCATGTGTGCGACAGCGTGTGCATGCGTGTGTGCGACCCCCTAATGCAATGCTGCCCCACAGGGGCCCCCCACGCATGCACGGGTGACCCCCATGCTCCCCCACCACTTGCGCATTTATTTATTTATTTAATGGATTTTTATGCCGCCCAATCCCTAGGGACTCAGGGCGGCTCACAACATGTTAAATCCATTACAGAATAAAAACAATAATTAAATATATGACAATACAAAATGCAATAATTAAAATACAAAAAATACAAAAGTTAAAAGAGTGTCTCATTCACCCCGCCTGCCGGAAGAGCCAGGTTTTTATTGCTTTCCGGAAGGCCAGCAGGGTGGGGATGGTCCTGATCTCTGGAGAAGTTGGTTCCACAGGGAGGGAGCTCCCACAGAGAAGGCCCTTCCCCTCGGTCCCGCTAGCCGACATTGTTTGGTCGACGGGACCTGGAGGAGGCCAACTCTGTGGGCTCTAACTGGTCGTAGGGAGGTATGCGGCAGGATGCGGTCCCGAAGATAACCTGGCCCTGAGCCATGTAGGGCTTTAAAGGTAACGACCAACACCTTAAATTGGATCCGGAGACTAATGGGCAACCAATGCAGCTGGCGGAGGATAGGTGTTACGTGGGTGCATCTAGGTACACCCACCACAGCTCGCGCAGCTGCATTTTGCACCAATTGCAGTTGCCGGACACTCTTCAAGGGTAGCCCCATGTAGAGCGCATTGCAGTAATCCAGCCGTGAGGTGATAAGGGCATGAGTGACTGTAAGAAGTGCCTCCTTCTCCAAGTAGGGTCGCAATTGGTGCACAAGACGTACTTGTGCAAAGGTCCCCCTAGCCACAGCTGAAAGATGTTGTTCCAATTTTAGCTGTGGGTCTAGGAGGACACCCAAATTGCAAACCCGTTCTGAGGGGGCTAATTTCTCCCCCCCAAGAACCAAGGAGGGACAATTGGTCGAGTCCTTAGGAGGCAATATCCACAGCCACTCAGTCTTGTCAGGGTTAAGCTTTAGCCGGTTCTTCCCCATCCAGACCCTAACATCGGCCAGGCAGCGGCCCATTACGTCTACGGCTTCCCCGAATTGAGACGGGGTGGAGATGTACAACTGGGTATCATCAGCGTATTGCTGATACCTCACCCCGTGTCGTCGGATGATCTCACCCAGCGGCTTCATGTAGATATTAAACAGGATGGGCGAGAGGACCGAGCCCTGCGGCACCCCACATAGTAGGGGCCTGGGGCTCGACCTCTGCCCCCCTGTCAACACCGACTGCGTCCTGTCAGAGAGGAAGGAGGAGAACCACTGCAAAACAGTGCCGCCCACCCCCACCTCTCCGAGACGACGCAGAAGGATACCATGGTCAATGGTATCGAAGGCCGCTGAGAGGTCAAGTAGCACCAGGATAGAGGAGTGACCCCTATCCCGGGCTCGCCAGAGATCATTCATCAGGGTGACCAAAGCCATTTCCGTACTGTAACCGCGCCTGAAACCAGATTGAAAGGGATCCAGAAAATCAGTGTCATCCAACAGTCGTAGGAGCTGGAGTGCCACCACTTTCTCAACAACCTTCCCCGCGAAGGGAAGGTTGGAGACTGGACGGAAGTTCTTTAAATCCGCCGGGTCCAGGGAAGGCTTCTTGAGGAGGGGTCTCACCACCGCAGCTTTTAAGGGCTGTGGGACGGATCCCTCTCTCAAAGAAGCGTTGACCAACGCCTGGAGCCAGCCGCGTGAAACCTCCCTGGTGGCCGAAACCAGCCAGGAAGGACACGGGTCCAATAAACAAGTGGCAGAGCTCATAGCTCCTATGGCCTTGTCCACATCCTCAGGAGTCACCGGTTCAAACCTATCCCATATAACCGGACTAAGACCTGCCCCAGTCATCTCGGCCTGTACTGCCCAATTGGAGTCCAGGTCTGTCCGAATCTGAATGACTTTATCCGCCAGAAACCGAGAAAATTCCTCAGCTCTACCCTGCAAGGGGTCTCCGCCTTCCTCCTTAGCCAGAAGGGTGCGGGTCACCCTAAACAGGGCGGCTGGGCGGGAGTCAGCGGACGCAATAAGAGCGGAAAAATGCGAACATTTTGCCGCCCTTATCGCCACTAAGTAAGACTTAATGAAAGTTCTTAAAAGTGTCCGGTCAGACTCAGCTTTACTAGATCTCCATCGTCGCTCTAGGCGTCTCTTGTGGCACTTCATCTCCCGGAGTTCCTCGGTAAACCAAGGAGCCCTCCTGGATCCACTTCCATGGAGAGGTCGCAAAGGCGCAATCCGATCCAGAGCCCCCGCCGCCGCCTGATTCCAGGCGGCAACCAGGGATTCGGACGAACTGTGTACCAGGGATTCAGGTATCTCCCCAAGTTCCCTCTGGAATCCGTCGGGTTCCATTAGGCGCCTGGGGCGGAACCACTTAATCGGTCCCGCCTCCTTGCGGTGGAGGAGTGGTGCCATGAAATCCAACCTCAGAAGGAAATGATCTGACCACGACAAGGGTACTGTGACTAAACCCCTTAGCCCCAGATCATCTCTCCACTGCCCCGAGAGAAACACAAGGTCAAGCGTGTGACTACCCTCATGAGTTGGACCCTGAACTACTTGGGTCAGGTCCATGGTTGTCATGGAAGCCATGAACTCCTGGACTGCCCCCGAGGTTTCGCCGGGCGATGGCAGATTGAAGTCCCCCAGCGCCATCAACCTGGGGAACTCAACCGCCAGCCCTGCAACCGCCTCGAGCAGAACAGGCAGGGCCTTTGTAACGCAGCTAGGAGGCAGGTACATTAACAAAAGGCCCACCTGAACCCCTAAGTCCAACTTCAGAAGGAGTGTCTCACACCCAACAATCTCTGGGGCAGGGCTCCTTCGAGGACACAGATTCTGGCGAGCTATAATAGCCACTCCTCCACCCCTTCCCTGGGGTCACGGCTGATGCTGAACCGAGAACCCGTCCGGGCATATTTCCGAAAGGGGCACCCCCCTTCCTGGCCCCCCTTCCTGGCATGCACAGGTGAACCCCCACACAGCCCATTTTGGTGTTAGCAGGCCTCCCTGAAGCCTCCTGGGACCAAAAATGGGCAGGGGGGGGCACTGCACCCCCCTATGCCCTGTTTTTAGGGTTAGGGATCTCCGATCTATCCCAATTTCTTTCCCCAGCATGCGGTAGTTTCCTCCTGGATTCCTCCCTCCCGTGCCTTCTCCGATCTCTCCAATTTCTTTCCCCAGCGCAGCACATGGAAATGTCCCGCCCCCACGCATGCGTGGCAAAGACCCAGAGACCAGCTGGCTGGCAGGAGGCACGCACATGCACAGCGGAGCTGGGCTGGGCAATGGCTGGCGTGCATACAGAGAGGGCTCTGCGTGCCACCTGTGGCTTGTGTGCCATAGGTTTGCCATCACAGATCTATGCCATTTATACCTCTGAACCTGTGGACAACACCATGGCTCAAATGGCACAGCAGCCTACAGCCACACCACAAATACCGTATTTTCCGGCGTATAAGACGACTGGGCGTATAAGACGACCCCCAACTTTTAAGATTGTTTAAAATGATCTGCATGTAGATCAGTAATCAATGTATCTATCAATGTAATGTAATCAATGCAATCAATACATCTATCAGTAATCAATCAATATCTTAATCAATCAATCAATCAATCAATTAATAATATGTAAACAATCATATGATAAATCAGGCTTATCAAATTACCCAGTAATATAATCAATCTATAATTAATCAAAGGCAAAACCATCCCAAATCCACTTTATATTTCACCGTTCTCTTCTTTCCTTTAAGCTCAGTTTTTCCACCTTTTTAAAGAAAACGGGTCAATGGGGCTTTTTGTTTATTTATTTTTCTTCTACACTCCACAGTCAGTGTCACGATGTGAATATTGCCAGTTGTGCATCTCTATGTTTTTCTACTGTTTCTTGTATCTACCCTGTTTCCCCCAAAATAAGACATCCCCTGATAATAAGCCCAATCGGGCTTTTGAGTGCATGGCAATAAGGCCAAGCGCTTATTTCAGGATTCAAAAATATATAAGACAGGGTCTTATTTTCAGGGAAACACGGTATGGTCAAGCAGACGTATGATATATTCTACTACGCATGTCTGCATTCCAGAGGTTTCCTCCTTCTCTTTCTCTTAGCCATTTCTGCCGGAAGTAGAAGTGATTTATTCCTTAACCGATAAGATGTAGCCTACTAAGGATCTTTTTATTACTTTTCTACTGAAATAAATATTTTGTTAATTAGATTTGAATCTCGGTTTTATTTTCTAAGTAAGTATGTTTTCAAAAGGGAAGCAACGATCCATCGACCTCCGGGGGATCTTTCTCCGCTCACAGTCAGGCTATTATTGCAGGGTCCCTTTAAATTTTGTTCTCCTCCCTGCTGCTTTTCCTCCTGGGCTTTTAAATGTAGATTGAGCTGGAACTTTTTTGACTTGGCTTTTAGCACTTCAGTTGCTGTAACAAATTCCCTCTCCCCTCCAAGCAGGAGAAGCCTCAGCTTTCCACTCAAACAAAGTCTTTGTAAAATTCATGCAGGAGAGGGGGAGGTCTTTTTCCCCTTCAAAGGCAAACAGTCTTTCCGCTGCCTTGGAACTTCAATGCAGCTGCTGTGAGAGGGAGGGGAACAATCCCTTAGCTGAGTAGGGAGTTACCGAACTTTTTAACTCCTGGCGTTAACGGAACTTTTTGAGGCTTTTTTGGGGGGAGGAACTTTTTCTTGGGGCAGCTTTCCAGCACTGGCAATTACGCCGTATTTTCCGGCGTATAAGATGACTGGGCGTATAAGACGACCCCCGACTTTTGAGAAGATTTTCCTGGGTTAAAAAGTTGTCTTATACGCTGGAAAATACGGTATCAGTAAGGTTCAAAAAGCAATTGAACCAGTCTTCTTCAATGTCTTCCATAGTATTTGTTCAACAGAATGGTACTGGATATATATCAGATGACCTCAGCAATTCTAAGGGAGAAGCTAGCAATGGGATGTTATATTCCGGACAGGGGTGGGTTCCAACTTAACTCGCTGCCGGTTCGCTCCCTCCCACGCCACGTGGACGCGCCTCGTGGGCACATGCGCGCTTCGCATCCGCACACATGCGCAGTAACGAAAAATCCGGGGGGGGGATCAAAGCCGGAAAAAAGATGGCGACCGCATGCACAGTGCCGGAACTTGGCTTCTGCACATGCTCAGAAGGAAAAAATAAATTAAAAAAATTCAATTAAAAAATTCAAAAAAAAAATTCAAAAAAAGAGATGGCCTCGCCTACAGACCGGCAGATCCGGTTCGGTGACATCATTGTGACATCACCAGTGGGTCACTACTGTTTCAGGTGAACCGGTCCAAACTGGGAGGAACCCACCCCTGATTCCGGACTTAAATCACTGTCACGTTCCCAGAAGCCTCATCGGAAACTGCAGTGGCACCACCTCATTGACAACCATATCAGGAAAAAAGCAATGGCAGCTCACCTAATGCTACCATCTCAGAACGCAATAGTGGTATCAGATGATACCAGGCAGAGAGTGTCATGCCCCAACATATGACTTTTATATATACTGTTGTTGCTCTCTAGCCTCATCTAGTGGCCGGAAGGACAAATAGCAATTATATTGTTTGGAAGCTGACCCAACCCCTTCACCCATCAGCCCCCACTCTCAAAACAAGTGCATGCTGGGAAGTCAGACTCCATTTCCCTTTAGTATTTGAAGGAGGCAGAAGGACAAAGAAGAATCCATCTTAATCTGTGGTCATCCAAGGACAAACCCACATCCCACACACAGAGCATCGCTGGTGAGATTTAGATTACTTGTATTTATTAATTGTTATGTTCAGCAGTAACTCAGTGCTGCCTATCTTCTATTTGGTTCTCATTTTGTGTATCCCTATTTTCCCGTTTCACCATATCCTGTTCTTTTAATAAAGCATCCAGATCTACGCACATGGTCTGTTTTATTGGAGGATTGGTGGGTTTAGCTGCATGTCGAGCTGCACACAGACTAACGTGTAGTGAGAACAGAACAGCCATATTCCTGGAAGGCTCCAGCATGACTTCCCTGCAAAAGGCCTGTGATCCAGCAGCGCCCATTCCTCCTCTTGGAAATCCACATCCACCTCTTCAAAAGGACCAGAGCTCTAGAAGAAGAGTGAAAATCTTCCTTAGTTGACCATCCTGTGACAGAATTGTAAATGGTCTCTCTCATTGCACAAAACAGGAAACGGAGCTCTGCCAAATACCAGATGGGCATTTCTTGCAGGGCAGAGTTATGTTGGATGTCCATATAGTCAAGTGCCTTATTGTGTGCTTTTCATTGTTACATTTTCCCTTAAAATATTTCAGTTTGTTTTTTCAACTGAACCGTACAGCTTATATGATATATTAAAGGTGGAAAAAATTCTGAACTGATTTATCTTGGTTGGGTTTTCTTACATTTTAAAAAAACTGGCATTTTAACGGGATATGCTGACTTTTTATACCCACTGTAATCTGGTTCCCCCATTGACTTTCCTTGTTGTTAGTCCCCTGGGAAGGTCACATGGCCTCAGGGATGCTCCAAAGGTCATAAGTGCAAGGACCAGTCACTTTTTTCAGCAGTGCTGCAACTTAGAACGATCATTAATTCAAGGATTACTTGTAAAGGGAGGGAAATTCAGGCAATGTTCAATTTACCATCGCTCGTTTGGTGACTGTTCCAGATTATGGCAGCTAGGGAATGCGTTGTGGCTGGTCTTGTCCTGGTGTGTGTGATTGTTGGGATTTTGATATTCTTCAGGAAGTATCTTCTCCTGGGTGACTGAAGGAAGATGGAGAGATCTAATCTCTCCTTTGGGGAGCTTCTTCTGGGCTTCCTTCTGCCCTGTTTTTCCAACCCTCTTGGGGAGCATCTGAGATCTCAGCCTCTTGCTGGGACTCAAGTTTAGAGTTGGCTGAGTCTGAGGTTGGGACAGTCCGGTCTTCTTTTGAGTTGGGAAGAAGCATCCCATTTTTGTCCCTTTCAAAGGCTTTGGTCAAAGAGCAGCAGAGAAGGGTTTTCATGAAAAAATCTTCCTCCCCTCCCAGCTGCTGTTGCTGCTGCTTCTCCCAATTCCCCTCCATCCATCTCGGAGGCAGCAGGTCTCTCTTGGGGGCAAATCTGTTCAGTTTGTAGTCCGAAGATCTTCCTGTGTCTCCTAATAGGAATGGCCTGGAGTCGTTGTGACTAAACAACTATACCTCCTGGGGCTCTTCCTTCTACACAGGGGGAAATTCGTATGATCCCTGGTGGATTCTTTTGAGCTTTGACTGTTTTTTTCTTTTTGCAGAGAAATATCGAAATATGTACAGAGCGGCATCAAGTGAGTGATTGGTCCTCTTTGCATGGTAGCTCCAATTCAGAGTGAGAATCACAGGCAGCATCAGTTGAGATGTATGTGTGTGTGTGTGTGTGTGTGTGTGTCCAAACACAAAAGAAGCTCATGAGGAGTTGTGCTATCTTCCTCTTCCTCCCAAGAACTAAGCTGTGGAAAGTGGGTCTCTTTTCACAACAGCCAGGCTGTTCTTGGGAGTGGAGACTCCAAGGAGAAGCATCTCTAGGACAAGGAGCCGTCAAGAAAGTGAGAAGACCCCTCTGAGTGGAAGATCCCTCTGACTGAGAAACAGATCTTCTTTTCCAAGAAGGTGGAAAGGAGAGGCTTGGCCATCACGTGATGAGCAGGAGACATTTTGAGAGAAATGAAGTTTGGTAGATGCCAGCTGGATCTCCTCTTGCTCTGCCACCACAAAGCTCTCCAAGTATGAACTGATTGGGAAAAGAGACTTTGGAGCCCTCTGTATGTTGTGCTCCTTTTGTGTCTGGTTCAGTGGTGGGTTCCTACCGGTACGGTCCAGTGCGTAGCTCCGGTAAAGAGCGGCCGATTGCGCAATTTGCGCACGACCGCTCCGGTGCCGTCTTCGCTGGTCCGTCGCGCGCATCGCCATCTTTTTAAAAGAATTTTTGGGCTTTTTTGCTTCTGCGCATGCACGGAAGCAAAATCTCGCCGAAATCTTGCGAGGCGACGCGCGCGGGAGAGAGAGATTTCGGCGAGATTTTGCTTCCGCGCATGCACAGAAGCAAAATCGTGTGAGGGGGCGTGTGCGTAGCGAGCATGTGCACGCACGAAACATGGAGATGCGCACGCAGCGCAGCAGTATCGGTAAGTGAGCAACCCACCCCTGGTCTGGTTCTGATGAAACCAGAATTTATTTGGTTAGTTTGGGACAATTTTGCTAAGGAAGCTGAGGAGCAAATCAATCAGATCTGTTCAGGAGGGGATGACCGGGAAGTAAATTTATAACAGCAATAGAGAATATAAGTCAAACATATTGATGATTTTGGCCGGGTGTGTCCACTGTACCTGTGTGTTTGGGGGGGGGGCTCTTTGCAAAGTAGTTTTGGGGTTTCTTCCCCAAACCCCAAAAACTTTAACCTTAGACTGTCTACAGTCGACCTCACTCCATTCCCAAGAGGTCTGTAAGGGGCGTGCATAAGCGCACCACTGTGCCAGTACCGTCCCTGTCTTTCTGCCCTATTGTCCTCATGTATCTGTACTTACTTTGCTTATGTTATGTTTATACAAATACCTGCTATCTCGTACATGTTTGACAAATAAAATAAAATAAAATAAAATAATAAAATAAAATAAAGAAATAAAATAAAATAAAATAAAATAAAGAAATAAAATAAAATAAAATAAAATAAATAAAAAATAAATAGTAAATAAAATTATCATTGTTTTCTCTTGGGAATTTTGGCTAGTGTTTGTTTATTTCCAAACTAGACAACGAATCCCACCTTGCTGACAACTTTTACAGTCTCTATTGTCTTACATCAAGGACTACAGTATGTGCAGGAATGGTTTGGGATGCAAGCAAAGCTTTTACGACAGGATAGTTTAAGATAACAGAGAAAAGGCAAGATGAGAACACAAGTGATTTTTGGATGAGATAGGAAAAAAGGAAGAGTTTAAAGAAGTTTCCAAAGAGGACAACTGTTGCCCGCCAAATTAAGCTTCCACAGAGGCAATTACCATATTTTTCGGCATATAAGACGCACTTCCCTCCCCCTCAAAAAGTGTGTGAAAATGTCTGTGTTTATACAGCGAATATTGCGGCAGGGGGGGGGTTGGTGCGGTGCCGATCAGCTGTTCTAGAACGGGCCGCACTGGCAGCGCCAAACGGGCTGCAGTGAACGGGCCAGATGAATACCGGATGGATGCTGGGAGGCAGAGGCAGATTTTTTTTTATTGTTTTCCTCCCCAAAAGCTAGGTGCGTCTTATAGTCCAAAAATACGGTTTCTATGAAAATTAATAGATAATTAAATAGTTCACTAACAAAGTGTTATCAGTAAGAGAAATGGAAATCAAGATGAATTATGCAAAAAAAAAAAGAAATCTGGAATTTGCAAACACTGGGGAAATGGTTGGTGTATAAATTGGCCAAAGAAAAAGAAAAAAAACTTAGCAGTCAAAAGGAGAGCAGAAGAGAGATCCTATTGGTCATTGCCTACCAACAGAGTAAATGAGTGACAGTTGGCTGCTGCCTATATAAGAGATTGGGCTCCCTTCGTTCTCTTTGCTGGAAACAGAGTTTAGCTCAGATGGATGTGAATTTCACTCTTGAATCTCGGCCCTTTGGACCTGCTGACAACCTTGAACTGGACCTTGGACCAACTTTAGAGGATTCTTGGAAGCTCCTCTGTGAAGAACATATTTTGCAGGCAAGACTTCGCTTTGGTTGACATTCCTGGGGACATTTATGTTACTGGATAATAGAAACCTGATATTCTCTTGTGGGACTAAAATTAAATACAGGCAGTGCTGTGCCTGGGATTGTAGCAGTGGTGGGTTCCTACCGGTGCGGTCCACTCTATAGCACCGGTAGCGGCCCGCTGGTGATGTCACAGTACCGGTGCGGTCGGTTGCCGGTGCCTGGGCACCGCCATTTTTTAAAAAAAATTTTTTTTTAAATTTTTTAATTTTTTTCTTCTGCGCATGCTCAGAAGCCGAGCTTCCGGCACTGCGCATGTGCTGCCTTCCTACCCCACAGTGAGTCCAAGCAGGGGAGGATGGCTGAGGGAGTGCGTGAGACGCTGAAAGAATGGGCGGCAGGACCTATCTCAGTTCCCCACCCTTCAGCAGTCCGAGAAGCCACGAACATGCAGTGATGATCCTAGGCATTTTTGCACATTCGAGGCTTCTCGAGCTGCTGAGGGGAGGGGGAATGGGCGGCAGGACCTATCTCAGTCCCCCTCCCTTCAGCAGTCTGAGAAGCCACGCCCACCCAGTCACATGTCCGGCAAGCCACACCCACAAAATAAGCCACGCCCACAGAGTGGTAGTAAAAAAATTAGGAACCGGCCCCTGGATTGTAGGCTTCATTACTGGCATTTTAAAAGGGGATATTTGCACTTTTAACATGGCAGGCTTGATCTCTCTCTTTTTTAACTTTAAGAAAGCATGTTTTTCTCTCCTTCACCATGGCTGTTTCTTTTCATATGGGAGAACTTGCTTTTTCAGCAACTACACAATAGAAAGGGTCTTCTGGAAGACTTTTGGATACACCTGCAAGTAGTAAGCAAGACAGACATTTATCTGGAAAAGGGAGTATATAGATCAGTGATTCCCAACCTGTGGTACGTGTACCACTAGTGGTACGCGAGGGCCTTCCAGGTGGTACGCGAACATTTTCGGGGTCATGAACGATTTTTAGTTAGTTATTTTTTACTTCACAAGATAATCTGGCAACGATTTGCAACTGTTGCCACACGCCACCCACCTGGTCCCAGCGGCCCGAGAATCCAGTTGCTGGATGCGCGGGGCCAAAAAAGGAACGGTACAATTATGGAAATAAAGTGATATCTGATTGAATTTAGTTTCTCTGGAACCAGGTGGTATGCAGCGACTGTACGGGACCTCCAAGTGGTACTCGATCACAAAAAGGTTGGGAACCACTGATATAGATCATAAGTTTTGCCACTTGTGGAATGCCATCTAGAATCGTTTTCTGTTATTCAAGTTCCACATTTAATCCATCTCTTTTATTGTTTGATCGCTTGCTTTCTGACATATTACATACTGTATACCAAAGGTTTGTATTTGTTCCTGGAACCGATAAAAGAACCTTTGACAGGGGCCGAAATCTTTTTAACTATATACCCGGTTTGGTGGACTGGAGACACATAAATGGTGTAGGGTTTCCTGCCTGAGTTGGGGGTTGGACTAGAAGACCTCCAAGGTCCCTTCCAATGCTGTTATTCTGTAAGCACCAACAACAGCACAGGTCCTCAGACAGCGCACGCGCACACACACACTCCCATACTGTTACTCACTACTCACGCTTTTCCACAGCTACTCCCACTTGTATTCCTCCTTGTGAATTTAGCTAGAGAAAAAACGTCCCTTTCTAACTGCTTTACTTCCACACAAAAACCCACACCTCCTTTCCTCACACACCCTCAGTTGTTCCACAGCACAGCTTTTACTGGCAATTTTGCTGTGCTGTCCCTGAAGAGAGGCCTTGAAGAAACAGGACGAAAACAGCACAGGTGGTAGCAACTTTCAGGCAGATTGCTGTCTGTCACACACTCCTTAATGAAGGGTTTTTTGCTTTAACTGAGTTTCTTGGTGTTTCCTATTTTCAGGGCGGCAAAGAAGCCCCTTTGCAAAGGGAAAAGCGTCTCTCTCATATTTTGCAGGCAAGGCTTCGCTTTGGCTGAGCTTCCTGGGGACATTTCTGTTATCTGATAACGAAACCTGATATTCCCCTGGGCTAAAATTAAATGCAGGCAGGGCTGCCTAGGATTGCAGGCTTCATTATAGGCATTTTAAAAGGTGACATTTGCACTGTTAACATGGCAGTCTGGATCTCTTTTTTTTAACTTTAAGGAAGCGTGTTTTTCCCTCCTTAGCCAAGCCTGTTTCTTTTGGTATGGAGAACTTGCTTTTTCAGCAACTGCACAACAGAAAGGGTCTTCCGGAAGGCCTCGGATACACTTGCAAGTATTAAGCAAGAGAAAAATGTATCTGGAAACGGGAGTATATAGACCAAAGTTTGCCACTTGTGGAATGCCATCTAGAATCGTTGTTTTCTGTCATTCAAGCTTTTCATTTAATCCATCTTTTATTTTTTGTTCTCTTGCTTTCTGACATATCACATATATACCAAAGGTTTGTATTTGTTCCTGTACCCTATAAAAGGACTTGGCCCCCTGTCACAGGTTCTTTTAACTATATCCAATTTGGTGGAATTGAGACACAAGTGCCAACAAAAACAAGAGGTCCCTAGACCAGGGGTCCCCAACCTTTTGGACCTCAGGGACCACCAAGGTCATAATTTTAAATCCCGCGGACCCTAATTCATAATTTTAAGTCTCGCAGACCACTAATATGAATTTTTTTAAAAAGATAAATACATTTGTAAAATAATGATCAGAGAACTTCCATTTTATTAATATGAAATACACCTATTTAACAAAATTATAAATGCTTATTTAATTATAACGAAATTGTAAATGCTTATTTAATCATAACAAAATCTTTAAAGGTTGTTTAATTGTAACAAAATTACTAAAGTTAGTGCAATTATTACAAAATAATTGAAGCTTATTTGACGGTGGCTTGCTGATGTTGTTGGGAAAGTGAGTCCCATATTCCAGAACTGTAGCTGTAGTCCAGTGGTTCCCAAAGTGGGCGGTACCACCCTCTGGGGGGAGGTGGGATGACTTAGGTGGGCGCTAAGAGGCAAGGGGGGTGGAAGGGGGGTGCTAAGAGGCAAGGGGGGCAGCAGGGGGGAGCTAAGAGGCCACGTGGAAGACAGAAAAGCATGTTTGGCGGCCTTCCACGCGGCCTTCCTGGCAGTCCCCCACACCCGCTTGCCTTCCGAGGTTGGCGTCCAGCCCGACCTGGCCAGTGGGTGGGCGGGCGGCCCTTGGTGGAAATGCAGACGCTGAGAGGGCAGCGGAAGGGCAAACGAATGTCCCAGGGCTGCGGCACATGTGCCCACCCCATTTCTGCAATTGAAGAGCCCCCTCCCCTTTGCAGGGCGATCCAAAGAGGGGAGGGGGATGCTGCAGAAAAGGCCGCCTTCCACCCGTGCTGGCTCCGCGGTGCTTGGGGCTCTGAAGCAGCCCACAGGCTTCTCACCCGGCCACCTGCCTGCTCTCTTTGTGGATCAGCCCGGCTGACTGCCGGCACCACTCTGGGAACTCGGCCCGCAGCGCCGGGTTGGAAGCCAGTGGGCTGCTTCAGAACCCCAAGTCCCATGGAGCCGGCACAGGAGGCACGGGTGGAAAGCGGCCTTTTCTACAGCATCCCCCTCCCCTCTTTAGATCACCCTGCAGGGCTCTGCCTTTGCAGAAACGGGGGGGCAGTTTGTACGGAGGATTGGCGGGGGGGATGCGCGGCCCTCCGGGATGGAGAGCAGGGCAAGAGAAGGCACAGTAGGCTGCGCTGCCCCGGCCCCACTCAACCACGCTTCTTACAGCCCATCCGCCCCACTGTGCCGTGAACGAGACAATCGGCCGCACCTCCCTGCCCAGCCTTCCTCACCTGGCACTGCTGCACCGGCGGCTCCACCCTGCCCAGCTCCGCCCGCTTCCACTTCCCATGAACCTCCCTGGAGACATCCGGAGTGAGGGGCAAGCGGGAGCGCGTTGGCCCGGCCAGCGCTCAGCTTACCTTCCTGGCGAGGCTCGGAGACCACCTGGCACGCCCATCCACCAGCTCTCCAGGCAGCGCCACTTTCTCCCTACCTCGCCAAGGTCCCAAGAGACCGCACTCTGGGACAGCACATGACAGGGGACCCGCCGCTGCCAGGCCGGAGCATGGTTGCCGTCGCTATCACCCCTCTCGCCTTCCCAGCTTTGACTCCAGGACCTTTGTGGGCTGGGAAGCATCGGGGCGCGCACCTACGGAACTCCGCCGGCCTCAGGAGTCCACCGGCCTCCAGGTTTGGTGGGGGCCTTGGCGGGGCAGGGAGAAAGTGGCGCTGCCTGGACAGCCGGCAGTCTCCAAGCCTTGCCAGAAAAGTAAGCCTAGCACCGGCCAGAACACTTTCTTCCTTCTCCCACCACCTTCTTCCTTTCCTTTCTTTTCCTTCTTTCTTTTCTTTTCCTTCTTTCCTTTCCTTCTCTTTCCTTTCCTTTATTTTCCTTTTCCTGCACCCAGGTGCAGGAAACTTTGGCCGGGCTCCTCGGGAGACGAGAGTTAGCTCGGCCAGAACAAACTCTCGTCTCTCAAGGAGCCCAGCTGAAGTCCTTCTCTCAGCTGTAGTGCGGCATCAGCATTTGAAGCGCCGCGGGAAACTTCAGCCGGGCTCCTTGAGAGACGAGAGCTGCCCGGCCTCTGTCGCCGCACCTGCCCGGCAGCCGAGAAGTGAGAAGACACCCACATGCCCCAGCCCACTTCGTCCCGGGCAGAGGCCCAACTGCCCTGGCTGCCCTGCCCTCCTGCTGCACCCCAAGGAATCTCCCTCGGCTGACCTGCTCTGTCCAGCCGCTCTGTCCACCGCTGGCAGGCCAAGACAAGGGCTGCCCCGGCCGGCCTCTTCATCACCCCACCCCATCCTGACAGGGCCTGGCTGGGGGCATTCTGAGAGCGGCAGATCCAGCCCAGGGCGGGACGGAGCGGAATGCGTTTAGGTGCAGTGGGACTTTCCGACCGCAGCCAGCCCTGAACGAGGCCGAGGGGGCCAGGAGAGCTGCGGAGTCCCCATTTCACCAGGGCTGCACAACCAGCGACGGGCGGGCTGGTCTTCTGCCCCCCCAGGGCATCTCTGGTCTCTGCGCTTGGGGCTTCGCAGAGTCGTTCCTTGCACCCAACCCGGAAACGCCCCGAAGGCTTCCTCCGAGGACCCCACAGAAAGGTTTTGTGCAGAGGTGAGCAAGGTGGGTGCCCGGCAAACTCTCATCTCTCAAGGAGCCCAGCCGAAATTTCCTGTACCGCTTCAAATGCTGATGCTGCACAATAGCTGAGAGAAGCACTTTGGCCGGGCTCCTCAAGAGATGAGAGTTTGCAGGTGGCTGAGCTAGCGTCCACAATGGACAGCAAACTCCGGCTGCTCCCCGGACTGGATGCCGTTTACCACTCCGAGGCCCAAGCGGCAGGAGACGAGGGCTGCCTTGCACCATCATCTAGCGCAAATATACCAAGGCAGCTTCCAGCCATTGCAACCCCCGCTTCTGCCCACCACAACAGCACCATTATTTTGTTCCGGCCGGTGAGTTTTCAGGGGGACGATCTAGCAGGTGCTTTCTCTCGGGCCTCCCCCCCGGAGGCCTCGCAGAAGGAGAGGTGTAGGCCCGAAAGGCGGCTGAACCTCCCTCCCCCCCCAGGCAGCCGTTCGGCTGAGCGTGGCGAGTTCTTGGTCTTACTTTCCTGTTCCAGCTCGTGTGGCTCGCACCGCTATACTCAAGGTGAGGTTTGCACTCGGTCTTAAGAGTGGGGGCTGGCATGTGGGCGGGGTGATGTTGGACGGTGCAGCCTTGTGTTCCCGTGCACGGACTGGATTAATTGCTCTCGACCATAACCAGCCCAGGGGCCAAGACTTCTCCATGGACCACCAAAATTTTCTCACGGACCACTGGTTGTCTTGCAGACCACCAGTTGGTGACCTGTGCCCTAGACAACACACAAACACATGTTCCCATACTGCTACTTGCTACCCTGTTTCCCCCCAAATAAGACATCCCCTGATAATAAGCCCAATCGGGCTTTTGAGTGCATGGCAATAAGGCCAAGCGCTTATTTCAGGGTTTAAAAAAATATAAGACAGCATCTTATTTTCGGGGAAACACAGTAGAAGCGCTTTTCCACAGCTACTCCCACTTGAATTCCTCCTTGTGAGTACTGTTAGAGGAAAAACATCCCTTTCTGCTTTACTGCCACACACAAATACACCCCTTCTTTCCCCGTACCCTCAGTTGTTCCACAGCATAGCTTTTACTGGTAATTTTGCTGTGCTGTCTCCGGGGAGAGGCCTTGAAGTGACAGGACAAAAACAGCACAGTTGGTAGCAACTTTCTGAGCAGAGGGCTCTCTCACACAGCCCTTAATGAAGGCTCTTTGCTTTGCCTGAATTTCTTGGTGTCATATTTTCAGGTGGGCAAAGAAGCCCCTTTGCAGAGAGAACAGCATCTCTCACAAATTCAGGGCTCAAGTTCTTATCTGTTCCAGGCCAACAGCAGTGCCTGCCTGAAGAATCTCTCTTTAACAGTCGATGCAGCGTTACAAATGGCTACCTGCAGTCCCTAAAATGGTGGAAGGCTGCCTGCAGTGTTTTTAAAATGGCTGGTGGCTGACTGCCAATGGGATCCAACTCAACATGACAGATGGTGCTTCCCCATCACTTGGAAGTTGACAGACCGCCAGTCCCTCAATGCCTTCAGGAGTGTCATAAAGTCGTGCATGCATTTGCAGCCTGTCGTGAAAGCATTCTGCAGCTTCAGCAGCTCCTTGGCTCAAGGAAGGAGAAAGCAATTCAGCATGTTGAGTCCTGTCGTGTTCCCATTGTTCTCTATTTACATTGCCTCCAAAGTGAAAATTCAGAAAAAAGAAAAATGTAATCTTAAAACCAGTTACAATCCTTGTTAATCAGCAGTGGTCTTTGGAAGGTGGAAGGAAAATGGAAGCACTTAACTTAATATGTATTAGCCATTTCTATAACAAGAAACATTTTCTAATCAACAAAACCCAAAGCCAATGTATCATATTTTTCTATCTCAAGCACAAAATCCAGAAGCGGTTTCCAAGTAGAAACGAAATTGGATGTATTCTTTTTTTAAAAAATTAAAGCACTTAATCTGGCCATTCTCGTTGTTGTCGACATGGATAACAATGAAGTTATCTTTGTTTTAAAAAGTTATCATTATTAAAACGAAACTATCTTTTCAAGTTCTTTGCCCATTACTCCTAAAAGAAACGTCTCTGGTTTAATTTTTATATTCATTTTGAGAATCTTCTGTTTTAAAATATGAACCTTACCCCACTATTTTAAAAACATTGTGCAATTTTTAACTAATCATTTTGTTATTAATCAACGAGAAGGGCAGATTTGATCTGATCAGCAATGCAGCTCCATTGCTAGTTCACCAGTTCCTTGATTCCCACGCCTATTCACACAACCATTATTTTTAAGAGACCTCTGAAAGGATCTCAAGGATGGTGATCACAGCAGAAAAGGCCAATGTGGCTCCTTAACAGACAAGTGGCTCAGGGGCGGGTTCCTAATATTTTTACTACCACTCTGTGGGCGTGGCTTATTTTGTGGGTGTGGCTTGCCAGCCATGTGACCGGGTGGGCGTGGGCCTCGGGAGCTTGGCAGCGGCTGGAGAAGTGGGGGGGCATTACCCACCCACAATGCAGCCCCCCGCAGCGGGAGCAGCAAGACCGCGGCAGCGGTTCTTCTAGGAGGCTCCGTCCGACCTGAATGCTTCTCCCCATTCGATGGTCCTAGGTTCCTGCCACCGATTCCCCCTCCCCTCAGCAGCTCGAGAAGCCTCGAACGTGCGAAAATGCCTGGGATCTTTACTGCGCATTCGTGGCTTCTTGGACTGCTGAAGGGAGGGGAACTGAGATAGGTCCTGCCGCCCATTTCCCCCTCCCCTCAGCAGCTCGAGAAGCCTCAAACGTGCGAAAATGCCTAAGATCATCACCGCGCATTCGTGGCTTCTTGGACTGCTGAAGGGAGGGGAATGGAGATAGCTCCTGCCGCCCATTCTTTCAGCGTCTCACATGCTCCCTCAGCCATCCTCCCCTGCTTGGACTCACTGTGGGGTAGGAAGGCAGCATATGCACAGTGCTGGAAGCTCGGCTTTTGGGCATGCGTAGAAGAATTTTTTTTAAAAAAATAATTTTTTTAAAAAAAAATGGCGGCGCCCAGGCACCGGCAACCGACCGCACCGGTACTGTGACGTCACCAGTGGGCTGCTACCGGTGCTATAGAGTGGACCGCACCAGTAGGAACCCACCACTGAAGTGGCTCCTTAACAGACAAGACCCACAACATGCCTCTTCTGCTAGAGCTGGTGGGGTAGACAGATGTAATCGGAAGACGAGATCTCATTCCATGAAGGGCTTCAAAGGTCAAAAACAGCACCTTGAACTGGATCCATGCGACATTTCACTCCTGGTGGGCCGTCCATGAATTTAACCAAATAGGAAGGAATACACCGGACAGTTTTTCCTCGGGATGAACGGCCCCAAGTGAGACTTGGGTACGTTCTTTTATTAGGTTCAAACAAAGGAAGGATGGACATGATTACATCAAAACACACATGGTAAACTTTACCCAATAATAAAGTTACAGCGTGGCAAACTCAGCCCCTTTACAGGGGGGAATGGGTGGGAGACAGGTACAGAGGGGGGGTGATTAATGCATCTCATTAATTGGTATCTGTCAGGCACAGCTCGCATTCCAATGTCCATTGGAGTTGATAATTTCCAGATACGGGGAGGGCTGTGCTGGGCTTTCTAGCACGTAGGCTGACAAAGGTCAGGATGTGAGCTTTTGAGGAATGCAAAAGGAGTGTGTCATATCTGCCTGACCCCAAAACAGTGTGTTAGCTTACAGCAAACAAGCTAAATGCATCTTCACATTTGGATTAAAGAAGGAGTGAATCAAAGGGCAAATTACAATGCATTTTGTTACAAGGATATAATATACATATAAAACAATATTGCAACAGATCCAGAAGCAAACTGGCAATCAGTGCAGCTCATGGAGCAGAGGTTTAAGGTGTGCCATTTTTGGGGTGCATATAACTGCCCATTTTGTTCCAGAGGCTCTTCAAGAGCAGCTCCAGGTAGATTACATTAGAGTAGTGCACTCAGGATGGCTATATACATTTGACTAATCAATCAGAATAGAGCTGGAAAGGAACCTTGGAGGTCAGCTAATCCAACCCCCTACTTAAGCAGGAGACCCTATAACTGTGATGGCGAACCTATGGCATGCGCACCGGCCAGCTAGTAGTCTGGTTACTGGTGTGCATGTGCGCGCAATGATCAACTGGCCTTCACATGTGTGGCAGTGCCAGAAACCGGAAGATCAGGTGGCCAGCTGATTGGCACGCACACATGCGTGCCAATAACCAGTAGACTAGCTGACCGGTGTGCATGCGTGCCCCGTGACATCCACCCACTTGCCAGCCAGGAGTGCTGCCGCCAGTCGCTCCTCCTGCGCCCACCTGCCTTATCGCCACCGTGAGGAAAGGCCCCGAAGCTGCGCTGGCCGGGATGCACGTGGGCTGCTGCAAGGGGAGGCCAGGCATGGCTGGCTGGATGCTGCCCGGAGCGTGACGCTAGCAGGAGGATGAGGAGCCACCTCTGCCTCTTAGCCAGTGCGGAGCTCCAGTCCCAGCCCTGCCAAAAGAGGTACAGCCGGCAGGCAGAAGCGGGAGGGGGGTGAGACCAGGCTCACCTGGTCGAGAAGCCCCACACTGCCTGGCGTCAGAAGGCTGCCAGGAAAGTCTTGTGGCGGAGCGACTCTCCTCGGGCGTGGGAGTCCAGGTGGAGGAGCGGGCCGAAGTCCTCGGTGCCCCAAAGAGAGCCACTCCACCACAAAACTTTCCTGGCAGCCTTCTGAAGCTGGGCCACGCAGGGCTTCTTGACCAGGCGAGCTTGGTCTCACCCCCCGCCCCCTCCCGCTTCTGCCTGCTGGCTGTACTTCTTTTGGCAGGGCTGGGACTGGAGCTCCATGCTCCCTCATATCTCTCTCTCTCTCTCTCTCTCTCTCTCTCTCTCTCTCTCTCTCTCTCTCTCTCTCTCTCTCTCTCTCTCTCTCTCTCTCTCTCTCTCTCTCTCTCTCTCTCTCTCTCTCTCTCTCCCTCACACACACACACACACACACCAAAGGTCGCAGCCTCTGGTGCGAAGGTAGGGCGCGGGCGAAGTGGTGCCTGCCGGGCGAGCAGTGGTGGGGCTCCCCGCTGCCTGGCCGCTTCCATTCGCCAGAGTTCCGGGGGCTCTGAGCGGCCCTTGAGGGGACGGGCCATGGTCACGCCCGATGCAGTGGCCCCAAATCTCTCCCTGTGGGGCTTTGTAAAGTCTCCTCAGCAGATGCCCCACCCGAAGTGCCGGAACCTTTGGGAGCAGCGGCGCTTGGCAGAGCTGCCCTCGAGAAACATCCCCCGCTTCAAAATCTGCTTCAGGGACCCTCTGGCCTGCGGGGTGGGGGCTTCTCCAGCCGGCACATGGCGCTACTGAGGTGGGGGGGGCAGAAAGCCTGCTGCCGGCCGGGGAATGGCAGCTCCCAGTGGGAAGGAACCCTGGTAAGGCTGCGCGTTCAGAGCTTCTCCAGCCGGCTCATGGCACTTTCGAGGTGGTGGGGCCGAGAGTGCTGCCGCCGGCTGGGGAATGGCTGCTCCTTTGTCTCACCAGGGAACGGGCCGGTAAGAGCAGTAAGAGGAGCATTGGCCCTATTGGAAGAAGTGGGGGGCACATGCGCAGTGGGGGTTGCATGTGCGCAAGCACAGTGCGGGGCACACGCGCAGTGCGGGGCACACGCGCAGTGCGGGGCACACGCGCAGTGCGGGGCACACGCGCAGTGCGGGGCACACGCGCAGTGCGGGGCACACGCGCAGTGCGGGGCATGGGGCCATGCACGCATGCGCAAATGGCGTGCATTGCATTATGGGTGCCGGCACACATAAGCGCAACAGTGCTCTTGCCCTTGGACTTTTGGCATGCAACGCCATAAAGGTTCGCCATCACTGCCCTATAACATTTCAAATAGATGGTTGTCCAGTCTTTTCTTTAAAGCTTCCAGTGATGAAGCACCTACAACCTCTGAAGGAAAGCTCTTCCAGTGATTAATTGTTCTCACTGTCAGGAAATTTATCCTCAATTCCAGGTTGCTTCTCTCTTTGATTAGTTTCCATCCATTGCTTCTTGTTCTGCCCTCTGGTGCTTTGGAGAATAGTTTGACCCCCTCCTCCTTGTGTCAGTCCCTCAAATACTGGAATACTGCTATCATATCACCCCTACTTTTCTCTCGACTGGCCATACCCAATTTCTGCAATTGTTCTTCATATATTTTTGCCTCCAGGCTTTTAATCACCTTAGTTGATCTTCTTTGCACTTTGTTCCAAAATCTCAACATATTTTTGTAATGTGATGGCCAAAACTGGATGCAGTATTACAGGGGTGGTCTTACTAAGGGTTTGTAAAGCAGCACTAATACTTGATGTGATTTTGATTCTATGCCTCTGTTTATACAACCAAGCCAGGGGCGGGTTCCTAATTTTTTTACTACCACTCTGTGGGCGTGGCATATTTTGTGGGTGTGGCTTGCCAGCCATGTGACCGGGTGGGCGTGGGCCTCGGGAGCTTGGCAGTGGCCGGAGAAGTGGGGGGGCATTACCCACCCGCAACGCAGCCTTCCACAGCGGGAGCAACAAGACCACGGCAGCAGTTCTTCTAGGAGGCTCCGTCCGGCCTGAATGCTTCTCCCCATTCGATGGTCCTAGGCTCCTGCCGCCCATTCCCCCTCCCCTCAGCAGCTCGAGAACCCTCAAATGTGTGAAAATGCCTAGGATTATCACCGTGCGTTCGTGGCTTCTCGGTCTGCTGAAGGGAGGGGAATGGAGATAGCTCCTGCCGCCCGTTCTTTCAGCATCTCACACGCTCCCTCAGCCATCCTCCCCTGCTTGGACTCACTGTGGGGTAGGAAGGGAGCACATGCACAGTGCCGGTAGCTCGGCTTCTGGGCATGCGCAGAAGAATTTTTTTTAAAAAAATTTAAAACTATTTTTTTTAATGGCAGCGCCCTGGCACCGGCAACCGACTGCACCGGTACTGTGACGTCACCTGCGGGCCACTACCGGTGCTATAGAGTGGACCGTACTGGTAGGAACCCGCCACTGAACCAAGCATTGTATTAGCTTTTTTGGCTGCTGCTGCACACTGCTGGCTCGTGTTTAAGTGATCGACCACTAGGGCTCCAAGATCCTTCTCACAGTTACTGTTTTTGAGCCAGGTCTCGCCTAATCTGTACTTATACCTTTGGTTTTTCCGGCCTAAGTGTAAACCCTTGCTTTTCTCCACATTAAATTTCATTTTGTTGGATAGGGCCCATTGTTCAAGTCTGTCAAGATCTTTTTGGATCCTGAGCTTGTCTTCAGTAGTGTTGGCTATCCCTGCCAGTTTAGTGTCATCTGCAAAGTTGATGAGTTCCTCTTCTGTTCCCTCATCTAAGTCATTTATGAAGATATTGAAAGAATACTGGGCCTAAGAGGGAAACTTGTAGTTACTTCTCTCCATGCAGATGTATTCTCCGGTTGAGTCTGGAACTCTGCCTAGGAACAATGATGACATGGGCATACTTTTTTTCCTACTGGTTGAGCTTGCCCAATCGCTGGCTTGCTCTGGATTGTTGCTCTGGATTGTTGATAATCGGGAGCACCTCTTTCGTTTTCCTGTAGCTTCAGGAGAGCAGAGCGCTGGTTGAGGATCGCGGCCAGGATGACTCTGCGCTCTGCACCCCTCTGGCTCCTGGTGCTGCTGGCGGCCGCCCTCCAGGAGAGCTGCTTCGGTGAGTCCCTTTGGGGGCGTTGGGGGTTCCGGCCACTTTTTCTTCCAGGGACTCTTTCTCTCTCCTCCCCCCCCCAAAAGTTTATTTCCAGAAATAGAATCCCGCTTCGGTCCTCTTTCCAGTCCGCTTTCTGATCCAAGGAGGTTTCCCAAAGGGCACCGATCTTCCAGTTTGATTTCTCAGAACGCTTTATTTTTCTCTGATTCTTTTAACCCACTAAACAAGCTGTTGTTTTCCTGTTCATTGGGCATCCCTGGAGTCTTTTCTGTGTTTATTTTTTGATATTTAAAACAACTGTGATTTTATGTGTTGTTCTTTTTTTTTTGGTAGTTGTTTCTGGAAGTTGACATTGTTTATGTTATGTAAATTTAGCCTGTCTGCCATGGAAGGGTAGAAAACTTTTTGACGCTCCTTGATCAGAGTTTTCGATAGATAGAAATAGAAACACTTTTCCATGTTTATCTTTGATTTCTTTCTCATCGGTATTGTGATGTTATGGGATTTTTTAATCATGTTTTTTAGAGTTTCCCAAGCTTCTTGAGTTGCTTTTCCCTTTAGGACTTTCATCCAAGGAATCTTTCCCAAGTTTTCTCTGAGTTTATCAAAATCAGCTCTTTTAAAATCTAAGACTTTGGTGTCGTTGTGTTCAATTGTCTGTGTCTGCGTTATGTTGAATTCTAGCATTGACGGAGTGAGAATAGATCTTTTCCCCGGAATTCAGACATTAGAAAAGAAACAGCAGTTTAAAGTCTAAGTAAAGTATTTATTTCGGTACAAAAACAATAAAATCTCATTAATCACATGCCTGATACAAAATGTGTGACTTCCCTCAATGGAAGTCAGAAGAAGAAGGATAGAACGGAGATTGGAATGTACACATGCATACAAGAACATATCAATCACGTGCTCAGGAATAAACCATTATATTAAATAGGGATGCTTCTCCCTGCATATACATGTAACAGGCAATAAATCACAGTGTGACAAGCATGACGTGGTCACTCTCACCCAACGTTCATGCAGTTTCAACTCCTTCTACCACTTCTTCTTTGTTTGTAAGTATTAAGTCCAGTATGGCTGTCCCTCTAGTCTCGCCTCTACCTTTTGGACAACAAAGTTGTCAGCAAGGTTGGTTATGAACCTATTTGATTTCTCACTTGGTGCAGAATTAGTTTTCCAGTTTCCATGCCTTTAATTTCTGTGTCTGGCCTAATATCTATATTTAGCACTTCCAATGTCAATATGAATAACAGGGGAGATAGTGGACATTCTTTTCTTGTGCTTTTTTACCCCCCTCCCTCCTAGAGGAATGAAATATCGTAGGAAATATTAAAAAGGCGGAATATTATATAGAATATCCCTGGCTGAGAAACATGCTTTTCGGCAGGAAAAAGACTCACTCTTAGTAGCCCCCACCTTTGTCAATGTGCCATCAAGGAATGGCCCAGCTCACTCATCCCCCCCACCTTTGTTAAATAGCCTGGACCAGTCTATTCTACATAACAAAGATCTCCTTCAGACAGAGCCATATTAGGAATTGCTCAAAGCCCTTTCATTACACCACATGGGACCTGGGAAGATTACATCAGCCAAGCCTGGGACTCAGGACAGCCCACAAGAGTTGCCCCAGCATGCCCCTGGGAGTCTGACAGCCAATGGGATACATTTCTGTACAGGAACAGGAAACTCTTAAGGTGGGGCCCAAGAGAGGGCATAAAACAAGGAACTTTCAGCATCTCTGCCCTTTTCCCTTCACCCAGCATCTGGAAGCATGTGATCCACCTTTTCTGTTCAGGAGCTCATGCCATGTGCTCCTGGCCTACCATTAAACCTTCTTTCCAAGCAACTTCCATGAATCCAGTGTCTTTTTCCCCACTTGGAACCGAACCCAGAAGGATATTCCTTACAACAGGATGATGCAGAGTTACAAATGGGCTGCCTGCAGTCCCTAAAATGGTAGAAGGCTCCCTACAGTGTTCTTAAAATGGCTGATGGCTGACTGCCAATGGATCCCGCTCAACATGACAGATGGTGCTTCACCCCTCCCCCCACCAAAGTTGACACATCCTCAGTCTCACAATGCCTCCAGGAGCGTCACAAAGTAGTGCACACATTTACAGGCCCCGTTTTTAGCAGTTTGTGAAAGCCTTGTGCAGCTTCAGCAGCTCATCGGCTGGAAGAAGGAAAAGGCCATCCAGCATGTTGAGTCCTGTTCCTGTTGTTCTCTATTTACCGTGCCTCCAAAGTATTAATAAATTAATAAATATTGGGATAATCACAGATTTTCTGTGGAATAGCAATAGCACTTAGACTTATATACCGCTTTACAGTGCTTTACAGCCCTCTATAAGCGGTTTACAGAGTCGGCATATTGCCCCCAACAATCTGGGTCCTCATTTTACTGACCTCGGAAGGATGGAAGGTTGAGCCGGTCAGGATCGAACTCCTGGCATTGGGCAGAGGTAGCCTTCAATGCTGCATTCTATCCTCTGTGTCACCACGGCTCAAGGTAGGAGGGTGAGGGTGAGCCCCACTGAGTCCTGGGTTCAAAGCCAATTTCTGTTCAGATGCCTGAACTCTGGGACAGGAGGGAGAATTTCCCAGCCATGGGGGCCAAGGAGGAAGATCCGGGGGCTATGTGGCTTCATTGTTGCTCCCTTTGCTCCCTCCTTTGCCTTCCCATATCTCCCAGGCAAGCAACTTGGGTTTCCCTTAAGGATCCCATTGTCAACTGTCCACCTAGTGCACCCAAAAGAAGTAAACAACCTTGGGACCTTTGGATTCCCAAAAGTAAAACTTTATTGGATACACCGTTTTGGTACTAAAGAATCAAAACCAGTTCTGGTTTTCCCGCGCAAATGCTTGCCTAGTTAAAAAATAGCTTCCCTTTCTCCCCACCCTTGGGTGATCACATTGTCCAATTATAAGACATCTTTTTATTATGGGAACAGTCCAACTACTTCTCCAGCACCTGCAGTCGTGACCTTGATGGTTTCCAGGTTCTCAGTCCTTGCACAAGTTCTCAGCACAGGTTCTCAGCACTTCTCTCCCCCTCAGTTCATTGGCAAGTTGAATAGCGATAAGGTTTGAAAGAAGCAAAGTAGTTCAATCTTGACACCCATGGCCTCTGGTCTCACCCGGATTCCCCCTTTTCCCACTCCCCATGTTGGCCCTCAATGAAGTGAGAATGGGGTTTTTTTCTGTTGGGGGGACTAGATGGGGCTTCCTCCCCCCCTCAAATCTGCACCTATTAACAATCCATGTTGGCCCTCAGTGAAGTCAGAATGGGTTTTTTTTCTGTTGGGGGGACTAGATGGGGCTTCCTGCTGTGTTTTGAGCTTCTGAGGATGGAGCCCCCCCATCTTCCTGTGGGGCCCCTGCAGCCTCCTTGGGGCAGAGTCTAAGCAATCCAGCAGAGGGGGTTGACGGAGGCCTTTCTCGAAGGGGAGAGGGCACAATTGAAGGTGACCACACAAAGTTTGGGGATCCTGCTCTCTCTTTGGCCCTGCTTTCCCTTCCTCTTTCTCCCCCAACCCCTCTGCCCTCCAACCCTTTAGGCCCTCCAGAAGCTGCTCCTTTCCCTCTCGGTTGTTCCCTCGTTCCACCACCTGCTTTTTCTTTCTCTCCCATCATCTCTCCCTTTGTTTTCCCCTTCCTCCTCCACCCCCCAAGTCTTTTCTTCTTCCTTCCAGACTGGAAAAGGGGGCCAGCTGTGCCCCACAGGATCAGGGTCCTCCAACAGAAGTCCCCTAACTCTGCCCCTCTGGTTCCCTTCCAGGTGCCTCCTCCCACTCCATGAAGTATTTCTACACCTCCATCTCGGACCCCAGTCAGGGGCTGCCCCATTTTGTTCTTCTGGGGATTGTGGACGGTCAGGTCTTTGTTCACTATGACACCCACAGCAGGAAGCTGGAGCCTCGAGTCTCCTGGGTAGAGAAGGCGGGGAAGGTGGATCCCCAGTACTGGCACAGTCAGACCCAGATATCACATGGCGAAGAGGAGATGTTCAGAGTAAGCCTGGAGATTCTGAGGAGTCGGTACAATCAGAGTGAAGGTGAGTGATGGGGTAGGTGGCTCCTCCTGCACCATATTCCCCATTCCCAGGAACCAGAGGGGGGGAAGACCGGGGGAGGGGTGTCACTTCAAAGGGAAAGGCTGCTTCCACACCTTTAAAAAAATATCTATTCTTTTTTAAAAAAATCAATATAAGTGTCCTTGCCTGCATAGCAGGGGTGAAATGCTACTTGTTCGGACCGGTTCGGGAGAACCGTTAGCAGAAATGTGGCCTGGTTCGCTGAACCAGTAGTGACGGCTGGCTGGCCATGCCCCCGAACCGGTATCCCCGGTAGCAGCTCGCTCACCCTGCAAGCGGATGCCCCGGGCCTGCATATGCGGTGTGCAGACTTTGATCTATCCCCATTTTTCCTTGGCACGCTATTTTGCACCGGAGGAGGGTGCGGGAGATGCTGGAGCCAGCGCGCTGCTCTCGGCCGCCTGCTGCCGCTGCTGCTCCAGGATGCCGCCTGCCACCCACTTGCCTCCCTCCCCAGTCTGCGGCGCCTGCGCTCTGGGCCTATCCCGGCCAGCCTGATGATGTCATGCTGGAGCGCCAGCAGTCCAATGCGGTGTGCATGTGCAGGAGCCCCGGGACATCTGCTTGCATCCCCGAGAGGCATTACCAGGGGCAGGTTGCTCACTTACCGATACCGGTGTGCTGCACGCGCATCTTCACATTTCGTGCACATGCGCTCTCTCTATGCGCGTGTGCCCCCTTGTGTAATTTTGCTTTTGCGCATGCGCGGAAGCAAAATCTCGTTGAAATCTTGTGCGCGTGCATGTCCCCTCACGAGACTTTGGTGAGATTTTGCTTCCCTGCATGTGCAGAAGCAAAAAAGCCCAAAAAGTCTTTTAAAAAGATGGCGACGTGGCGACGTACCACCGAACACGGCACCGGAGCCGTCACGCGCAAATTGCGTAATCGGCAGGTCCCTACCAGAGCTGCGCACTGGACCGCACTGGTAGGAACCCACCCCTGGGCGTTACCGCCGCTGCCACCGCCGCCGCTCTCAGTCCTATAGAAGCAGCAGCAGAAGGTAAGGCCAATGCTGGCGTTGGGGGGTGAGGAAGACCCGCTGCGCTCATCTGAGGAGCTTCGGAGGGACATGGTGACACTCGCTCACCTTTTGGGCGAGTCTAACGCACGTCTGGCCTGCGGGACCATCCCGAAAACGAAGCTTGCTTCCACTTCCTCGGACACTGCGAAAGGGTGTGGCCTCGGTGATGTAATTCAAGCTGCACATCTGCCCACGCGCACGTAGGGGGCTCGGAGGAAGCAGCAGCGGCAGCGGCAATGGCACCTTGCCGTGGCCAGGTCCTAGCGCTTGGGAGGTTCTGTTCCGCAGGCCGGAGGCGCATCAGACTCTCCAAAGCAGCTTTTGCCTCGGACATTTTCTCTCTGGGACGCGGCAGACAAGAGATAAAGAGCAGGGCGGAGCCCAGGAGGTTGCCAAGTGAAGAGCTGGAGAGGCCCGGTGGGTTCCTCTGCGTGGCGGGGAAACACCAGCAGATCGTCGGAATCGTCCATTTAGTTAAAATGCTAAAAAAATGCTAAAAATGCTAAAAAAAAGGCCATGCCCAACCAGTCACATGACCCTCCACCAAGCCATGCCCACTAAGCCACGCCCACAGAACCGGTGGCAAAAAAATTTACATTTCACCACTGCTGCATAGCTGACATTTTCTGCCAACTACAGCTAAAAGTTAAAAGTTACAGTTAAGTTATTAAAAGTTACAGTTAAAAGTTATTTTAAAAGTTATCCATCTATCTGTCTGAATATTGATAGAATGCCCCTGGTGGAGAAAGGAGGAAGGAGACCGGCCAGAGTGGAGGGGAACCTCCTTTCCAGGCTAAACAGCCCCAAATGTCCCAACCTTTCCTCAAAGGGAGGCTGCTTCCACCCTCCCATCGCCTGAGTCGCCTCCTCAGGACCTTCTCCAGCTCCCTCCCGTCCTTTTGGGGGTCTTTTGACCACAACTGCTCCCAATATTCCACATGTGGTTGCTCTACCTTGATTTCTGTAAAGGCTTTCGTGACATTAGCCACTCTGGGTTTTAATGACCCCTGACATCCTGTTGGTCTTTATAATTTTTACATATAATTATTATAAAATGTTTCAATAAGAAGATAAAAACTAATATATAGTAAAGGAGAGAAAGGAAACCAATAAAGAAAAAGAAAAAAGTACAAGAAAAGAAAAGCAGCGTAAGAAAATTAGTAAAGAAAAAAGACACAAAGAAGTGATTTCTGATATTCTTCACAGCAGTTATAAATATAAATATATTTTATCCCCTCTAAAGCAGCCATTCTGTGCCAAATTTGAGATGATCACAGACAGATTTCATCTTCAACTGAAATAAGACAATTTCTGCCTTAGCTTTTGATGCTTCTGAAATAAGACATAGCTTTTTCTCAGAAGTTGAAAACTGCAGCCAAATATTTAGTGCCTTCCTGTGAATGGCCGGAGACTCTTCTGGGATAGAAATCCAGAACTTTTTTTCCCATGGGGAGATCAGGGAATCTCCTCTCGAGGGCAGGATCAGACTGCAGCTCACGAGGATCTTCCTCTTCCTCCAAAGGGAAGTTCTCTGGCTGAGCAGAAGATGCAGGGAAAGGATCCCCTCACCCCGTCATTCCTGGGTGTGGAAAGGGAGGGAAAACACTGGTCAGTTTGGTTCAACTGTACTTACAGGTGGTTTTCCCTTAGATTTCAGAGTTTCTGGCGTCCTTCCTCCCCCTCAAGCCCAAACAGGAGTAGAAACATTTCAGGATTTCCTTTTGGTTTTTTCAAACAATCAGTTTTCTTTTAAATCCAAGATTCTGTTCACTTGAAGTCTAAATATCTTCTCCAGGGACTTGCAAAGACTGTGAACTTCAAACTCATTTCAAAGGTCAATAAGCCTTTGGGTGTCCAGATCAGACTGGGCCACTTGCTGCTGTTTCTGAGGAAAATATTCCTTTGTGGCCCTCCAAGACTTCATTCCCACATTGCACTAAACCATGGTTTGTTTCTGGTTTGCCCAAAGTGGGAACCAACTCTTGTGACCTGGTGATATTTGTGAATATAGAGCCCAGATTTATAGTCACAGGGATCCCTGCAGGCTTCTTTGCAGATCGACCATGTCCTCTTTGAGGCCACAAGATTCTCAGTCCCTCTTTGAATCTGAACAGATTCAGGCAACTGTTCCCCTTCTGGGAATCTCTGGGAATCTCTGGGATCCCTTCCTTCCCCCCCCAAGAGTCTCCCCTGCAGAGGAACGGCAGAAAGTAAGATGGAAGGATCTCTGTCCCTCTGTTTCTTCTGTGACTCCTTCTTTTCTCGTTCTCCCTTGGGATCCTCTGCTGGCTTTTCCAGCTTCCCTTTTCCTGCGGAGGTTCAGGGGCTCCATCCCTGGGGGGGGGGGCAAAATGTAGGGAGGCAGGTGGCGGGAGGGGGGAAGGGTGGTTAGTGATGGGGGCTTTCTTTCCCTTGAAGGCTAGGGAGGAAATGGGGGTGTCAGTGCCTGTGTCAAAGTCCCTGCAGGGAGGGCATTCTCTGTCTATCTTGAGGATTCTCCAAACCATCATCTTGTCCCTATTTCAGGCCTTCACACATTGCAGAGGATGTATGGCTGTGAGCTCTGCGCAGATGGGAGCAAAAGAGGGTTTGCGCAGCTTGGATATGATGGGAGGACCTTCATCACCTTTGACAAGGAGACCCTTACCTGGGTGGCTCCCGACCCCTTGGCCCAGATCACCCAGAGGAAATGGGACGCTATTCCAGGAAAGAATCAGGGACATAAGTTTTACCTGGAGGAAATCTGCATGGAGTGGCTGCAGAGGTACCTGTCCTACGGGAAGGAAACGCTCCTGAGGACAGGTGAGCATCTGAATCCAGGCTGGACTTTCCTCATTTATGGCTGGATTTCTTGGATGCATTTGGCCCCTTTGGGTCCCTTGTCTTGGATGCCTGGATGCCCAGGAGGGAATCTCCTTCCAGCACCTCTCCAGCACATGGGAAGCCCTGTTTGGTTGTGGAGTGGAAGGTAGTGGGAGACTTTCCTGCCCATTCAAGTTTCTCACCCACCTTCCAGGCTCTGGAGGGGCTCAGAGTTAATTGTGGGGGTGCCGTTTCTGCAGAGACCCCAGTGGTGACAGTGAGCAGCAGGATGGAGTCCGAGGATGGGATGGAGACGCATGTCTGCCGGGTCCACGGCTTCTACCCCAGGGAGATCGATGCCTCCTGGACGAGGGACAGGGAGGTCTGGCTGCAGGACACCCTCCATGCGTCTGTGGCCCCCAATGCGGATGGGACCTACCACTACTGGCTCAGCATCCGTATTGATCTCAAAGAGAGGGGCCGCTATCGGTGCCACGTGGAGCACGATGGCCTGCAGGAGCCTCTGGACGTGGCCCTGAAGGGTGGGAGGCTGCATGGAGGGATAGGCTGGGCATGATGTAAATTAGACATTATAAATTATAAATTCCACCCTCCGTGTACTTCCCCCTCAAATGCTACAGTGCAGGTTCCAGATCAGCAGAATTTTCTTTTTTTTTTATTTGCGGTTGAGCAGAATGAAATAGAGAACAGTTAAGGGATCTTTAAAGGATGACCAGGTCATCTGGATGTTCCATGGTATTAAAGTTGTATGGTAAATCGGGCATTTTGTCTCATAAAAGCTCTATCCAGAACAGAGGTGGGTTCCTCCCGGTTCACATCGGTTCTATAGAACTGGTAGCAAACTGCTGGTGACATCATGGTGACATCACGGAGCTGGTTCTGTCGGTGCCTGTCCATGGACACCGGCATCTTTTTTTTTTTTTTTTTTTTGGGGGGGGGGAAATTTTTTTTGTGGAATTTTTCGCTGATTTATTTCTTCTGCGCATGCGCAGAAGCCGAGTCTTCAGCACTGCACATGTGCCGCCATCTTGTTTTTGGCTTTTTTTTTTGAATTTTTTGTAAATTTTTGGCACTGCGCATGCATGCCCGCGTGCCCACATGGCGCGCCCACACGGCACGGGAGGAAATGAACCAGCAGCGAGGTTAAGTTAGAACCCACCCCTAATCCAGAGTCAGTCAAAGGCCTCGTTGGCTAACCAAAGGAGGCCGGATGACCGGACAAGGAAGGGGGATCCAGAGCTGACTCAAAAATCTTCCTCCAGGAGTCTCCATTGATGGTTCCTCGTCAGGTTGAAGATATCAAATGGATGCCAGAAGAATCAGCCCTTTGTCCACTGTTCTTCAATATTCCCTGATTTGGAGGAATCAATAGAACAAATAGTTATCGAATTTGAAGATGATAAAAAATGATCAAGTGAGCTAATATCCTCAAAGAAGGAAGTGAAAATTCAGAATGGGATGAGAGGGAGAGAATGAAATGGAAGAGGGTCTCAAAAGAAAATTATGTCCTGGAAGAATAAGAATCTCAAATGAGCTACTAAAGACACAATCACATCTGGCTGAATACTTTAATGGATCCTGTTCCGAGCAAATGGTAAGACTAGATGACCTCTTAAGTTCCTTCCTTCTAACTCTAGGTTTCTAAGTGTGACGTTCTTCACTTAAGAAATAAACATCAAAGGTGCAATTATTGGGTAGGGGATACTTGGCTAGATAGGAGATGGAATATGAGCCTGAAGTATAGTGTACCTTTTAAGAAGGCGTGTGCAATTTTAGGCTACCCCAAATAAATTATAACTTCCAAATGATATGGGTAAATTTCTCCCTGTGTTCTGCCATGATCAGAGCTTGTCTCAAGGAGAAGGTCCAGTTTTGGGCAACGCCCATTAATGCGGATTCAGAGCAATTGGAAAAAGTTCACAGTAGAGCAACAAGGCTGATCCGGGACTAGGAACTGAATCGAAGAAGCTCAGCCTGTTTAGTCTTGAGGAAAGAGGCGTGGTAGTCCTGGTAGGGTACGTGATAGGCCTAGCCTGGGGTTCCCACCTCAGTTGGAAGCTCTAAATGCAAAGACTGAAACAATTTCTATCATGCCAATTCCTGGCCAGAAGACCGAATACATAAAGTGAGCGTTCAATTCCTTTCTCCTCCTCCAGGGGGACAAACCCATCTTACAAGAGATAAAGAAAATGAAACTATACTTAAAAAGGTGGGGGGCTAGATTATATGAAGCCTCTTGCTTTAAATAATAAAATGCTAACATTCAAGCAAAAGAAAAAAGATAGCTACTGGATTTCCTGAAGAACATAAAGAGCAAATCAGCCAGCCCTGGCCTAGCCGACCCATAATCAATCAGAACCTCCTCAATTTCTCTAAGATTCACTTAAAAGGTCCTGAGATCACTTCCGGCAGTTCTCTCAGCACCTGAGGAGGACCAAAGTTGTTTGTGGACTGTCCAACCACAATAGACATAAATGTTGCATCCGGAATACCTTCACTGATTCATGTTTCACCAATCGCATACTAAAAACGACCAGGTGTAATTTTTCTTCTTTGGGCCATGAGATACTTGAAATCAAATTTACATAAAATAATCATTCAAAGAAATGAATTGGGATTTGTTGCATGGATATATTGGGAATTGATCCTCAGAGGTGAGCATCTGAATGCAGACTGGACTTTCCTCCTTTATGGCTGGATCTCTTGTACACATTCAGCCCCTTAGGGTCCCTGGTCTAGAGCCTGTTTGCCCTACTGGGAATCCTCCTCCTCCCCTTTCAACCTCTCTCCAGGACACGGGAAGCCCTGTTTGGTTCTCACTACCAGGCAGCCATTCAGTGGACCAGGAAATGCAGCCTCTCCCTGGCAGGTGTCTGTGTGGATCAGGCAGGAAAATCACTTAAGGGTGTCCTGTTCACTGACCACAATGAGGCAACCATTTGGGGCTATTCAATGAAACCCCCATTAGCCAAACTAGTCGAGAGTGGTCGGCACCCTTAATTTCCCCACACAATTTTCCTGCCCCTGATTTTCCCCCCCCCCCACCTTTCAGTCTCTCAGAGTTAATTCCGGTGTTTCCGCAGAGCCTCCAGTGGTGACGATGATCAGTAGGATGGAGGCCGAGGATGGGATGGAGACACACGTCTGCGGGGTCCACGGCTTTTACCCCAGGGAGATCGATGCCTCCTGGACGAGGGATGGGGAGGTCTGGCTGCAGGACACCCTCCATGCGTCTGTGGCCCCCAATGCAGATGGGACCTACCACTACTGGCTCAGCGTCCGGATCGATCCCAAAGAGAGGGGCCGCTATCGGTGCCACATGGAGCACGACGGCCTGCAGGATCCTCTGGACTTGGAGCTGAAGGGTGAGAGGCTGCAGGGAGGGAAAGGCTGGGTTCTTTGGCAGCCTGGAGAGTTGTGGGAGAGAAATCTGACCCCAGCTGTGTCCAGATGTGAGCATACCTGAGCTTTAAGCCACTGGCTTTTCCAGTGTTTGAGGTTGGTGAAGCTGCAGGGACCAGATCATAGAACTGACTTCGGGTGATGAAAACTACAGAATCCCATCACAATACTTGGCCGATCCTGATGAAATGCCCTTAGATCCTCTCTTAGGCCTTCCCTGTTTCTTGCCTCCAGCAGAAAAGCAGCAGTTACGCTGAGCACCAGAAAGAGATTTGCTTTTGTTTACAATTCCTAAAGTAGAAGAATCAGGAGGAGTCTGGGAGCCCCTTTTCTGAAGGCAAATTTTGATTAAAATTGATGAACTGCAGCTGACTTCAGGAAATGCAGAGAGTGGCTGGACTGATGCATCAGGAGTCAGAAAAGAGGCTCCCAAGTCTGAGTTTTTTCCCATCTGAGACTAACAGGGTTTCCTGCTTTAAAGGTCAAAAGGTCACTCTGTGTTGCTGCTCTAAGAAAGAAGTTGCACATTATTTTATGATAATGTGCAACTTTGGAACCAGCTCCCTCCAGAGATCAGGACTATCCCCACCCTGCTGGCCTTCCGTAAAGCGATAAAAACTTGGCTCTTCCGGCAGGCAGGGTATGAATGAAAGTTATTTTAAATCTGAACAGTATTTTAACATGGTTTTTTTAACAAAATTGTTTTTTACTTTATGTTTTCTATACATGCTGTGAGCCGCCCAGAGTCCCTCGGGAGTTGGGCGGCATAGAAATTTTAATAAATAAATAAATAAAAATAAATGATACGATATGTGAATTCCCGAGGCTCAGCATAAAACCCAAGGAAAAAAGCTGTTTCTCAAAAGAGTTCTGTATATGCTCATAAGTGTCCTTAATGTACACTGGACTTCCAAAGTTGCAAAATTCAAATTCAATTTTTTTTATTGATGGTTGTCACCATGATACAAGAAATATTCAAATGTAATTGTTATGCCGATATCCCAGGCGAAATAAAATATCCTTTTTATTTTTGTTGTTGTTTATAGCAAGAATCAATTCACAAGTGGCATGATTGCTATTCAATGGGAATCCTGAATTTTGTGCAAGAGAAATTTACATTTAAAGTTCCTTCCTCAAACCTCCCCCCCCCCCAATAAATACCAATTTCTAATGCCTTGGTAAGACCATACTTGGAATATTGCATCCAGTTTTGGTTGCCACAATATAGAAAAGATGTTGAGACTCTGGAAAGAGTGCAGAGAAGAGCAACAAAGATGATTAGGAGCCTGGAGGCTAAAATATATGCAGAGCAATTGCAGGAATTGGGCATTTCTAGTTTAATGAAAAGAAGGACTAGGGGTGACATGACACGTTCCAATATCTAAGCGCCCTGTTTTAGGAAAGCCTCCTGCACCAACCTGGGAGCCAAAACAGGGTGCAGGGACGTCGCATGAGTCCCCCGCGCATGGAGCCCCCCGCGCATGTGCACACACGTACCCCGCGCATGTGCGGTAGAGACCTGAAAACCAGCTGGCTGGCGGGAGGCGCGCATGCATGCCATAGGTTCACCATCACGGGTATAGGGTTTCCTGCTTGAGCAAGGGGTTGGACTGGAAGACCTCCAAGGTCCCTTCCAACTCTGTTATTCCGTTATTCTATTTCTGCCATTTGTGGGACTGTCCAGAAGTTAAATATCACCATATTCCATTTTCATCCTAAAGTTCTGGAAACACAAATTATAATTTTTTGCTATTACTGGACTGGCCAAAGAAAATGAAAGTGTGTACTTAAAAAAAATGATCAGTGATATGAACTCTTTTACTTTAAATAATAAAATGCAAACTCGCAAACTGAAGAAAAAAGCATACAGATACCCCCAATTCCACTCAGAGTCATTTATTTATTTATTATTTATTTATTAGTGAGACTTATATACCGCCTCATAGTGCAAGCACTCTCTAAGCGGTTTACACCATTAAGCAATGTATATTTATTTATTTTATTTATTTTATTAATAGTTCTTATATGTCACCCAACTCCCAAGTGACTCAGGGCGGCGTACAACATAATACAAAAACAGTTATAAAACAATAATCATTGATTAAAATACTACAAAAATTAAAACAAACCAACATTCATACATGGAGGATTGATCTATTTCACCCCGCCTGCAGGAAGAGCCATGTTTTAACTGCTTTACGGAAGGCCAGTAGGGTGGGGATAGTCCAGATCTCTGGGGGAAGTTGATTCCAGAGAGATGCGGCTCCCACAGAGAAGGCTCTCCCCCTAGGGCCCGCCAACCGGCACTGCTTGGCTGATGGGACCTGGAGGAGGCCAACTCTGTGGGACCTAACCGGTCGTAGGGAGGTATGCGGTAGGATGCGGTCCCGAAGGTAACCTGGCCCTGAGCCATGTAGGGCTTTAAAGGTTAAAACCAACACCTTAAATTGCGACCGGAGACTAATGGGCAGCCAATGCAGCTGGCGGAGAATAGGTGTTACATGGGTGTATCTTGGGACACCCACTACAGCTCGCGCAGGCGCATTTTGCACCAGTTGTAGTCTCCGGATACTCTTTAAGGGTAGCCCCATGTAGAGCGCATTACAGTAGTCCAGCCGTGAGGTGATGAGGGCGTGAGTGACTGTGAGTAAGGCCTCCCTCTCCAGGAAGGGTCGCAATTGGTGCACCAGGCGAACCTGTGCAAAGGTCCCCCAGCCACAGCTGACAGATGTTGATCCAATTTTAGCTGCGGGTCTAGGAGAACCCCCAAACTGTGAACCTGTTCCAAGGGAGTTAATTTCTCTCCCCCAAGAACCAAGGAGGGGCAATCGACATAATCCCTAGGAGGCAATATCCATAGCCACTCGGTCTTGTCTGGGTTGAGCTTGAGCCTGTTCATTCCCATCCAGACCCTAACATCGTCCAGGCATCGGCACATTACATCCACTGCTTCCCTGAATTGAGACAGGGTGGAGATGTACAACTGGGTGTCATCAGCATACTGCTGGAACCTCACCCCGTGCCGTCGGATGATCTCACCAAGCGGTTTCATGTAGATGTTAAACAGGATGGGGAGGGGACCGAGCCCTGAGGCACCCCGCAAGTCAGGGCCCCCGCAAGTCAGGGGCAAGAATCGGTGGATGCAATAAGAGCGGAGAAATGCAAGCATTTTGCCGCCCATATCACCACTAAATAAGATCTGATATAGGTTCTTAGTTCATATATATATATGCTTCATGGAGGGTGTCAGGCGGTGCATGGAATTTTGTCTTTGGGGTTTCTTAGGATGGTGGATAAACTGAAAAATATCCACCATCCTAAGAAACCCGAAAGACAAAATTGAGTTAGAAAATCAAGGAGTATATGAAATTCCATGTACCGCCTGCCCCACCACATACATTGGACAAACCAACAGAAGATAAGTGCACGCATTGAAGAACACAAGAACACAGTCAAAAAAGAGGAACCAACTTCTTCCCTGGTCCAACATCTTAAAGCCACAGGACATGAAATCGACTTTAAAAAGACCAGAACTATCGCCAAAACTGAACACTTTAACAACAGAATAATCAGAGAAGCTATCGAGATAGAAAAACGCCCACACAGCATGAATAAACGAGATGACACCTCCCGCCTACCAGCCATTTGGAAACCCGCCCTTATTGACAAACGAGTCCCCAACACAAAGAATGACACCAAACCCACACTCACGAAAACCACATAGGATGACACCACCACACATCCACGCAATAAGCAAACCCAAACCCACACCAATGAGGCACGACCACAAACCAGAAGCCATACTACAGCTGCATCATTAACCACTTTAAACCCCTCCAATCCATACATGAAGCAAACTGACACCCTCCATGAAGATGTGGCAGGACCACGAACCAGAAGTCAAACAGCAGCAATGCAGCTCACCAGCCCAAATGCCCCTGCAAGTCAGAGTAACCTGAGAACACCCCCAGCCAATCAGAGCACAGCCAAGCCCCCAACCAATCAGAACACACCTCCAACCAATCAGAACACAGCCAAGCTCCCATCCTATCAGTTCAAACCTCCACTGGCAGTTAAAAGGAAGAAACAGCAGCAATCTCACATTGCTCCTAGAAGCAGGAAGCAGAAGACACCAGCCTGAAGATGATGAATGAGACTTCATCGAAACGTCGCCAAGACACTTCCAATTCCACGCGGGAGAAAACCTGAATACCCAAAGACCTACATACAAACACCCGCGAAAACCTCAGAAATATATATATATATATATATATATATATATATATATATATATATATATATATATATATATATATATATATATATATATATATATATATATATATATATATATATATATATATATATATATATATATATATTTATTTATTTATTTATTTATTTATTTATTTATTTATTTATTTATTTATATGTATATTTATATTGCCCCCAACAATTTGGGTCCTCATTTTACCTACCTCGGAAGGATGGAAGACTGAGTCAACCCTGAGCCAGTGAGATCTGAACAGCTGAACTGCTGATCACAGTCAGCTAAAGTAGCCTGCAGTGGGAACTTAGAACACTTGGAATTGAATTAGACTGGTGGCACTATCTACAAATAAGTACGAGGTACACTAAGGATGCGATACAACCCGGCTTTCAAAATGAACATGCCCTAGATAAAATCTTACTAGGACCAGATGGAAAAATAATTTCTCGGTTTTATAATTTTCTGATTGAATATAAACTTTTTGAAGAAGTGGTGAAAGGAAACATGATAGCCTGGGCACAAAACTTTGGCTATCCAATTACACTTTCAGAATGGGACAAAGTTTGGGAATTAAATTATAAACTTACATTAGCAGCCTCATACAAAGAAAATTTATATAAAATGTTCTACCGCTGGCACCTCTCCCCTGCCCGCTTGGCAAAAATGTTCCCAACAACCTCTCCAAAATGTTGGAAATGCAAAAAGGAGAGAGGAACATATTACCACCAATGGTGGACTTACCCTAAAGCTAGAAATTTCTGGAACAAAATTAGAGCCTGGTTGGGAGAAATATTACAGAAAGAAATTGCATTAAAGCCTGAATTGTTTTTATTGGGGATACTGCGCACGAGATACTCAAAAGAAGAAAGATACCTAATTTTACACATAGTCACAGCAGCTAGACTATCATACGCCCAGAATTGGAAATTAGAACACGTGCCCACTGCTTCGATGGTCATCAGAAAAATACTCGATTGCACAGAAATGTGCAAACTAACAATGCAGATTCACAGAAAAGACGACATGGATTTCTACGAAATATGGAATAAGGTATATAATTGGATTAAACAAAACCCAAAATTAAAAATTTGGCAGATGAATTGAGATATATTTATAAATGCTTTCTTTACAAGCTGTAATTAAATAAACCAATTTACGGATGATAATCACCGATAATTACGACATGGAATGTACTTAAAATGTATATAGATATTGATACAAAACAAACACTGTTTTAACGCTGTTAAAGCATTGGACTATTTCTTGTTGTTGTTTGTAAATATATGTACTTGTTTGTGTTTTGTGTGTTTTGTTTGTGTGTTTGTGTGTTTTGTTTGTGTCTTTTTTCTTATTGTAAAAATTTAATAAAGACTATTTTAAAAAATTAAATAAAGTAGCCTGTAGTGCTGCACTCTAACTGCTGCGCCACCTTGGCTCGGCTCATGACTTATTGGGGCAGCGTATAAAAAAAAACAAAAATGTTTTTGTTTTAACAAATTTTGTTTATATTATTGTGTTGGAAAGGTTTTTGTTTTGGAAGCTGCTACGAGTCACAAGGTGGCAAAGGGCTGCTTTTGAGTGGAAAAGCCAAATATGAATTCAGCTGGGCTGGTGTGAGAAGAAGGCAGAGTCATGAGGACACGTCCTCTGACAACGGTTAGCAAGGCGTCTTCATGTTACTCTTAGAGGGACACAAAAATGAGCCCATGGAGTTTTTAATTTTGGGTATTTCCAGCTTTCACTTCTTTAGGTCTCTTCCCTGATTGGGATGATTTTTTGGGGTTCTCCTTCAATGATCTGCTCTTTCTCCCAATTCAGAACCAACCAATTCAAAATCCAACCTGGGGCTCATCATCGGCTGCGTTGTGGCTGCTCTTGTCCTGGGGTGTGTGATTGCTGGGATCCTGGTATTCTTCAGTAAGTATCTTTTGGGGGGGGGATGATGGAAGGAAGATGGAGAGATTTCCACCCCAAGTCTTTCCCTTTGGGGAGCTCCTTCTGGGCTTCCTTCTGTCCTGTTGTCCCATCCCTCTTGGGGAGCATCTGAGATCTCAGCCTCTTCCTGGGACTCCAGTCTCAATTCAGCTGAGTCTGAGATTCAGGCAGTCCTGTCTCCTTCTGAGTTGGGAAGAGGCATCCCGGTTCCTTTGTCCCTCTCAAAGGCTTCGATCAAAGAGCAGCAGAGAAGGATTTCCATGAAAACCATCCTCCCCTCCCAGCTGCTGCTGCTGCTTCCCCCAATTCCCCTCCATCCATCTCGGAGGCAGCAGGTCTCTCTTGCGGCAAATCAGGAGATATATTTGTATTTTGAAGATCTTTCTGTCTTTATAAATGGGACAAAGTGACTGTGAAATATCTCCTGGGGTTCTTCCTCCTACGGAGGGAGAGATTGGATGGTCTCTGGTGGATTCTTTTGAACTTTCAATGATTTTATCCTTGCAGAGAGACATCAGGATGGCTACAAAGCAGCATCAAGTGAGTTTTTTGTCCTCTTTCCATGTAATCTCCAATTTAGATTAGGGACCAGAGGCACCATCACTTGAGAGAGGTGTGTGTCCGTGTGTGTGTGTGCTATCTTCCTCTTCCTTCTAAGAACCAGGCTGGGGAAGATGGGGCCCCTTTTCATTACAGCCAGGCTGTTCTTGGAAGTGGAGCCCTCAAGGAGAAACATCTGGGAGAAGGAACCTTCCAGAAGGTGAGCTGGTGGAAGGACCCTCTGACTGAAAAAAAATGCTCTGTTTCCCAAGAAGGCAGAAAGGAAAGACTTGGCCAAATGAGAGTCAGAAGCTCCATAAAATTAGGGGTCAAAGGGGGGCATTTTGAGGAAAAAGGAGCTTTGGGGGATGCCAGCTGGATTTCCTCTTGGTCTCCCATTACAAGGCTCTCTAAGTATGAATTGGCTGTCTTTGGATGAAAGCCTCCCATTTCTTTGAGGGGAAATAGGGAAACCACTGGCGATACCATGATTTTATTGTGAGCTGCCTAGAGCCACCTGGGCAAGATGGGGGGCATAGAATTGAATAATGAATGAATAAAAAGGCTGGTCTCCTCTGAGAAGTCCGTGAAGCTGCAGAGGTTGAATGGTGAAAGGAGAGATTTGTCCTCCTCAGAGGATCCAGACAAGGCAGAGACTCACTCTGTGTCTTTCTCTCCAATGCAGGAAGCAACCAGGCCATTTAGCAGCCCCCTCCCAGGTGAGTTTCCCCCTGTGGAGGCTGCATGGGGGGAGAGGGAGGGAGGGGAGGGCTTTGGGGTCAAATGACCAGTGGATATGGAACATAGTTTGGGAAATCCCTCTTCTCTCTCCTGTTCATCTCAAACTCTGCAAGGGAAGGAATTTGGGGGAGAGGCAGTGGGGCTCTGGGGAGGGGTCTACCTTCCGCCAAACTCTTATCCAGCAAGGCCAGACTGGGGCCAGACCCCTCTCAGGATCTGACTTTTCTTGGGTCAGGAGGGTCCGAGACCTGCAAAGAGGAGATCAGAGGGTTCCCACTGCAAGGGGGGAAAGAGGGACAGACGAGCAACTTCCTGAGGGTCCTGCAGTCATGGATGGAGAGGGGGCTTCTCTCCCCTCCTTGATCCCATTTGGGAATGCCTCCCTCCGGATGCTGAAGGAAGACCTGGACTTGTTTGTTTGTTTGTTTGTGTTTGTTTGTTTGTCAAACATGTACAATATAGTAAGTATAAACATAAGCAAAGTACAGATAAATGAGGACAATAGGACAGTATGATAGGGACAGTAGGCACAATGGGTGCACTTATGCACGCCCCTTACAGACCTCTTAGGAATGGGGTGAGGTCGACTGTAGACAGTCTAAGGTTAAAGTTTTTGGGGTTTGGGGAAGAAACCACAGAGTCAGGCATTGATCACTCTGTTGCTGAAGTCGTATTTTCTGCAGTCGAGTTTCGAGCGGTTTACATTAAGTTTGAATGTATTGTATGCTCGTGTATTGTTGCAGTTGAAACTGAAGTAATCATTGACAGGTAGGACATTGTGGTAGATGATTTTATGAACTACATTTAGGTCAGATCGAAGGCCACGAAGTTCTAAGACACCTTATTATTATCACCTTATTATCACCTTATTAGACACCTCTGACTGGCCAGCTCACACAACCGGTCTGGGCTCACACAATAAAAATATCAGTAGAACAGGAGACCATAAATTCAATACACAAAAGACAAATGAGCACCAAGGAAAAACCAGTCAGCCAGAAATTCACATGACATGGAACTCAATGCCTGGGCACAGAGCCATATTTTGATGGCCTTCCGGAAGGCTGAGAGGAGGGGGAACTGCTGGAGGGACACTTCCAAGGCCGGAGAAAATGGCCTTATTTCAAGGAGGGGAGGGGGGGCCCTGTAGTGTGTCAGGAGACCACTAGGGGGCCACTCGAGGAGCGGGGAAAGTTAGCAACTGTTGATTGGTGGAGCCGCCTGACAGCTGGCTATAAAAGCCGGCTGTCAGGCAGAATTACCTCAGTTCCAGTTATGATTATTCCATGTTATGTTGTGTTAGATGAATAAAGAATTACCTTTACCTCATCGCTGGAACTCCTATCTATGACTGCACCCACCTAGTCCAGCTATACAGCATCCAGTCTAATGGCAGATACCCCCCAGGAAGAGAGGAGACCCCAAACAGCCTGGTCTCAAATGAAACTATAAAGTTATGTCAGAAGGAGGGCAGAACAGAGGTCCTATTGGTCATTGCCTAGCAACAGAGTAAACGTTCTGGGGACTGACAGTTGGCTGCAGCCTATGTAAGAGATTGGGCTGGCTTCCTTCTCTTTGCTGGAAACAGAGTTTAGCTCAGGTGTGTCTGAATTTCACTCTTGGACCTGCTGAAGACCTTGAGCTGGCTCTTCGACCTTGGACCAGTGGTGGGTTGGTACCGGTTCGCCTCGGTTCGGGCGAACGGGCAGCGGTGGGAGGCTCTGCCCACCCGCCTGGACATGATCACGGACGATCTGCGCACGCACAGAAGTGGCACGCGTGTGCACATCTCCGAACCGGTAGTGCTATATACTTGTGGATATATAGATCTCCAGGATGGGCGCAATGATGGAGGCGACTCCTTTGCGGATTAAAGGAACTCTTTAATGTGGTAACTCAACAATAACCAGAACTCTACATAACATCAGCTGAGGCAAATCTCTTGACAGCTCGTTATACTTGGCTAACAATATTCAACAGCCAATCACAGGCTTAGGGGTTCCCGCTCCTAGCTCGACCCCTGGTGGTAGCAAAGGTAAAGTGAAACCCATGACTGCCTTGGACCAAATAAACAACTCTTTTGTATGCTCTTCTTTAAAAAAAACACACACCCACATACTTTGAAGGCAAGGTTTTATTTTGGTTGATGTTCTTGGGGACATTGCTAACTCTGTGACCTGAAAATAAAACTGATATTATAGGACTTAAATTTAAGTGCAGTCGGGGCTGCCTGGGATTCTGGGCTTCATTATTAGCATTTTAAAGGGGGATTTTGCGCTTTTAAGAAGGGAGGCTGGATCTCCTTTTTTAAAAAAAATTAAGGAAGTGTGTTTTTCTCTCCTTAGCCAAGGCTGTTTCTTTTGGTATGGGAGAACTTTCTTTCTCAGCAACTACACAACAGAAAGTGTCTTCTGGAAGACCTTGGATACATTTGCAAGCATTAAGCAAGATACAAATTTATCTGGAAAAGGAAGTATATAGACCATAAGTTTTACCAGTTGTGAAATGCCATCTAGAATCGTTGTTTCGTATTGGTCAAACTTCGCATTTAATCCATGTTTTATTGTTTGGTCGCTTGCTTTCTGAGATATCTTATATACCAAAGGTTTGTATTTGTTTCTGTAACCGATAAAAAGATTTGGGCCCCTGTTGCAGGTTCTTTTAACTATTTACCTGGTTTGGTGGACTGGAAACACATAAGAAATGGCATAAGTTTTCCTGCCTGAGCAAAGGGTTGGACTAGAAGACCTCCAAGGTCTCTTACAATGCTGTTATTCTGTAAATGCTAACAACATAGTTCCCTAGACAACACACACACACACACACACACACACACACACCAATACTATTACTACTCATGCTTTTCCACAGCTACTCCTACCTATAGTACTCCTTGTGAGTATTGTTAGAGAGAAAAAATCCCTTTCTAACTGCATTACTTTCACACAAAAATACACACCTTTCCCCACACCCTCAGTTGTTTCACACCACAGCCTTTACTGGCAATTTTGTTGTGATGTCCCCGAGGAGAGGCCTTGAAGGGACAGGACAAAAACAACACAGCTGGTAGCAACTTTCTGGGCAGACAGCTCTCTCTCTCTCTCTCTCTCTCTCTCTCTCTCTCTCTCTCTCTCTCTCTCTCTCTCTCTCTCTCTCTCTCTCTCTCTCTCAGCCCTCTTTGCTTTGCCTGAATTATTTGGTGTTTTCTATTTTCAGGAGGGCAAAGAAGCCCCTTTGCAAAGGGAAAAGCATCTCTCTCAAATTCAGGGCCCGAGTTCTTATCCGCTCCAGGCCAAAGTCGGAGTGCCTGAGTTTGGAGGCAACAGCAGGACCTGCCTAAAGAATCTCTCTTTAACGGACAATGCAGAGTTACAAATGGGCTGCCTGCAGTCCCTAAAATGGTGGAAGGCTCCCTACAGTGTTCTTAAAATGGCTGATGGCTGACTGCCAATGGGATCCAAGGCAACATGGCACATGGTTCTTTCCCCCCATCTGAAGTTAACAAAGTGCCAGTCCCTCAATGCCTCCAGGAGTGTCACAAAGCCATGCATGCATTTGCAGCCTGTGTTCAGCGATCCGTGAAAACCTTGTGCAGCTTCAGCAGTTCATCTGCTTAAGGAAGGAGAAAAACCATCCAGCATGTTGAGTCCTGTCGTGTTCCCATTGTTCTCTATTTACGTTGCCTCCAAAGTGAACACTCAGAAAAAGGAAAAATGTAATCTTAAAATCATCCACATCCCTTATTAATCAGCGGTGGTCTTTGGAAGGTGGAAGGAAGATGGCAGCACTTGGTGCCTTCTTAGCTGGAAAAAAATAAATGTGGGGTGGGAGATAATATACCTTGTTGGCTATGAAAGCAATGCCAGTTCTTTGTTTATCACCTCCCAAGGAATAATATTGTGCGTTCTTTTCAACAATATTGAATAAAAATAATAACCTTACAGCCTCAACCTTTTACTTTTGCAAACTTAATATGTATTAGCCATATTAAGCCAAGAAATTTTTTCTAATCAACAAAATTCAAAGTCAATGTATCATATTTTTCTATCTTGAGCACAAAATCCGGAAGCAGTTTCCAAGCAGAAACAAAGTTGGATGTATTCTTTTCTTTGATTAAAGCACTTTAATCTGAATATTCTCACTACTGTCAATGATAACAATGAAGTTATATTTGTCTTTTCAAGTTCTTTCTCCATTACTCCTAAAAGAAAATACTCTGGTTTAATTTTTATATTTATTTTGAGAATCTTCTATATTAAAATATAAATCTTATTTTAATATTTTAACAATGTGCAATTTTTAACAAAGCATTTTATTATTAATCAACTAGAAAGAACCATTTGACATGATAAGCAATGTAACCCAATTGCTCGTTCGCCAGTTCCTTGAAATCCTCCAGCTTATCCACACAACCATATTTTCAAGGACTTCTGGAAGGATATCAAGGGTGGCTACCACAGCAGAAAAGGCCCGTCTCCTGGATCCCACAACGTGTGAGTCCTGAACAGCCAAGACCCACAACATGCCTCTTCCGCTAGAGCTGATGGGGTAGATCGATGTAATCGGGAAGAGGTGATCTCGTTCCACGGAAAGCTTTAAAGGTCAAAAACAGCATCTTGAACTGGACCCAGAAGCTAACTGGCAATCAATGCATTTTGTGGAGCAGAGGTGTAAGGGGTGCCGGTCTTGGGGTGCATATAACTGCCCACACCCCCATATTTTGACCCAGCTGAAGCCTTCCAGGTGCTCTTCAAGGACAGCCCCATGTAGAGTGCATTGAAGTAGTGCATCCAGGATGGCTGTATACATTTGACTAATATACCAATAAACTCTGGGCATCCCTAAGGAAGCAGTCTGGAGATGCGGCAGGGGAGGGAGTATCTGGGTCGACCAGGATCCTCCCCAGTTGAGGCACGTGGGGGGCTGTGCCTGGAGAAAGAGGCCCCAGAATGATTGGCCAAGGCAGCTGCCTCTCCTTCCTCTGATTTCCACAGGCAAAGGCTGCCCTGAGCTGCTTCGGCCTGTCTCGCGTTTGGCTCCTTTCCAAAATCCTGGCTTAGGAAGCAGCCCAGCCTCTCATTTGCCAGGGATTCTCCAGACCCACAAAGGCCAGATTCACACAGCGGATGTAACCGGGTCAGTCATGAACCTGGGAGGTGCCTTTGCACGACCTTCTCACATTGGGTTGTAGAAAGTTGGCACCCACCCCTCTCCTAGAAGAATGAAATATTCTAGGAAATATCAAAAAACAGAAACTCAGCCCCAGCTCCCTGACCCCCCTAGCAGATATTTTGGTGCCAGCTTATCTACAAGACAAAAGACTGGGCCAGTCTATGTACAAAAGAAAAGACCTCAGCTCCAGGATGATGGGATTATCCTTCAGGGCAAAGCCATTCAGCCAGAATAGGAATGGCCCTTCATTGCATCACCCAGCAAGATTCAACCAAGCCTGGGACACAGACCACCTCACCTATGACTCCTGCATAGCCCCCTGGGAGTCTGACAGCCAATAGAATACATGCCTTTGCCACAGGAACAGGGAGCTCAAGTTCAAAGCCCAAGAGAGGGCATAAATACCTCTATCTCTCTTCCATATGCTCAACTGCCCAGGACCTAAAACCCATGTGGTCCTGTCCATCAATAAACTATCTTTCCAATCAGCCTCCATGTTTCCAGCGTCTTTCTCCCCACTTGGAACTGAACCCAGATGGATATTTCTTCCAACGGGGTTACCTGCAACCTTGGTGAATTTTCCCTTCAGGGGCTTGTGTGTATTGTTTGTGGATCCCATTTGCAGGAGACACTGCACCATAAACTGACCAGTCAGTTAAAACAGACGAAGGTTACGCCTGCTGTGAACCCAGAGAGAAAAGAGAGGATCTGAAGGGGAGGCTCATCCTGCAGACGGCCAGTTTCCAGGGACTCACCAGGAATTGGAGGGTCCCCCTAATGGCCTCGGCCTTCTTCATCGGTAGAGATACAGACGGGTGAAAGGGAGGCAGAAGGTCCCTTGGTTAGCCGGAGCCTCAAATGGGTTCTGTTTTCCCTGCAAGGGTGGCCAAGAAGTCACGCTGCAACGAGGGAGGTAACTTTCATCTGTTTATTTCTGCAGAAATAGAGAGCCTCACCTTTGGGACAGAGGTCCAAATCTAGCATGCTGTGTAAGATACGGCTCAGATATTCACACAGAAAGTTTGTTATTTACAAGCAATCTATGTGAATTCTTTCAGAGGATTAGTGTTCACACCTGGTCAATGACATTTGTTCTTTTGGGTACAAGATTACATTTGTTGTACTTAGTACAACAAGAGAGTGAAACTTTCCTATCCTATCATTGTCAGGAATTGCTTGTCACAGGTCTGTAATTAGTCTGTCTGTCTGTCTCACAAGGAAGCTGGCAAAGAAAAGGGGAGCTTAGACAATCCGGTAGCTAATTTGATTAATGCCAGCTTTTGCTGGCTTGTTTCTACATAATTTGATTAATTTCTGGATAGCTTAGTGCTTCAACAGTATTTGAGACTGATGGGATGGTTTTTCCTTCCCCCCCCTTTGCTAAGTGAGAGGAGAAACTGCAAAGCTGCAAACCAGCAGGGGGCGCCATTCTCCAGCTCATCCGTGTTTCCGGAAATTCTTAGGGCCTTGCTGAGATTTTCCCAATTCTTAGGGCCTTTGAAAGATTTTCAAAGATTTACCGTATATTCTTTTATGTTCTATATTTTATATTCTTGAGCTATTAAGCTATCCTCTCCTCTTCTCCACAGACAAGGCCTAATTTCCACTCTGTACATGCTCTGTGGAAAGGTGACTGCATAGGAAATGTAAAATCAACTGAATTTGGTAATCATAATAACAACTGTAATTGGAAGAGGGATTTATTATTTTAGTCCAAGGAGTCTTCAGAAGAACCGGCAAAGGAGAGAGCAGCCACCTTAGTCTATTGTGGGAAAAGAGAAGAGTTTGAAGTTTCCTAAAGATTCATGGCTACACCAGAAAATAAAAGGAAACAGGGAATTTATATACTGTATTTGATATCTCTGACATTTTCACATAGAAAGACATATCTTCGCCTTGAAGGTGCCACAAAAAAGCCCTTGAGCATTTTTATCCAGAGCGAAGATCATTTGGGGTATCTGACCTAAAACACAGACTCATAGGACTGGAAAGGACCTCAGAGGTCTCCTAGTCCAACCCTCAGATCCAGGCAGGAGACCTAATATCACCCCAGTCTAACAGTTCTCCAGTCTGTTTTTGAAAACTTCCAGTGATGGAGCACTCACAATTCCTGGATGTCAGTTATTCCACTGATTAATTGTTCTCACTGTTAGAAAATTTCTCCTTCTAAGTTGGATCTCTCTTTTACAAGCTTCCACCCATTACTTCATGTCCTGCTGCCTTGTGCTTTGGAGAAGAGGTCGATCCCTTCTTCTCTGGGACAGCCCCTCAAGTGCTGGAAGACAGTTATTATGACACATACCCCCAAGTTATTATGACACATACCCCCAAATTCTCTCAGTGGTTCCTCATACCATTCAACCTTCCTTTATCATCTTTGTTGCTCCTCTCTGCACTCTTTCCAGGGTCTCAGCATCTTTTTTGAATCGTGGAGACCAGAACTGGACCAGCATCCCAAGGGGGGCCTCGCTAGTGCAGAATAAACCGGAATTATCATTTCTCGGGTTCTGTTGATGTTGTTGCTCCTGTTGACACCAAGATTGTGTTGCTTTTCGTCAGCTCCATCTGATCCCCCACTGCGAGGGGCTGTGCGGGGTCTCCCCTCCCCCTCGCTTGCGCCCCTCCCCCCCCAAGAGGCGGAATGCCTGGAAGGGGATTTCCTGATGGAACTTTCGTTTTCCTTTTCCCTCCTCTCTCGCCGGTTGCGCCTGGACATGTGCCTAGCAACAATGACGACATGGGGATACATTTTTTCTACTGGTTGAGCTTGCCCAATCGCCGGCTTGCTCTGGGTTGTTGCATTGTTGGTGAGCCGGGGCGCGTCTTTCTTTCCCTGCGACTTCAGGAGAGCGGAGTGGTGGTTGAGGATCGCGGCCAGGATGGCTCTCCGCTCTCTGTCCCTTCTGATGTTGGTGGGAAGCTGCTTCGGTAAGTCCCTTTGGGGGCGTCGGGGGTTCTTGCCCCTTTTCCTTTTGGGAATTCAATCAGGGAATCTCTCTCTCCTCCCCCACCCTCAAAAAGTTTATTCCCAGAAAGAGAATCCTGATTCTGTCCTCTTTCTAGTCCGCTCTCCCTCTGGCCACTCTCAGAAGGGACCCCACAGCGTGGATGGGACTCTGCTGCCTCCCCCTCCCTCCCCACCCCCAGGAGAGCCCCTCTGGGAGCAGGACAAGGGTGGTCCCTCCAGATCTCAGTCCAGTCTACCTGGGCGGCCCCGAGCGCAGTTCCTTCCCAATTTCAAAGTGGAGGCTGTCGGAAAGCGGAGTTTGCACGTGATCAGGTCGATTCACGAACCTCCTGGCTGCCTTCGCTCAACCCCTCCGCCTGGGTGGCTTCTCCTGCCTTTGGCGGGGCTTTGTGGCTCTTGGTGGCTTCTGGTGCTGGGAGGACCCGCCTTGTTTCTGGAATCGGTTCCGTGTATTGGCCGACGCCGAGGCTGGTGCCATTGAAGCGTCGGCATAAGGCAGGAATGAATGCAGCAGGAGAAGAGGCTAGAGAGAAACACTCCTTGGATAATGTTTCTAAAGATCCGCCTTTAGGATGTTCACTTTCTCCTCGATCCTAAGCCCCAGTATCCTCAGAGCCTTTTTTTCTAGGACAGGCAGGGATTTTCCATCCAAAATACTCCTCCTTCCATTTCAGGAGCGCTCAGCATGGGTCAGTTTGCAGAATCCAAAATATTTAAATTTTACTATTATTCCAAAGGAATCAGGAAGGGGCCTTGGGGTGTTCCTAGCTGTTTGCTCTGAGAAACTATCAATGGAGCAGCTTTTCAAAAGGCATCGGAATACCGTATTTTTCGGAGTATATGACGCATCTTAGTTTTGGGGGAGGAAAACAAGGAAAAAAAGCCTCTGCCTCCAAGCAATTTGCCAAACAGCAAACAGCACAGATGATATACACTGTTTGCTGTGTATTTCTGTGCATGTGTGCCTGACCCATAGAAATAGCAAAGAATTGGCAAAATGTACATTATGCCAGAAAGTTTTCTTAAATGTAGTCACACTAACTCCTCCCAATTATTTAAATAGATCTACTCCAAGGTAAGTCAGGATTTAACTCTAATACTAAACAGGACACTGTTACATTTCGGACTACACTTGTACAGAGCTGTTAAAATTAATTAAAATTTCTGGAAGTATACATTATTCTCTATTATTTAAAAGAAGATACAATAGCACTGGGCCTCTTCAGAGCAAGCATTTATTTTAAAAGCTTCTTTATTTTGTTAAGTTGTCTAGACATACAGGAGTCTCCAACCTTGGCAACTTTAAGACTTGTGGACTTCAACTCCCAGAATTCCACACCCAGAAAAGCTAACAAAGCTGGCTGTGGAATTCTGGGAGTTGAAGTCCATGAGTCTTAAAATTGCCAAGGTTAGAGACCCCTGGCTCTAGAACAATAATAAAGCAGTCTTTAAAAAATAAGTCTAATAATTTGAACTTTCTACAGACATTTATAGTTATTCACTTTCCCCCTTGCATCCAGTTCAGCAGAAAATAAAAATCTGTGTTTCTCTCCCAGCTATTTGCCCCTTTGCAGCTAGTTTCAGTTTCATTTTTGGCACGTGGCAAATCAGCTGGGCATCAGGAAGCTGCTAATGACTTGCTTGGCTTAACAGGCCTTTCCCTGTTTGCTGCAAACAGGTAAATTGCTGGAAGACAGAGGCCAAAGGGTGGGGGGGTGGGGCTACATTCGGTGTATAAGACGCACCCAAGTTTTCACCCTCTTTTTTGGGGTAAAAAGGTGCGTCTTATACTCCGAAAAATACGGTAGTTGGCAGGATCTTAAGGATTAAATAGGCTGAGTTGGAGGCAGAAGAAGAGAAGAACCTCTGGATGATGAGCATGAAATGAATGGCTTTTTGGACACAGACAGTCCTGACATGAAGAGGATTCATGACTCTTAAAGACGTCCAACCTGCATTAGATTCACACATTTCTCCTCTCAGGCAAATTTCAGACTTCCTCATTGCTCAGCCCCACAAGGGAAAGAAGCGGGTTCTGGATCACGGAGAGTCCGATCCAGCGGTGAAAGGCTCCCGGTTTGCTTTTACCTGTCTGTCGTCGGAGAGCCGATCGAGAAGGCAGCGCGACGCTCCACCCACCCGCCGGGACACCGCTATTTGAGTTCTTTTACCCTCTGCGCATGCACAAAGTGTTCTGTGCATGCGCAGAGGGTAAAATAACTCAAATGGCGGTGTCCCAGCGGGTGTGCGGAGTGTCGCGCTGCCTTCTCGATCGGCTCTCCGACGACAGATAGGTAAAAGCGAACCGGGAGCATTTCACCCCTGGTCCGATCCCCCCTCCTTCTGTTAGTTAGAGAAAAGCTCTGATCCCTTTTGGATTCTGAAATCTCCCCAGAGCAGGAAGTGGATCTAGGGATCCCCAAAAGCTCTGAGCAGCCCCTGGGATTGTGGGGAGGAGCAGGAAGAAGGAGGCCCAGGCCTTTGGCTTGGACTGGGAAGGACTTGGAGACAATACTGGAGGGAATGGGCTGTAGGACTATAGGTAGTCCTCGACTTACAACAGTTCATTTAGTGACCGTTCAAAGTTGCAATGTCATTGAAAAAAAGTGACATATGACCATTTTTCACACTTATGACCATTTTAGTGACCTCATTGTCACGTGACCAAGATTTGGGTGCTTGGCAACTGGTTCATATTTATGACGGTTGCAGGGTCCCCATATCATGTGACCCCCTTTTGCAACGTTCCGACAAGCAAAGTCAATGGAGAAGCCAGATTCACTTAACAACAGGGTTATTCATTTAACAACAGCAACGATTCATTTAACAACTGTGGCAAGAAAATTTGTAAAATGGAGCAAAACTCACTTCACGAATGTCTCACTTATCAACAATAAATGGGGGCTCAATTATGGTCATAAGCCGAGGACTACCTGTATCTATTTCTCTGGGCTTTGGAGGTCCTCCTGCCCTTTTGTATGCAGACGCAGGTTCTGCCCAAATAAGTCCTATGAACAATCCCGAACATGATTTTTAAAATCTTTGGTGCCCTGAAAGAATTTCTGATCTGAAGAGCTTTCTGAATGGACACAAACAAGGGGCCTTGGGCATTTTCTAGCTTAACCAATTTCCCAGCAGTATTTTATTCATTTTATTTTCTTTTGATCCTTTTAACCCACTTAAAAGCTGTTGTTTTTCTGTTCATTGGGCAGCCTTAAAGTCTCTTCCGTGTTTGTATTTTGACAATGAAAACTAAATGGGGACTTAATGTGATTTTTTGGGGGGGGGTCTGTTAGTAAAGTTTTATGTCTTGTGAATTGAGCCTGTCCTCCAAGGAAGGGCTGGAAAAACTTGGATGTTTCTCGGTCAGGAGTTTTCATGATGGAAACTGAAATAATTTTCTGTGTTTAATCTTTGGTTCACCAGAGGGGCTTTAAAGGTGACAGGACCCTCCCCACAGAGGATGAGTTTGGGGAGAGGACCCCAGCTGAGCCCCCCTCCCCCCAACATGGGTGTTTTCAGCAGGAACCCCCAAGCAGCCTCAGTGGGGGCAGAGGGTGGGGGGCAGGGTGGGGAGGCCCCATGGGTTTCCACAGGGTGAGGGGAATTGTGGGAGTTGAAGTCCAAATGGCTGAGTCAGAGGAATTCTGATTTAGGCCTTTATGTTGAGAGTCACTGATCATGTGAAGAGTTGGATAGCCAAGATCTCACACACAGACACCCAAGCTGGCTGAGGGGCCTTTCGGCCTTTCTTTGGGCTGACAAAGTGCAGGATCATCAGCCCCAAAGGAAGACAAGTTTCAGAGCAGCTTCTGGAGAAAGTGAAGGGGGAGATTCAGAGGAAATCTGGTCCAATGGAAAGCGTCTGTGGATGTTGGTTTCAGGGCCCTAACTGGGTTGCTGAAATGAAGCAATCTTGGGATAATCACAGTGAAATTTTCTGTGGAATGACGGGGAGCCCCTCTGAGTCCTGGGTTCAAAGCTCAGGTTTCTGCTCAGATGGCTGAACTCTGGGAGGGGAGGGGGGATTTTCCAGCGGGGGGGGGGACAGGAGGAAGATCGGGCAGGGGCTACATGGCTTCATTGCTGCTCCCTTCCCTCCCCCCCTTTGCGTTCCCACATTTAGATTTCCTCTAAGGATCCCATGGCCTCTGATCTCACCCAGATTCCTTTTCTCCCTTCCCCTCCCGCATTTTATAAAATCTCCTCTAAAATCTGCAGCTATTAACCCTCCACTTTGGCCCTCAGTGAAGTGAGGTTTTTTTCCCCCTGTGAATGGAAACTTGGGGTGACCAAGTGGGGTTTCCTGCTGCTTTTGAGCTTCTGGGGGTGGAATCCCCCCTTTTACCTGTGGGGCCACTGCAGCCTCTATGGGGCAGAGACTGAGCAATCCAGAAGGGGGTTTGAAGGAGGCCTTGATGGAAGGGGGGAGGGCACAATTGGGGCAGGTAAAGTTTGGGGGAGCCGACCTTCCCCTCATCTCCCACCCCCCATCTTCTCTGCCCTCCAACCCTTCAGGGCCTCCAGAAGCTGCTTCTTTCCCTCTCGGTTGCTCCCTCATTCCACCTCCTGTCTCCTCTTCCACCATCTCCCCCTTCCTTCCCCCCTTCCTCCTCTGCCCCCCAACTCTCCTCTTCTTCTTCCTTCTTTCTCCCCAGAGCCTCAGATGGGAGCCTCCATGGGATCAGGGTTCCTCAGCTGAAGCCCCCTAACTTTGCCTCTCTGGGTCCCTTCCAGGCGCCTCCTCCCATTCCCTGAAGTATTTTTACACCGGCATCTCAGACCCCAGTCAGGGTCAGCCCCACTTTGTCGGTGTGGGTTATGTGGACGGTCAGGTCTTTGTTCACTACGACAGCAACAGCAGGAAAATGCAGACTCGAGTCTCCTGGATGGAGAAGGTGGAAAAAGAAAACCCCCAATACAGGGACATTGACACCCGGAATTTTCATCTCTCTGAGGAGATGTCCAGAGCAGACCTGGAGACTCTGAGGAATCGCTACAATCAGAGCGAAGGTGAATGATGGGTCAGGTGGCTCCTCCAGCCCCATATTCCCCTCCCCAGAAATCAGAGGGGGGAGAGAAAGGGGGGTCCCTTCAAAGGGAAAGGCTGCTTCCACACCTTTTAAAAAGTCTTTTTTTATATGTTTATTCTTTTTAAAAAATCAATATAAGATTGTCCTTGCCTCCATAGCTGACATTTTCTGCCAATTGCAGTTAATGAAAACGTGTTTGAATTTATCCATCTGTCTTTCTGAATGTTGATATTGATATGGGTATAAACTGAGGTAGAAAGAGACCGAAATCTCCCCTCCCCCCCTTGAAAGTTGGAGGGTCTGACCTTGGTGGATCTCCTGCTGTGGGGGAGGAAGGGAATCACAGGTCTCCCCCCCCCCCAAAAAAGGCAGTGGGTCCTAAGGAGATCCTGGGGCAAGCAGATCCTCGTCCTTCTCTCTGTTTCCACCCCAGAGAAATAAGGGATCAAGTGCAGATCCACCTGGGATGACTAGATCCCTTCACCCCCTTTTTGGAGGGACGAGGGGGGCCCAAATGCCAGGAGCTTCTGCTCATCCTCCAGTTGGAAGGAGAGGCCAGGGAGACCCAAATGGGGTGGGGGCTCTTGGGGGGGGGGTACAGGGCCAGGATCCCCCCAATCTTGAGAGGGAAAAACAGAAAAGAAAGGATCCTCCATTTCTGGCCCTTCCAGAGTTGCTCAGAGCCGTCATGGCTTCCCATCGTTGGTCCTTCAGGCTGAACTCCTGCCCTGCCCTCTTGGTGGGGCTGCTCTGGAAGGGGGGGGAGGCCTTCTTCAGCAGCCCCCCCCCTTCTGCCATCTTTGGGGGACAAGTTTCATCTTCAAGGAACCATATTGGTGGGGGGCGGCTGAAAGCAAATGTGTGTCTAAAGAGAGGCTGCTTTTGGCTGAGGTAAACCTTCTCCACAAACATCCGCCATTTTCCCTCCTTTCATCCCAAGGAGCTGCAGCCCCCCTTCTTCCACCCTTTCCTTGCCCCTCCCCCCCTCCAGGGAGACCCCAGAGCTCTGCCAGTGCTGCCCCTGATCCCCTCCAGGGTCTCCCCAGATCCCTCCAGGGTCTCCCCAGATCCCTCCAGGCCCCCTGCTGGCCTCTCAGGGGAGCAGAGCTGGACCCAGAGGGCTCCCCCTGGTGGAGAAAGGAGGAAGGAGACCGGCCAGAGTGGAGGGGAGCCTCCTTTCCAGGCTAAACAGCCCCAAATGTCCCAACCTTTCCTCAAAGGGAGGCTGCTTCCACCCTCCCATCGCCTGAGTCGCCTCCTCTGGACCTTCTCCGGCTCCCTCCGGTCCTTTCGGGGTTTTTTTGACCACAACTGCTCCCAATATTCCAGATGTGGTTGCTCTGCCTTGATTTATGGAAAGGCTTTGTGACATTAGCCTCTCTTGTGTTTTCAATACCATTTTAATGATCCCTGACATCCTGTTGGTCTTTTTAAACTTTTTAATATAATTTGTATTAAACCTTTTGAACAAAAGATAAAAACTAATAGAAAGTAACATAAAGGAGATAAAAGAAAGAAATCAAAGAAAAATAAAAAAAAGTACAAGAAAAGGAAACAATTGATGAAAATAAAGAAAAAAGACATCAAGAAGTGATTTCTGATATTCTTCACAGCAGTTCTAAACATAACTATATTTTAGCCCCTCTAAAACAGCCTTTCTGAATCTTTTGACTCTGGAGGAACCCTTGAACTATTTTCCAGACCTCAGGAAACCCCTGAACATCCAGCCTCAGAGATCGGCTGAAATTGTTTCATGCATAGACCTGTAGAGATGCATTAACACTGTTCTTACACTAATAATAAAAAAATGAAACTTGCCTTTTCAATGAGATCCCTCTGCTTTTTTTTTTTTGCTGCACAGATATTCAATTCTGTGCCAAACGTGAGATAAGAACACATTTCATCTTCAACGGAAATAAGACAATTTCTGTCTTAGCTTTTGATGCTTCTGAAATAAGACAGAGCTTGTTCTCAGAAGTTGAAAACTGCAGCCAAATATTCAGTGCCTTCCTGTGAATGGCAGGAGAGTCTTCTTGGACAGAAATCCAGAACTTTTTTTCCCATGGGCAGATCAGGGAATCTCCTCTCGAGGGAAGGATCAGACTGCAGCTCACGAGGATCTTCCTCTTCCTCCAAAGGGAAGTTCTCTGGCTGAACAGAAGATGCAGAGAAAGGATCCCCTCACCCCGTCATTCCTGGGTGTGGAAAGGGAGGGAGAACACTGGTCAGTTTAGTTCAACTGTACTTGCAGGTGGTTTTCCCTTAGATTTTAGAGTTCCTGGCGTCCTTCCTCCCTCTCAAGCCCAAACAGGAGTAGAAACATTTCAGGATTTCCTTTTGGGTTTTTCAAACATTCAGTTTTCTTTTAAATCCAAGAATCTGATCACTTGAAGTCGAAATATCTTCTCCAGGGCCTTGCAAAGACTGTGAACTTCAAGCTCATTTCAAAGGTCAATAACCCTTTGGGTGTCCGGATCAGACTGAGCCACTTGCTGCTGTTGCTGGGGAAAATATTCCTTTGTGGGCCTCCAAGGCTTCATTCCCACATTGCACTAAACCATGGTTTGTTTCTGGTTAGCCCAAAGTAGGAACCATCCCTTGTGACTTGATGCTATTTGTGAATATAGAGCCCAGATTTATAGTCACAGGGATCCGTGCAAGCTTTTATGTAGATCAACCAGATCCTCTTTGAGGCCATGAGATCCTCAGTCCCTCTTTGCAGCCGCAGATTCAGGCTACTGTTCCCTCTCTTGGATCCCTTCCTCCCCACCTCCCCAGAGGAACAGTAAAAAGAAAGAAGGAAAGATTTCCGTCCCTCCTTTTCTTTTACCACTCCTTCTTTTCTCGGTCTCCCTTGGGATCCTCTGCTGGCTTTTCCAGCTTCCCTTTTCCTGGGGAGCTTCAGGGACTCCGTCCTGGGGGGGGGAGGGGAATGAAGGGAGCAGGTCAAGAGAGGGGAGAAGGGAGGTTAGTGATTGGGGGCTTTCTTTCCCTTGAACTCTAGGGAGGAAATGGGGGTGTCAGTGTCTCTGTCAAAGTCCCTGCAGGAAGGGGGGCAGCTCTGTCTATCTTGAGGACTCCCGAAACCATCCTCCTGTCTGTCTTTTAGGCCTTCACACATTGCAGTGGATGTATGGCTGTGAGCTCCAGAGAGACGGGAGCAAAGGAGGGTTTGACCAATTTGGCTACGAAGGAAGGACCTTCATCACCTTCGACAAGAAGACCCTCACTTGGGTGGCTCCTGACCCCCAGGCCCAGATCACCCAGAGGAAATGGGATGCTATTCCAGGATTGAATCAGAGAAAGAAGGTCTACATGGAGAAAATCTGCATTGAGTGGCTGGAGAAGTACCTGTCCTAGGGGAATGAGACGCTGCTGAGGACAGGTGAGCATCTGGATCCAGGCTGGACTTTCCTTCTTTATGGCCGGATCTCTTGTACACATTCAGCCCCTTTGAGTCCCTGGTCTAGAGCCTGTTTGCCCTGGTGGGAATCCTCCCCCCCCCCCCTTTCAGCCTCTCTCCATGACATGTTAAGCCCTGTTTGGTGTCTATTGCCAGGCAGCCATTCAGTGGACCAGGAAATGCAGCCTCTGCCTGGCAGGTGTCTGGGTGGATCAGGCAGGAAAATCACTTAAGGGTGTCCTGTTCACTGCAGACAATGAGTCAACCATTTGGGGCCATTCAATGAAACCCCCATTAGCCAAACTGTAGTTGAGAGTGGTGGGCACCCTAAATTTCCCCCCATTAACTCTGCTTCTCCCCACATGCCACAGGGGGCTCCATCCCTGCCTTGCACCTGATGGTGCACCTCCCACCCCCACCACTGGAGGGCTCCACTTCTACCATTAAGAAGACATTACCAGTGTCCCCTCTTGGGCAAAAAGGGCCATGGATGAAGGGTTCTTTTCTTTCCGGGGGGGGGGGGCAGGGCGGGCAAAGTTTCTGTCAATCTTTCTCTTAAGCCACAAACAGGTTCCCACAATTCTGACAGTGAGTCTTTCCTCAAAACAACCCCCTCCCCACCTTCAGGAACAGCCCCTCACCCCACAGGGGGCCTCACATTATAATCTTTTACTAGATTTTTTTATTAATTTACCCTGTAGTCTACCCCTGTCCCCTAGGTCTACCCTTTCCCCTGGGGTCCTTGATCCCTCCAAGATTAGCTGCATTAATAGAATAGAATAGAATAGAATAGAATAGAATAGAATAGAATAGAATAGAATAGAATAGAATAGAATAACAGAGTTGGAAGGGACCTCGGAGGTCTTCTAGTCCAACCCCCTGCTAATCTAATCTAATAAGATTAGGATCAATGGGGGAAACCCTCCCCCTCACTGATGGTTTCCAACAGCCCCTCCCTGCCTGGGGAGGACCCTCCCTCTCTTCCATTGGCATCAATCTCTCTTTGCCCCCCCCCCCTTTCAGAGACAAAATCTCTTTTCCAAATTGATCAGTGTGAGATTCCTTTTGATCTCTCTTTCCCTTAAAATTGTGGTTGTGTCCCATGGAAAGAGGCCTGGAGCAGCCTCAGATTCAGGGGAGCAGAAGAGGATGCAAAAAGTGGAGAGATCCTCTGCATTGTTGTTGTTGTTTTGAAAGGGAACTTAAAAGACCATCTCCACTATCCCTTCCCTGAAGGGAGCAGCCCAAGATCAGTCAGAGTTCAAAGCAGTCAGAGAGGAATTTCCTTGGACTCTCAATTTGCTGCCGGAGGTTTTTCAGGCTGAGTCCCTGGGAAGGATTCAAAATCAGGAGTTCTTGTGGTTGAGCGTTTTCCAGATTCTGAGCATTTCCCAAAATCCCTCGAGATGCTTCAGGTATGGAGGGGGAAATAGTGGGAGATTTTCTTGCCCCTGATTTTCTCACCCACCTTCCAGGCTCTGGAGGGGCTCAGAGTTGATTCCGGTGTTTCTGCAGAGCCTCCAGTGGTGACTGTGAGCAGCAGGACGGAGGTGGAGGATGGGATGGAGACACACGTCTGCCAGGTCCAGGGTTTCTACCCTAAGGAGATCGAATCCTCCTGGACGAGGGACGGGGAGGTCTGGAAGGAGGAAACCTTCCGTAAGTCTGTGGCCCCCAATGCGGATGGGACCTACCACCACTGGCTCAGCGTCCGGATCGACCCCAAAGAGAGGGGCCGCTATCGGTGCCACGTGGAGCACGACGGCCTGCAGGATCCTCTGGACTTGGAGCCGAAGGGTGAGAGGCTGCAGGGAGGGAAAGGCTGGGCTCTTTGGCAGGCTGGAGGGTTGTGGGAGAGAAATCTGACCCCAGATGTGAACATACCTGAGCTTTAAGCCACTGGTTTTTCCAGTGTTTGAGGTTGGTGAAGCTGCAGGGACCAGACCATAGAACTGACTTCAGGTGATGGAAACTACAGAATCCCATTACAATACTTGGCCGATCCTGATGAAATGCCCTTAGATCCTCTCTTAGGCCTTCCCTGTTTCTTGCCTCCAGCAGAAAAGCAGCAGTTACGCTGAGCACCAGAAACAGATTTGCTTTTGTTTACAATTCCTAAAGTAGAAGAATCAGGAGGAGTCTGGGAGCCCCTTTTCTGAAGGCAAATTTTGATTAAAACTGATGAACTGCAGCTGAGTTCAGGAAATGCAGAGAGTGGCTGGACTGATGCATCAGGAGTCAGAAAAGAGGCTCCCAAGTCTGAGTTTTTTCCCATCAGAGATTAACAGGGTTTCCTGCTTTAAAGGTCAAAAGGTCACTCTGTGTTTCTGCTCTAAGAAAGAAATTGCACATTATTTTATGATACGATACGTGAATTATCCAGGCTCAGCATAAAACCCAAGGAAAAAAGCCCTCTCTCAAAGAACTCTGCATATGCTCAGAAGTGTCCCTAACGTACACTGGATTTCCAAAGTTGAAAAATTCAAATTCAAATTTTTTATTGATGATTGTCACCATGATACAAGAAATATTCAAATTTAATTGCTCTTTCTCCCAATTCAGAACCCACCAATTCAAAATCCAACCTTGGGCTCATCATCGGCTTCGTTGTGGCTGCTCTTGTCCTGGGGTGTGTGATTGGTGGGATCCTGGTATTCTTCAGTAAGTATCTTTTTGTGGGGGGGTGATGAAAGGAAGATGGGGAGATTCCCCCCAAGTCTTTCCCTTTGGGGATCTCCTTCTGGGCTTCCTTCTGTCCTGTTTTCCCATCCCTCTTGGGGAGCATCTGAGATCTCAGCCTCTTGCTGGGACTCCAGTCTCGATTCAGCTGAGTCTGAGATTCAGGCAGTCCTGTCTCCTTCTGAGTTGGGAAGAGGCATCCCGGTTCCTTTGTCCCTCTCAAAGGCTTCGATCAAAGAGCAGCAGAGAAGGATTTCCATGAAAACCATCCTCCCCTCCCAGCTGCTGCTGCTGCTTCCCCCAATTCCCCTCCATCCATCTCAGAGGCAGCAGGTCTCTCTTGGGGCAAATCAGGAGATACATTTGTATTTTGAAGATCTTTCTGTCCTTATAAATGGGACAAAGCGTCTGTGAACTATCTCCTGGGGTTCTTCCTCCTACGGAAGGAGAGATTGGATGATCTCTGGTGGATTCTTTCGAGCTTTCACTGATTTTTGTCCTTGCAGAGAGACGTCAGGATGGCTACAAAGCAGCATCAAGTGAGTGATTTGTCCTCTTTCCATGTAATCTACAATTTAGAGCAGGGACCAGAGGTACCATCACTTGAGGGGTGTGTGTGTGTGTGTGTGTGTGTGTGTGTGTGTGTGTGTGTGTGTGTGCGTGTGCGTGTGCGTGTGTGTGTGTGTGTGTGTGTGTTCCTCTTCCTCCTAAGAACCAGGCTGGGGAAGATGGGCCCCCTTTTCATTACAGCCAAGCTGTTCTTGGAAGTGGAGCCCTCAAGGAGAAACATCTGGGAGAAGGAACCCTGAAGAAGATGAGAAGATCCGGCTGGTGGAAGGTCCCTCTGACTGAAAAAAATGCTCTATGTTTTCCATGTAGGCAGAAAGGAAAGGCTTGGCCAAATGAGAGTCAGAAGCTCCATAAAATTAGGGATCCAAAGGGGGCATTTCGAGGGAAAAGGCGCTTTCTGGATCTCCTCTTGGTCTCCCACCACAAGGCTGTTTAAGTACGAACTGGTTACAAAAAGAAACTTTGGATCCATCTGTATCTTTTCAGATCAGCTCTGCCTTCTGGCTTTGTGTGATGTACATATAGATTTTAAGAATTCTTTCTGATGCCTTTTAGCCAAAGCAGTTTGGTCCAAACTCTCTCCATGTATTTGTGAGTCTTTGATTGTGTGTGTAAGAGAGAAAGGGAAGGAGGGAGGGAGGGAGCTGGAGTCAGAAAGAGCTGAGCTTCTCCACCTATAAGCCAAGAGAGCGACTTTCTCACCCTCTTTTTCTTTCCTTCTTTTCCAGCAAATGACAAAGGATCCAACAGTTCAGGCCAGGGTAAGTCGGAGGGAGCTACCTCTGCTGCTGCTGCATGAGCCATTCTGTCCCTTTGCAAGACTTTGGGCGGATGAGGGGATGAAAAGAGGGAAAGGCCCCCCCACTTTTTAAAGGCCCCCCTAATTCATCCTCCCTGGGTTCCCTCTGAGTCTGCTTCTGGTGGAATAATAAGAATAATTGGAGCCACTTTGGCTTAGTGGTGAGGACATCAAGGGAGACCATGAGTTCTAGTCCCGCCTTAGGCATGAAAGCCGGCCGGGTGTCACAAAATCCTCTTTCCTTGCACTGGTTCGTTCTGCAGAGGAGAAGGGAAACTCTCCCTGTTGGATTCAGGCAGGGGAAGCAGCCAAGATTCTGCATGGTGGAGCCTTGGCCCCCATTGGAGGAAAGAGACCTCAATTCACACAGGGGAAACGGGGAAACCACTGGCAATGCCATGATTCCTAGTGGTTAGAGACTCTTCTGCTTCCATAGTTGAGACCTGGCTGACTCTGGAATGGGGGGTTGTTTCCCTCTCTCTGAGATGAACCCATCTGGGTTTAGGATTTGGCCCCAATCGAGAGCCCAGGGTAGGGGAGGTGGGGTGCAGTTGTCATCTGAGAATCTCCTTTGGCAGTCAGGGTGCTCCCACCCCAAGTTTCTGGTTGTGATTCTTTGTTTCTTTCTTTTTATTGAAAAAGTTTTATAAGTACAAAGTACAAGCATTTTTGTAATATTTTCACCCCCCCTCCCTACCCCCCTTCTCCCCCTCCCCCCTCCCTAGACTTCCCGGAACATACACAGGATGTATGTAATCTACACAAATATAAAACTACTATATCCTAACAAATTATTAACTTCCAAATATCATAAAATCTTAACTCCTTATATTATTAATTAAACTAAAAAAATTTACATTGAAATATATCCCTCACAGTTTTCTTAATCTAATACTTAATTCAAATATAATCCGTCCTTCTTCTCCATTATCAAATATATCATTTAAATAGCTTTTACAATATTATAAAATTTCCACTTCCAATTTTATACTACCAACAACCTAACCACAATTATTAAGTTCAGAAACAAATTAACCCATATCTAAAAAATACATAACAGCTTTACAATCATTTAATTACATTAAATTACATTCTATGCTTATTTCCACCATATAGTGTAATTTAATTCTATTCTCTACCAATTTAGTCTATTATATTACATTACCTTCTATCCCTATTCCCCAAATTATGTTATTAATTCCATCCTACTATTTAAAACCAATTTAATCTCAATTACATCACTTTACCTTCTATAATTAAACCTCCTGTAATTTAATTCCTCTAACCTTATACATCCTCATATATACATTTACACTTTGTTCTTACTTATTTTACTTTATCCTTGCTTTATTCTACTAACACTAAAACATCGATTTTTAATTCCCCTCGCTTTCAAATCTGCGAGAGGAATTGAATACTTCTTTAAGTTGAGATCTAAAAATATGTCGATTTAGTCTTGCTTCATTTCGAGGAGTTGAGGACTGAAATGAGTAATTCAATTCTTCTTTACTTACAATACTTTCACTTTCGGCAAATACTTCTCTAATCTGTCCTGAATCATTTGTTTGTTCTTGTCTATTCAGAATTCCTTTCTGTTGTGGAATATGCAAATCTTCCTTTCCCTCTCCTTCAACATTCACGTTTCCTTTGTCCTCTGGTGGTTTCAGTGTCCCCTCCTTTAGTACGTTGGCAAGAAAATTCTTTGCTTTGGCAATCGTATTAAGTCTATATCTTTCTGCCTTATAATAAACCAATAATCCAGGTATACCCCATGTGTATTTTATCTGTTGCAATTTCAACTCTTCCACCAGAAAAGTATAATTTTTACGTTCTTTAAGTATTTTGGAAGGAATTTCCTTGAATATCAAAACTTCATGTTCTTCCACCTTCAGCTTATTTTTGTAAGTCGCCTGTAAGATTCGATTTCACAATGCTTTTGTAGTAAAATATATTACAATGTCTCTTGGCAGATGATTTTTTTTTGCAAACCAAGAATTGACACGGTATATTTTTTCAATCTGACCTCCCAATTCCACTTTTGTCTCCCCCCAAAACTGCCCCAATACATCCACAATCTTATCCTTTAAAACTTCTTGTGCACTTTGTTATACCTCCTCTCCAATGTAGAGCAAACTCCATATCTTTATATTGAGCCATCGTTAATTCTGCCTCAGTTACTTTAATTTTTTTCTGCATCTCCATTACTTTTTCACCCAAAATCATCGTGGTCTGTTTAATTTCAACAACATCCTGTTTCAATAATTCTATATTAGATACCACAGTTTTAAGTACAGTTTCCACATTATCTTTAGTTTGTTGAGTCTGAGATGAAACCTCCTCTGAGACAGCTTGTATTTTTCCATTAATTTCAGTAATTTTTCCATTGATTTCTTTAATTTTTTTGTTGACTGCTAAAGCAATCTCCTTTTGCATTTCTTCGTTTCTGAAGCTGAGCTGACATGATCACTTGGGCTTGTTGCTATTGTACCAGCCTCCCTGCTGCGTGGCCACCTCCCTGCCTCAGCTGCTGGGGCCCATCTCAGGGTTGGCATGGAGTTGCCCAGGATTATGGTCCTAGGAGACTTCAATCTGTCATCCCTGGCTTTGGCCTCGGAAGCAGCCCAGGAGTTCATGGCTAGCATCTGGTCTCTCCCAGATCATCCTGAGTCCGACTCGAGACAGCGGCCATACACTGGACATGATCTTCTTGTCGGAGCAATGGCAGCATGATCTGATGGGGGAATCTGGTTTTTATTTATTGTTTTAAATATTCTACATGGCATTTTATTGAATTTTACTGTGTGCTGCCTAGAGTCACCTTAACGAGATATTTGGGGTGGAAGCTTAATTAATAAATTAATAAAAAGCTTTACGTCCTCTGAGAAGTTTGTGAAGCTGAAGAGGTTTAATGGTGAAGAGAGAGATTTGCCCTCCTCACAGGACAAGACATTGATTCATTCTGTGTCTTTCTCTCCAATCCAGGGAGCATCCAGACCGTTTAGCAGCCCCCTTGCAGGTGAGTGGAGTGGTGGGGGCCATGTGGGGGGGAGAGGGAGGAAGAGAGGGGAGGGCTTTGGGGTCCAAGGACCAAGTGAGGGTGAAGATACTTTGGAAATCCCTCCTCTCTCTCCTATTCACCTCAAACACTGGAAGGGAAGGAATTTGGGGGAGGGGGCTCGGGGGAGGGGTCTTCCTGCCCCCAAACTCTTATCCTCTGGCAGCTCTCAGCCTCTGTGACTGTCTTGCTCCAACTAACCCTTGGATACTTTCTCCCTCCTCTTTGCAGTGGACACTCCCAGCATAAAGAGAGAGGATTGAAGATGGATCAGCCTTCTTCTGAATTAGGCCGGACTCTTAGGAGACCCTTCCTGCATGCTGGAACCAGGATAGATTTTGGATCTTTCTTTCATTATTGCTTTTATCATTGAATCAGTAACCTTTTTTTATTATGATTGAGGAGCAGAGGAGAAAAGAATATATTATCTGTTACTATAGCAATAGCAATAGCAATAGCAATAGCACTCAGACTTATATACCGCTTCATAGTGCTTTACAGCCCTCTCTAAGCGGTTTACAGAGTTCAGCATATTGCCCCCAACAATCTGGGTCCTCATTTTACCGACCTCAGAAGGATGGAAGGCTGAGTCAACCTTGAGCCGGTGAGATTTGAACAGCTGAACTGCTGAACTAGCAGTCAGCTGAAGTAGGTTGCAGTGCTGCTTTTAACCACTGCGCCACCTCGGATCCAAACTAATTGTTGGATCAAAAGATTTCAAATTGGGTTTCATAGATAATAGTTTCTAATAGGTAGGTTGTATAACCCCCTTAATGGGCTTTTGCTGATTAGTCTTAGTGGATAAATTTTTGAGGTTAAAGATGAGGTTTTAGAGATGGGTTTATGGAGAATGGGGTGAGGAATAGGATGAAGAGTTCATTGGTTTTACTTTAAGAAAGGTGGATAGGTTGTTAATTTTCGTTATGCTTTTTGGGGATAAAGGTGGAAGTTACTTTTTCTTTCTTTTTTTTCCTTGTGTTGGTTTTATCTGTTTAATCTTCGATGAAACTATTACTAAAATTAGTGTGCATGCTGTTATTTTTTTCATTAAAATAGTTGATGCATTTTTAATTGATTGCTGCAGTTATTTCACCATATATTTGATAATAGTTTGACAAATAATCAATATACCAAGTGTAAAATTTGATACTGATTTTTTATAGATTGCCGTTTATGGGTTTTCTTGATTTAGAAAAATGGAGCATGCGATCAGTTGCACAATCAGGCTGCTCCATCCTTAACAATGGCACATCTATTGTAAGTTTGCCAAAATTGTTTGCTGAAAATAAACGGTTTTGATTTCTTATCTGAGTTGATTCTTGGTTTGGGAGGTTGAAAATAGGAGGGTTTTTTTTCCCTCCTTGTTGCTCAGAGACTCTGATTTCACTTTTGAGAGGGAAGAAGGGGAGGAACCAAGGCAAAATCTGGAAGGAGCGAGAACGGGGTGGGGGGCTCCTGTGTGCTCCTTTGGGGAGGAGGCAGCCATTTTGTTCCTGTGTACAGAGGTTTCTTTAGCGTCACCAGTTGCTCTTCCGTAAAATGGCTATTTTTGGTCTTGGCTTGGTGGGGGCAGCAACAGAGGCTGCTTTTCCCTCAGATCCTCCTTTGCCTCAGGCTGTTGGCCACGTGGCTGGTCTCTGAGCCTCATCCAGGGGTCCTTGGGAGACAGGAGTTCAATGCCCATCCACAGCCGTCCTGGTCCCCTTGCAGAAGGGCAGCTTCTCCTCCTTCTGGGAGATCCTCTCTGGGGCTCCTCAGCTGCCCAGCCTGATGTGGTGGCCCAAGAGTGGGGGGACCCCCGATTTATGGGAAAGATGTCCCCTATATTCCCCCCCAAAAAAGAGTCCAGAAAAAAAACCATGGCAAACCATTTCTTTACTGATGCCAAGATAGCTACCTGGACAAGCCATTATATCCTTCTAAAAAAATCTTGAAACTCTCCCCCCTGCTAAAACTGAAAAGGCTCACCCTTTCACTCTAGGGCCCATAAGGGACGATCACTTGGGCCGTGTGTGGGCCACACGTTTGGCAACTGGGGTATCAGATAACCCCCAACTCTCTCTTCCAAATTGATGCCTAAAAACTCACCCTACCTTTGATTTTTTTTTTGCTAGAATAGCTATGCTCTCCTCTCCTCTCTTCCCCCTCTCCACTCTTCTTCCCCTTCCCCACCCTTTCTCCTCTCCCCTCCTCCCTCCCCCTCCTCTCCTCTTCCCCCTCCTCTCCACCCTTCCCCCTCCTTTCTTCCTCTCATCCTCCTCTCTTCTCCTCTCATCCCTTCATCTCCTCTTTGCATTCTTCTCCTCCCCTCTCCTCTCTCCACTCCTCCCCTCCTCTTCCTCCTCCTCTCCACCGTTCCCTCTCCTTTCTTCCTCATCCTCCTCCTCTCTCCTCCTCCTCCTCTCATCCCTTATCTCCTCTTTCCATTCCTTTCTTCTCCTCCTCTCCTCTCTCCACTCCTCCCCTCCCCCTCCTTCCTTCCTCTCATCCTCCTCTCTTCTCCTCTCATCCCTTCATCTCCTCTTTGCATTCTTCTCCTCCCCTCTCCTCTCTCCACTCCTCCCCTCCTCTTCCTCCTCCTCTCCACCGTTCCCTCTCCTTTCTTCCTCATCCTCCTCCTCTCTCCTCCTCCTCCTCTCATCCCTTATCTCCTCTTTCCATTCCTTTCTTCTCCTCCTCTCCTCTCTCCACTCCTCCCCTCCCCCTCCTTCCTTCCTCTCATCCTCCTCTCTTCTCCTCTCATCCCTTCATCTCCTCTTTGCATTCTTCTCCTCCCCTCTCCTCTCTCCACTCCTCCCCTCCTCCTCCTCCTCCTCTCCACCCTTCCCTCTCCTTTCTTCCTCAGCCTCCTCCTCTCTCCTCCTCCTCCTCTCATCCCTTATCTCCTCTTTCCATTCCTTTCTTCTCCTCCTCTCTCCCCTCCTCCCCTCCCCTCCTTCCTTCCACTTCCTCCTCCTCTCCACCACCCTTCCCCCTCCTTTCTTCCTCTCCTCCTCCTCCTCTCCTCTCCTCTCCTCCTCCTCATTATAACAGATTAACAGAGTTGGAAGGGACCTTGCAGGTCATCTAGTCCAACCCCCTGCCCAAGCAGGAGACCCTTACATCTGCCTCTACCTAGGATCGAACTCACATATACTCGCAAAGGCAAAATTATATAATTTCGTAATTACATTCTACAGTGCAAAATTATTCGAGACAAATATATTTTGACACTTTTATAGAACTATTTTTTAACCCACGGCATTCTGTATAAATGAGTCCCATATTTCACTGCATTTATCCAGACAAAGTCTACACATCTATAGGCAGTCCGCTCCTAGGTGGCAAGTTACATTTTCCTTCCATTGAGTGAAAAGGACCATAAAATTTATCTTTCCAATATTGCTTAATGTTAGATAGGGTGAATGGAAGAGGCCGACAGAAGTGGCTTCAAAACAACAGCTCTTTATTTGGCAACTATTTACAACCCAGAAAAAGTTCTGTCTGGCAGCTCCCTCAGACAGTCTAGCCAATCAGCAATCAGTATTTTCCCTCCAGAATGGAGGACCTGACTGAAGCCTATGTGCTTCAGTCTGAGAATGTAACACTTAATACTGAGACAGCCCTGAGCTTATTAGTCTTTGGGATTCTAAAATACGGGTCCTCTCATCCCTTCATCTCTTTCCATTCCTTTCTCCTCCCCTCTCCTCTCTCCCCTCCCCTCCCCTCCTCTTCCTCCTCTCCACCCTTCCCCCTCCTTTCTTCCTCTCATCCTCCTCTTCTCCTCCTCCTCTCCTCCCTTATCTCCTCTTTCCATTCCTTTCTCCTCCTCTCCTCTCTCCACTCCTCCCCTCCCCCTCCTTCCTTCCTCTTCTCTTCTCTTCCTCCCCCTCCTTTCCTTCTCTCTAGTAGTCTTCCTCCTCTCCTCCATCCCCTTCTCCTCCTCCTTTTGTTTCCATTCCTCCCCTCCCCTTTCCTCCCCCTCTCCGCTCACTTGCCCTGCCTTGCCCATTCTCTGGTCTGGTCCATCTGTTCTCCCTTCCCCTTTGCTTCATGCTAGCCGTTACTACTTTCTTGTCCCACCCCGGAGCAAAAACGTGAAGGCTGCCAAGACGCTGATCCCTTCCTTGTTCCGAAGGGAGTGCCGAGTGCATGGGAAGGGAGGAAGGTGGGCAGTGTCAGAGGAAGACAGATGTCGCCATTTCTCCCCGGGGTCTTCAACGGACTCTAGTTCTACTTTAGGCATGAAAAAAACCAGAAGGGAGACTTTGGTCCGGTTCCTCTCTCTCTTAGCCCAACCTGCCAGCACAGCCTCCGGCTGGGGAATTCTGAGACTTGCAGCTGCCAAAGCTCTTTGCCTCTAAACAAGGGAAATAAATCTGCCTCAAACAAGCCTTTCATCAGTCAACCCGTCAGTCAACCTTCACTCGGCGTCGCTGCGAGTCAAAACTTCCCACCCCACCCTGCCGGTGGGAAGCCTTACTGGCGTGGCAGCGCCTCCCGTGGCCACTGCGAGAACGGCGCTTCTTTTTTACCACTTGATTTCTCAGAAAAGGCAGCGGCCGCGTGGGCGGATCCCATTGGCTCCAATCAGGGGATCACGTGCTTTCTGTGGCAGGAGTTGGAAAGTCCCCGCGCTCGAGGCCAAGAGTCCTGTAGCCGTCATGGGTGTTTCCTGCGGCTCTTTCCGTTCCAAACGCTGCTGCTTCTTTTTTCTAATTGTCATTTGCAAGGCAATGCTTGTGCACTAGAGTAAGCCTTCCAGAGTTCAGAGGGGTTTACTGCCAAATTAATGGCAGTTTAATAATTGCAAATTAATTACATTAATTAATTGCAAATTAATTAATTGCAGCCTGAACAATTCCGATTGCTTTGTCTTTTTAGACGGAAGCATAAATATTACACTAGGTATTAAGCATCACTTAGAATGAGGTCATGTTCTCTGACTCCTCATCTGTAAAATGGGTATAATCAGCACTACTAAGCATCACTTAGAATGCTTAGTAGTGCTTAGTAGATTCTTAGTAGAATCACTCAGCATGCATGGCTGGCTCAGGAATTCTGGGAGTTGAAGTCCACAGGTCCTCAAGGAACCATAGTTTGGCCACCCCTGACTTAGATTGACACTATGTTCTCAGACTTCCCGTATCACTATTAAGCATAACTTAATAGTGATGATTATACCCATTTTACAGATGGGGCAAGTCAGGGTACCTAACCTCATCCTTTCTCTACATTTTCTTCCTTGTTCCTAGTCTACAGTTTCTCAAACTTCTTAAAGCGTGATTAAAAATCCATCCCCCACCAATTCAGTTTATTTTTATTAATCCAGAAGAGCCAACGAACGTTGTAATAATCCTCATGCGCCCCTCAGTTTCATCTGCGCCGTCCAAAGCGGACTCTTACTTCAAGTAATTCCTTTTGAGTAATTTCAAGCCATTTGTCTGAAAGGGTTTTCTGCTCGAGCCACGGGGTTGGACTAGAAGACCTCTAAGATCCCTTCCAACTTGATGATTCCGTTAGTTTGAGTCATCAGGAAACAAATGGAAAGATGCCAGAAATCAGCGGATTGGTGCAGATGGGACGGGAACCACCCTTGGTCGTCCCAGGTGTCGGACGCTGCCCCGTACAGGTGGGGGATGGGCTGCCCCAGCCCCCAGCTCTTCCCCTTGGGAACTGGGGTGGGTGGTGGATTGGCTGCATGGGACTTAGATCTGCGGCAAGAGCAGCCAGTCCAGCGGCCGAAAGCCAAAAGGAAGATCCAACAGGAGGAGGGCAAATGGGCCCTGCAGAGGATCGTGGATAAACTCTGGCAGAACCGCACCAGGGCGATGTCTCGGCCCGTCCCGACCCCTGTGCCGCCAGACGGGAACGCAGCTCCCAGGCGACACGCAATGCCTGCTCGGGATCCTATCTCTGCGCAGGAGCTTCCCGAGGCATCCAGAGCTTTTGCCCACCTGCTCGTTTCTGTATTGCTTCCCCAAATGCCGTCTGCCCCCCACCCGGGGGGCTGCCCTCTGCATCTTCCATTCGGAGGGTGCCTCGTCCTGCCCCGCCAGCCCTCTGGGAACCCCTCTGGGAGGGGTCCTCGTTGCTTGTTTTCACACAGACGTTTCATTACCAAACTAGGTAACATCATCAGTGGCTAGTAAGGAGTGGGGCTTGCTCTCCGTTTATTTTATATTGTAGCTCAGAGTTGACATGAGGGATCCTGTTTGTTCCTGCAGGGTTTTCCCAAATGCAGCCTGCCCCTCCCCCACCCCAGGCTGCCCTCTGCATTTGTTAAGTGACATTGCCCCATTTTATGACTTTTTTTTTGTCCCAGTGGTTAAGTGAATCATTGCATTTGTTAAGTTAGTAACCTGGTTGTTAAGTGATCTTCTAGCTTCTCCCTTGACTTTGCTTGTCAGGAAGTCGCGAAAGCTGATCAAGACACAGCAATCGTCATAAATGCGAGTCTTCTGAATTTTGATCGTGTGACCATGGGGCTGTTGCAATGGTCGTTAAGTGTGAAAAATAATCATGTTATTTTTTTTCAATACCGTTGTAACTTTGAATGGTCACTAAATGAACTGTTGAAGTCGAGGACTACCTGTACTTGAAGCAAAGGTGAAGTTTACAGGTAGTCCTCGACTTACAACAGTTCATTTAGTGACCGAAGTTACAACGGCACTGAAAAAAAGTGACTTATGACCGTTTTCCACACTTACAACCATTCTAGCATCCCCAGGGTCACGTGATCAAAATTCAGACTCGCTTGGCAACTGGTTCATATTTATGACGGTTGCAGCGTCCTGGGGTCACGTGGCCCCCTTTTGCGACCTTCTGACAAGCAAAGTCAATGGGGAAGGGTTAGATTCGCTTAACAATTGTGTTACTAACTTTACAACTGCAGTGATTCACTTAACAACGGTGGCCAGAAAGGTTGTAAAATGGGGCAAAATCCACTTAACAAATGTCTTGCTTAGCAATTGAAACTTTGGGCTCAGTTGTGGCCGTAAGTCAAGGACTACCTGTATTCGAGAGGAAGACACTGGCAGTCACAGCTGTCGAAGGTAGCCACACATTCTTGTTCTGAAGTGGTTTCTTATACAGGAAGTCCTCAACTTACAGCAGTTCGCTTAGTGGCCGTTCAAAGTTACAACGGCAATGAAAAAAGTGACTTATGACCATTTTTCACACTTACGACCTTTGCAGCATCCCCAGGATCATGTGATCAAAATTCAGCTGCTTGGCAACTGACTCATGAGAGTTGCAGTGTCCTGGGGTCATGTGATCCCCTTTTGCGACCTTCTGACAGGCAAAGTCAATGGCGAAAGCCGGATACACTTAACAATTGTTACTAACTTAACAACTGCAGTGATCCGCTTAAAACGACGATTTCATTTCTGTGGAAAGGGGCCTTGGCACTTTCAGCCAAAGTATCAAAAGGTAGTCCTCCACTCAAAACCATTCGTTTAGTGACCGTTCAAAGTTGCAACAGCGCTGAAAACAAGTGATTTATGACCGGTCCTCACACTTACGTCTGTCAAAGCACCTCCCCACCCATGCTTGCATGATCAAAATTTGGGCATTCGACAAACAGTGTGTATTTACAGTGGTTGCAGTATCCCGGAGTTATTTGATCACCAATGGCAACCTTCCCAGCTGGCTTTTGACAAGCAGCCAATAGGGGAAGCCAGATTTCTGTAATGACATGTGATTCACTTAACAATCGTCGTGATCTGCTTAACAATCATGGCAAAAAAGGACATAAATTAGGCACGACTTATTTAACAAGCTCCTTGCTTAGCAACGGAAAATCTGGTCACAATTGTGGTTGTACGTTCCTGTAGTCTTTTGTTGTATTGTCTTTGGAGGCCACTGAGGGAAAGAGGAAAGGTGACATGGGGATTATCTTCCTTTCCAGGGGAACAAAATGGCCGCCTGCTCCCCAAAGGAACAGACAGGAGTCACTCCAGTTCTTGCCTGTCTGAGTTCATTTCGCTCCCTCACTTTTTACCACTCAAAGTGAAATCAACAAAGATACAGAAGGATCTTGACAGACTTGAACACTGGGTGCTGTCTAACAAAATGAAATTCAATGGTGAAAAAAGTAAGGTTCTACATTTAGGCAAGAAAAACAAAATGCACAGGTACAGTATATGTGGTACCTTGCTCAACAGTAGTAACTGTGAGAGGGATCTTGGAGTCCTAGTGGACAACCATTTAAATATGAGCCAGCAATGTGCAGCAGCTGCAAAAAAAGCCAACACAGTTCTAGGCCGCATTAACAGAGGGATAGAATCAAGATCAAGTGAAGTATTAATACCACTTTATAATGCCTTGGTAAGGCCACACTTGGAATACTGCATTCAGTTTTGGTCGCCACGATGCAAAAAGGATGTTGAGACTCTAGAAAGAGTGCAGAGAAAAGCAACAAAGATGATTAGGGGACTGGAGGCTAAAACATATAAAGAATGGTTGCTGGAATTGGGTATGTCTATTTTAATGAAAAGAAGGACTAGCTGTGACATGATAGCAGTGTTCCAATATCTCAGGGGTTGCCACAAAGAAGAGGGAGTCAAACTATTCTCCAAAGCACCTGAGGGTAGAACAAGAAGCAATGGGTGGAAACTAATCAAGGAGAGAAGCAACCTATAACTAAGGAGAAATTTCCTGACAGTTAGAACAATTAATCAGTGGAACAACTTGCCTCCAGAAGTTTGCAGTCGGAGCATTTTCCCAGCAGGGCAATTGGCTGCAAAGAGCAGCCTCCAGATGTGGAAGATAGGCTAGAGTAAGGTGACCAGACGTCCCGCTTTTGGTGGGACAGACATGCTTTTCAAGCATGTGTCCCGCGTCCCGCATTGTTTCCAAAAAGTCACGCTTTTTTGGAAAGAATGCCCGACAACAAACAAATTTTGAAAAGAAATAGCGGGACGTCTGGTCACCTTACTCTTGTCTCTCCTGCTCCCCCTCCGCCAGCGGTGGGCTGCTGGAATGACAGGGGGAGAAAGGAGATCAGGAGGCGGCGGCGGATCACAACAACCCCAGCGGCAGCTCCAGGCAGAGAGAGAGAGAGAGAGAAGCGAGCGAGCAAGTCACACCGCCGCGCGCGCTCATGCACACACACACACACACACACACACACACACACAAGCGCGCGCAGATCCCCGAGAGGCCGACACTTCTGCAGTGACGCCAAGCCGCAAACCCCTCCCCTAGCCGCCGCCGCTCCCAGCCCAGACACTCCACCTGCTACGCTTACTGTTGCTTTCTGCCCAGGAGTCCGGAGCGGAGCCGAAAGGCGGAAGCCGGGGTGCGCTTCCCTTCCCTGGGAGGGGGAGAGAGACAACACAAACCTCTCCCAAGGATGCTTCATCTTAAGTTTCATCTTTGAGGGTTGTTCAACTGAGTATAAGGAAGATGATGGAAAAGCTATTTCAACTGTTACAAAACTCTCCATGCATTTGGAACACTGGAGTTCCTGTGTTAATCTGCCCAAAGTTTATTTATTTATTTTATTTATTTGTGAAATTTATATACAGCCTCACAGGGTAAGCACTCTCTAAGCGGTTTACACCAGTAAGCAATGTATATTTATATTGCCCCCAACAATCTGGGTCCTCATTTTACCTACCTCGGAAGGATGGAAGGCTGAGTCAACCCTGAGCCGGTGAGATTTGAACCGCTGACCTGCGGATCACAGTCAGCTAAAGTGGCCTCCAGTACTGCCTCTAACCACTGCGCCACCTTGCCACCACCTGCCAAAGTTCTGTAGGGTGAGCCTCACTGACAGAGTGAGAATTAATCTCACAGAGGAGATGTTTGATCTTTTCCCCGGAATTCAGACATTAGAAAAGAAACCGCAGTTTAAAAGTCTAAGTAAAAATATTTATTTCGAGATAAAAACAATAAATCTCATTAACTACATGCCTGATACAAAATGTGTGACTTCTCTCAATGGAAGTCAGAGGAAGAAGGATAGAATGGAGATTGGAATGCATATCAATCACTCGCTCAGGAATAAACCATTAACAGGCAATAAATCACACCGTGACACTCACCTTCAGATGCCATTTGAACATCGGCTGCTTAATTCCCTGGCAAGAAACATTCCATTTCCTAGCTTTCCAGCCAGAAAACCAGAAAACACAATCTTTTTGAACAGCAGAATTTTTTTTTCTTTCCAGGGTTTCTACCATTCAGGAAAATCCCATTCACTAGCATTGTAGCTCAAAAGCGAGCAAATATAATAACCAGTGGTGAGTTCCTACCGGTGCGGTCTTGCCTGTTCGTTGCCGCAGAGCCAAAGAAGCTGTTGGTATTCGCAGCCCGCCCGCTTTCCCCGGCCGCTGGGACGCCGCCGTTTGCATTCTTTTGCCCTCTGCACAAGCAGAACGCTTTGCGCATGCGGAGAGGGCAAAAGAATGCAAACGGCGGCATCCCGGCGGGCGGGGAAAGTGGGCGGGGGAAGCCCCGCGCCGCGAACGCCAACAGCTTCTTCGGCTCTGTGGCGACGAACAGGCAAGACCGCACCGGTAGGAACCCACCACTGATAATAACCTCTGAAAGGTAGAAAGACTAGCCCACAGAGGAGAGGGAGACCAGTGTGCTGGGCGAGAGAAAGGAAGCTCATGTTTTGGGGATTGGCGCCTCCTTTCTCCAGCCCAACGTATCAATTCTCTTTTGTATACAGAAAAGAGAGAAAGGCCTACGATGGGCTGAAAATATGAAGGTCAGATCTTCATGCTCTCTTTTGGCAGTCACTTCTTTTGCTCTGTCCACTTAAAAAACTGTGCAGTTGCTTAGTGATCAAAATTGGGAGAGTCCGGGATAGTGGTCATTGAATGAGGCAGCCACAAGTCGGTTGCTCCCGGTTCGGACCGGTTCTTAGAACCGGTTGTGCCAGCGGCAGGAGGCTCCGCCCACTCACCCCGGATGCTTCTGCGTATGTGCAGAAGTGTTGCAAGTGTGCGCAAGCGTGCGCACAAACCGGTGGCAAAATAATTTACAACCCATCACTGCACAACACTGCCCCAGTTAGTGACCACAATGACTTATGACCAAAATTTGGGACGCCCCAGTGGTCAGAAGTTGACAATTACTTGTGGAAATCCAACCTGTTGGACAGTCATCATTCCAGAGTGATGTGAAGTTTACACTGGGCAAACAATCCAGGAAACTGGGTCAGAGTCCCACTGAATTTCTCTAAAAACAAGGACTGGGCCCTTTCAGCATTGAGGCGGAGCTGCTGCAGGTGCTGGTTGCAAAGCGGCCCCTTGCTGGTTTATTTATTTATTTATTTATTAAGAGTTCTTATAGGCCGCCCAATCCCTTGGGACTCAGGGCGGCTTACAGCAGAGATTAGAACTACAGATTAAAAAAGGCATTTAAAAACATCATATTACGATATAAAAAGCCATTCATCCTTGGGGGAATCATCTCTTCACCCCGCCTGCCGGAAGAGCCACGTTTTTACTGCCTTGCGGAAGGCCAGTAGGGTGGGGATAGTCCGGATCTCTGGCGGGAGTTGGTTCCAGAGAGATGGGGCTCCCACAGAGAAGGCCCTCCCCCGTGGGCCCGCCAGCCGGCATTGTTTGGCAGACGGGACCTGGAGGAGGCCCTCTCTGTGGGACCTCACTGGTCGTAGGGAGGAATGTGGCAGGATGCGGTCCCGAAGATAACCTGGCCCTGAGCCATGTAGGGCTTTAAAGGTCAAAACCAACACCTTGAATTGCGACCGGAGACCAATGGGTAGCCAATGCAGCTGGCGGAGGATGGGTGTTACGTGGGTGTATCTCGGTACACCCACCACAGCTCGCGCAGCTGCATTCTGTACCAATTGTAGTCTCCGGATGCTCTTCGAGGGTAGCCCCATGTAGAGCCCGTTACAGTAGTCAAGCCGTGAGGTGACAAGGGCATGAGTGACTGTGAGCAAAGCCTCCCTCTCCAAGTAGGGTCGCAATTGGTGCACAAGACGCACCTGTGCAAAGGTCCCCCTAGCCACAGCTGAAAGATGTTGCTCCAATTTAAGCTGTGGATCTAGGAGGACACCCTGGTTCCAGGGTGGCCCCGCAGGTCAGATCTAAAGCTAACTGCATTCTGGCCAAGATGGCCACCACCAAGATGTAGATCAGTGCCCAGTCGGCCTGGGCTAGGGCCAAGGTGCATGAGGCAGGTCCTTCTCCAGGGCAACCCCGCGGACCAGATGTAATTACATCGTGGGCCAGATCTGGCCCATGAGCACTGTTCCCTCTAAGCTGCGCGGCCACGTGGCCGCACACATAACGAGAGAACGCCACGTGGAAGTTTCTAACTTCTGCGCGGCATTTTCTAATGGCAGAGGCTGCGCGCCTGCACTGCCGCACACATGAAAAGAGAACGCCGCGCGGCATTTTCTAACTGACGCACGCAGTTTTCTGATGTTACAGGGAACATTGCCCATGAGCCTTATGTTTGACATTGTTAGGTCTCTGACCATAACTAATATTGGATAGAACAATATATGTCTAGCTTTTAACAGCTATAAGTCTGTTTAGCTTAGGTGTTGCAGACTGCCACAAGAGGGAGCTACAGTTCACAGCTTATTTCTATGGGAGTCCCTCTCTGTTTGTCTTTGGTCTCTACTACTTAGTGTGTTCTCTGCTACTCATTAGAGCAAGGCCTAGAGTATGTATGCTCTGCATTTCTCTCTGTGTTGTAGTTATGTATTATAGCTAAAATGTACTTGTACTGGATAATACTTGGATTGTCATTATGACTATTAAGTGTATGACTTTGGACTGTTTATAGGAAAATGCTATTTCTTAAAGTAAATTTTAATTCAAGTTAGTGTATCTGTGTGTGGCTGAGTACTTATTCACAACTGATCTCAATCTAAACGTTTCTGTATGCACAACCTTGGTAACACAAGGAATACTCTGCTAATACATTAACACTGGTTATGGGCCCAGAGAGATATTGAGAGTTAGTGTGAATATTCAGTTTCATACTCAGACAGCTAACTTGTGGTTTACTGTTAAATTAACAATGGCACAAGAACAGTCAACTAGCTTATCCCTGATAACCAGGTTAGATGGAACTAACTATGTTTCCTGGTCTATGAAGTGCAGCTTACTTTTGCGTAAAGAAGGATTATGGACTGTGGTTAATAATCCACCTGATATAACAGCTTGGGATACAACAAATGATGAAGATAAGAAGAAAATAGCTGCCTTTAACCGGGATAATGAAAAGGCTCTTAGTATTATTGGACTGACACTGAGTGATCAGCAACTGGTCCATATTCATGGTGAAGATTCTGCTGCCAAGTGTTGGAGTACCTTAAAGAGACTTTATGTTCGAGATAGTGTTGGTGCGCACATACACCTTACACGTAAACTGTTCAGAGCACGTTTGTTAAAAGGTGGTGACATGTTAGCTCATTTGGAGTTTATGAAGAGAACATTACAAGAGCTACATGAAAAAGAACTGATTTTCTCAGAGTTGCATCAAGTTTATATTATTCTTTCTTCTTTGGATGACTCTTATGATGATTATGTGTCTTCACTGGAAGTTTTGACCAGAAATGAACTGACATTGACTGGCATAATAGGAAGACTGTTAGAAGAGTCTAGAAGAAGGCAAGATAGAAAACAACTGAGAGAGAAACCACCACAGGAAGAACAATGGTCTTCAACTGCCTATATTGTTAGGAAATGTTATTCTTGTGGGGCTAAAGGTCATATAGCTAGATTCTGTAAAAGGGGTAAAAAGCAGAATGCTAGTAATATGCAGAGAGCTTATAATGATGTCAGTGTAGCTATATCAAGTACAAATAAAACTGTAAGCCATGATATCTGGATAATAGACAGTGGAGCATCTCAGTGTATAACTAAAAGTAAAGAGAGATTTGTTAATATGACTGAAAGTAAACAGCATGTATCATTAGCAAATGGCTGGAAATTGAGAGTATCTGGAGAAGGTAATGCATATTGTTCATGTATTAATGAAAGTTTACCAATGTTATATGTACCTAACCTTATATATAACTTACTATCTGTGAGAGAATTGGTAAAAGCAGGGTTTGTGGTAACTTTTCAGGGAGATAAATGTTTAATTGAAAAACAAGGTAAAAGAGTTACTGCAAGATTGCATGATGGCTTATATATTATCCATGATAGTCCATTAAATAAGGCCAATTCAGTTTATGAAAATAGAAAGCCTCATGATGAATGTATTCATTTGCTCCATAGAGATATGGGACATTTAAATTTCAAAGTTTTAAAGAAAACTGTTGAGTTATCTAATGGTATAAAATTAAAACCTTGTGCAAGATATTTAAATTGTAATGCTTGCAATCAGGAAAAGAGCAAGGTAATTCCTGCAAACAGGTTAAATGGATTTAAAACCAAGGAACCATTAGAGGTTGTATTTGTTGATCTCATTGGCCCTAAGAAACCCAGTTTAGGTGGAGCCTGTTATATATTGAGCATAGTTGATCATTTTTCTAGATATGGTTTCTGTTATCTGATGAAAACAAAAACAGAAACATATCAGCATTTTGTAAACTGGTTAAGGTTTGTTGAACGAAAAATGAAAAAGAAACTGGTTAGTTTAGTAACAGATAATGGTACTGAGTTTACCAATAAGAGATTTGAAGATATGCTAAAGAGAGCTGGTATTGAACATAAGCGTTCTGCTCCTTTTCGGCCGCAACATAATGCGCATATTGAAAGAAGAGGTCAGACATTACAGGCTATGTCTAGAACCATGATTTCAGATTCTGGTTTACCAGAGAGGCTCTGGGGTGAAGCTATAATGTGTGCTAACCATGTTTTGAACAATGTAGTGAATGCAACAACTGGTGAATTGCCATTTACTCGTTGGTATGGTAGGAAACCAAATCTTAGTTATTTGCATACATTTGGTGCACCAGCATGGGTACATATTCCCACACAAGTAAGGCGAAAGGGACAACATAGAGCACGGAAATTATGTTTTGTAGGGTATGAATCTAATCATAGATCATTTAGATTCTGGGAGCCAGGTACTACTAAAGTATATTGTAGTGCAAGTGCTAAATTCCTTGAGCATGTTGGATGGAGTAAACTGGAACAGGAATACAAGGAACAAGATAGTATTGTTGTTGAGGATCCATTGTTTCCTGATGATTCTGATAAGAGAAGTACTGATGATAGGATAGTGAAAGAATCCTCAATAGAGAAACCATCTATGGATGATGTAGAAGATACTTCGATAGGGGAGGAAAAGGAAGAGGAAATTCCAACAACTTGTACTAAATTGCCTAGGAGGTCGACTAGGGAGAGACGTCCACCTGATAGATATCAGGCAAGTATTGTATGCCAGATTAATGTGGAACCGTCTAATTATAACGAACTTAAGCTGTATCCAACAAAGGAACAGGTATCTTGGCAGGAAGCTATGAATAAGGAATTAAAATCTTTAAAGGATCTTGAGGTATATGAAGATGTAAAGTTACCACCAGGTGAGCGTGCAATAGGTTGCAGATGGGTGTATAAATTAAAGACTGGTGTGGATGGCACTGTTACCCATAAAGCAAGATTAGTTGCTCAGGGGTTTGCTCAATCAGATAAGGATTATGATGAGGTATTTGCACCTAGTCTGAGAGCAAATACATTGAGAGGAGCATTAGTTTGGGCAGCTAAAAATAAATGCATAATTAATCATGTAGATGTCGAAACTGCATATCTACATGCACCTTTACAACATACCATTTATATGAGAAAGCCATTAGGTTTAAAAGATGATGGAAAAAATGATTATTGGAAATTAAAGAAAAGTCTTTATGGTTTAAAGCAATCAGGTTATGAATGGAATAAATGCATTGTAAAAGAATTAGTTTCCATGGATTTTAAAGCTGGTATAGCTGATCCTTGTTTATTTAGGAGAGAGAAAGATGGTTTGATTTCTCTGTTGCTATTATTTACAGATGATATAGCGATTATAACAAAGACTGAACAAGAAGCAAATGATATTGTTTCTGAATTACAAAGAAAGTTCAAGATTAGAAATTTAGGAGAAATTAAACATTATTTGGGTCTTGATATAATGAAGACAAATAGAGGATTCAAAATTTCGCAAGCTAAGAAGATTAGCCAATTGTTAAAAAGATATAACCTGGAGAATTGTAAAACTGCTAAGACACCAATGGATCAGGGATTTACAAATAGTGATACTAAATGTCCTGTGTTTGATAAGGAGATATATCAGTCTCTAATTGGTAGTCTCTCATATTTGAGTAATTGGTCTAGACCAGATATATCTTACAGCGTAAATCAACTGGCTAGATATAATGCTCAACCAAATGAAAGGCATTGGCAAGCAGCTAAACGAATACTTAGATACCTAAAGCACACAATACATTATTCTTTATATTTAGAACCGAGAAATGAATTAGTGTTAACTGCATATGCTGATGCAAGTTTTGCTACTGATGCAATGACTCGCAAATCAACATCAGGTATAGTGGTAATGTTGGGTAATGCTTTAATAGGGTGGAAATCTATTAGGCAACAACATATTAGTTTATCCACTATGGAAGCAGAATTCTCGAGTTTATCATTAATGTGTACAGAATTGGTATATTATAAACAATTGTTAAAGGATATAGGAATTACTGTACAGGAGCCATTTATTGTGTATGAAGACAATCAATCTGCCATTAGTATGGCTAATAGTTTAGCTGTGAAAACAAGGTCGAAACATACTGATTTGAGATATCTGAATGTTAGACAATGTGTTCAAAATAAAATGGTTAAGTTGGAATACTGCATGACTGAACAGAATATTGCAGATCATTTCACTAAAGCGCAAGGTGCAATTAAACACAAAGAGTGTTGTGAAAACTATGGTTTAAAGATGTAAGGTATTATATATTGATCTACCCAAAGGGGAGAATGTTAGGTCTCTGACCATAACTAATATTGGATAGAACAATATATGTCTAGCTTTTAACAGCTATAAGTCTGTTTAGCTTAGGTGTTGCAGACTGCCACAAGAGGGAGCTAGAGTTCACAGCTTATTTCTATGGGAGTCCCTCTCTGTTTGTCTTTGGTCTCTACTACTTAGTGTGTTCTCTGCTACTCATTAGAGCAAGGCCTAGAGTATGTATGCTCTGCATTTCTCTCTGTGTTGTAGTTATGTATTATAGCTAAAATGTACTTGTACTGGATAATACTTGGATTGTCATTATGACTATTAAGTGTATGACTTTGGACTGTTTATAGGAAAATGCTATTTCTTAAAGTAAATTTTAATTCAAGTTAGTGTATCTGTGTGTGGCTGAGTACTTATTCACAACTGATCTCAATCTAAACGTTTCTGTATGCACAACCTTGGTAACACAAGGAATACTCTGCTAATACATTAACAGACATGTCTGCCCTAAAACAAGGACTGGGGACTTTCAGCATTGAGGCGGAGCTGCTGTAGCTGCTGGTTGCAAAGCCTGAAGCTAATTCAACGGAGTGGTAAGAAGTGCAACTTGCTGTGAGAAGCTGATCCGTGCAACTTGCTGTGAGAAGCACAACCACTTCCTTTCCCCCCAAAAAGGATGGGTTGACGACAAACCACCAGGCCAAGCAAACACAAGCACACAAAGAGGAAGTTTGCTCAATGAACTTTGCAAGTAAGTAAACAAATGAATGCAAATGCATGTACAGGCAACCCTCAACTTACCAGCAAAATTGAGCTCCAAATTTATGTGGCTGTGAGAAATTTATTAAGTGAATTTATTAAGAGGAATCCACAATTTCCTCGTTAGGTCCGAAGCAAGCTCTCCCGAACGGCAGCAGGGACGACCACCATCTTTGGCATATGAAGAAATATTTTTGATGCTAAAAAGTGTGCACGAATCTTTAAAGAACAATAAGGAGACAAGGGAATTGTTTAAAGATACAGAAATGAATGTCGAAGTCATTCATTTGTCAACAATTCAATAAGTCAACAATTGGGGGGGGGAGAGGATTATGATATTCAGGAAATAGATGAGAAATTAGAAGAAGCAGTGGAAGGGAAAAATCAAAATGAGATGCAAGAAGCTAAAAATAAAGAAGAGAAAGGATTAATAAGTAGGAATCAATTAGATAACTCCTTAAAAGCTTATAGTAGAACAGAGAGAAAAAAGAAAAATCTCCTCAAAAAAAGAGGAAGATTTAGAGAAAAAATAGAAAAATCTCTTCCAAAAAAAGGGTGTTGTTGATGGGTGTTCAAATAATACAGCAGAAAGAGACAAAGGGCACCCAGTAGGCACAAAAATACCAAAAAGAGCTACAAGATTCCAAGAGAGAAAGATAAAAGGGTGACTAAAAAGGTCAATAAATGATGGAGTTTCAAAAAGGTTAAGAAATGATGGGTAATGAGAAAATATATTAATAAAATGGAAAAATACTAATAGGGAAAATAGTAGTATATATATATATATATATATATATATCAACAGATAATACAATTTATTATAATTAAAAATAAATTAAGCTTAGTAGATGGAAATTTAAGATCAGGTAATCTAATTGTATTATTAACATTAATAGTGTGTTAAAGTATATTGTGAATTTAAATTATTATGGATTAGAAATTGTGGGGATTTTGAGATACACCCCCGGGATTGATGGGAATGAAAATAAAACTGTAAATAAAACATGACTTTTAAAAAAAACAAACCATTTATGATGGTTGCACTGTCCCAAGATCATGTGATCACCTTTTGTGACCTTCTGACAAGTCAGCGGGGAAACCTGGTTTGCTTAACAACCGTGTTACTAATTTAACAACTGCTGTGATTCCCTTAACAACTCTGGCAAGAAAGGTTGTAAACCTCACTGAAATTGTTTCGCTTAACAACAGAAATGTTCGGCTCATGGCGGTTGTTAAGTCGAGGACTCCCTGTACCTCCATCCCTCTCGCCATACATCAGGGGTGTCAAACTTGATTTCATTGAGGGCCGCATCAGGGTTGTGTTTGACTTTGGGGGGACCGGGGGGAGGCGTGACCAGGGGGGGCGTGAACAACATGATGTCACTCATGTTGGGGGAGGGCGCCTGTGGTGGCATGAGCTCTCTGCCAGCGAAAACGAGCTCCTGAGTTCCGTTTTCGGCTGCAATGGCCTCCTGCAACGCTCTGCCAGTAAAAACAGAGCTCGGGAGGGCCGCGCACAGCCCTTCCGAATTTTGTTTTCACTGGCAAAGGCACCGCGGGCCGGTCCTTCGCTGTTTCCAGGGTGGCCCCAGAGGCCAGATCTAAGCACCCCATGGGCCGGATCCGGCCCCTGGGCCTTGAGTTTGACACCCCTGCCATATATCATTGACAAGTGCAACCAATGCCATTTCTGCTGAATGACCGGACCTAAAACCTGACTGAAAGGGGTCTAGTTAATCCGTATCATCCAGGACCCTCTGGCGCTACAATGCAACCACTTTTCCCACCATCTTTCCTAATATAGGAAGGTAGGAAACTGGACAAAAATTGTCCAGTACAGTTGGGTCTAATGATGGCTTCTTAATGAGAGGGCAGACCACAGCCTCCTTAAAGGGTATGGGAACACCCCACTCCTATAGTACGGAAAGGGACAACTTGCCACAACCAACTCACCACAGCCAACTCACCTTGTAGTAACTCACCGTTGGACAATTTAACAATTCCATTTAATTCTTTAAAATACATTTAGGAAAGGAGAAGAAGGAGGTAGAGGAAGTATTTATTTATTATGTTGAGTTGGAAGGGACCTTGCAGGTCATCTAGTCCAACCCCCTGCCCAAGCAGGAGACCCCACATCCGCCTCTACCTAGGATCGAACTCACAACCTCCTGATTGTGAGGCGAGAGTTCTACCTCTAGGCCACAGAGGTCTTAGTAGAGAGGAGGAGAGAAGGAAGAATGTAGGTAGAGAAGGAGAAGGAAGGCAGAAGAGGGAGAAGGACGGATGGAAGAAGGGGAAGTAGAGAGGGGAGAGAAGGAGGAAGAAAGTAGAAGAGGAGGAGAAGGATAGAGGGAAGGGAGTGATTGGATTTGATATGGTAGGACAGATAGGCAATTTTAGTAATGATAGATGTTAGAATGTTATATTTGAATATTAGAAATATATGAAATATATAAAAAATTCTTTTTCTTCTTTTGATAATATATTATGGTATATGTATTGATGCTTATATAAACAATGTTAAAAAATAAAAAAATTAAACAAAAAAATACATTTTGAAAAATTAATTTGTGCCATTCACATTTCATTCTGTCCCTCCTTTTGCATCCTTTCATTGATGATTCTGTTCCACCATTTCTTTGATATTAGTGTAACTCTTGCCCCACAGTGAGTTGTCCTGTGGCAAATTATCATAGACCCCCTATAGCAGTGTTTCCCAACCTTGGCAACTTGAAGATATCTGGACTTCAACTCCCAGAATTCCTCAGCCAGCGAATGCTGGCTGGGGAATTCTGGGAGTTGAAGTCCAGATATCTTCAAGTTGCCAAGGTTGGGAAACACTGCCCTATAGTGATGCATTGATCACTGCTTTGCACCCACCCAGAGTCACCATCCTAGAACAGTGATGGCGAACCTTTTTTTCCTCGGGTGCCGAAAGTGCATGCGCGTGTGCTATCGCACATGCACGAGTGCCAACACCCATAATTCACTACCTGGAAAGGGCAAAAACGGCCTCCCCCGCCCCCCCAGAGGCCCTCTGGAGGCCGGAAATAGCCCATTTCCCAACTTCTGGTGGGCCCCGTAGGCCCATTTTTCACCCTCCCTAGGCTCCAGAGGCTTCCCTGGAGCATGGGGAGGGCAAAAACGCCCTCCCCCGTCCCCCCGGAGGCCCTCCAGAAGCCGAAAACGCCCTCCCAGAGCCTCCGTGCAAGCCAAAAATCAGCTGGCCGGCACGCACATGTGCACTGGAGCTGAGCTAGGCAATGGCTCACGTGCCAGCAGATATGGCTCCGCGTGCCACCTGTGGCACGCGTGCCATAGGTTCGCCATCACTGTCCTAGAAGCTTTTAATAATCTGGAGGGACAAGATTCTAATAAGCAAGTAATTGTGCTGACAGCCCCAAGGATGCGGTCCACTTCCAAAGGTCCAACAGGATCAAATTGCTCCCAGATAACAGGATACGTTCTTTTTCCTGGACATCTCTAATGGAATTGCACCATGCTTGGACTCCAACCAAGAAGGAATCTCAGCAGTTTCATCCATTAGGTGTTGCACAAACTCTTCTGCAAAGCTCTGAGGATGATCGTCTGAGCTCTCCTCCGCAAGAAGGGATCAGGTGGCCCTGAACAGGGCTAATGACCCTGAACAGGGCCAACACTCTAGAGATGCAATAAGTGCAGAGAAATACTTGGGTCACTTGGCCAACAGCCCAGGGGCGGGTTGCCTGTTCTTCGCGCTACCAGTGCTCTGCGCGCGCATTGCCATGTTTCGGCACACGCGCGCTCGCTATGCGCGCCGCCTCACGCGATTTTGCTTCCTGCACATGCGCGGAAGCAAAATCTCACGAGGGGATGTGCATGCGATTTCGGTGCCTTTTTTGCTTCCGTGCATGCGTGGAAGCAAAAAATTGCCAAAATCGTGCGCACGCATGCGCGTCCCCTCGCAATAGTTGGCTTTCGCGCATGCACAGGAAGCAAAATCAGCCCAAAAATTCCCCCCAAAAAGATGGCACCACGTGACAGACCGGGGAAGACGGCACCGGAGTTGTCGCGTGCAAATAGCACCATCTGCTGGCCGCTACCGGAACGACAGAGTGGACCGCACCGGTAGGAACCCACCACTGCAACAGCCTGAGGGAAAAGGTGGGTTTGAGGGAAAAGCAGCTTCTGTTGCTGCCCCCACCAAGCCAAGACCAAAAATAGCCATTTTACAGAAGATCAGCTGGTGATGCTGGAGAAACCTCTGGACACAGGAACAAAATGGCTGCCTCTTTCCTAAAGGACCACACAGGAGCCTCCCCAAGTCTTGTTCCTTCAAAAAGTTGCCTTGGTTCTTCCTCTTCCACACACTCAAAGTGAAATTGGGATCTTTGAGCAACAAAGAGGGTAAAATCCTTCCTATTATTTCCAACCACCCAAAACAGGCAGCAAACTCAGGTGAGAAGAACACAACACCATTTATTTTCAGCAAGCTATTTTGGTATTCTTACAGTACACGTACAATGATTATGGGAGAAGAAGCCTGGTGGTACAATCAATCCCATGTTCCATTTTTCTACATCATGAAAATCCATGAGTTGATATAATTCAGTCAATATGAATAATCTTCTTACCAGCCTGTCTTTGTCTTAATTAGCAACAAAGATTACAGCTAACAAACAAATCTATACTATCACAGATAGTTACGCTATACACAGCAGCTCTTCACAGAACTTTCACAGACATGAAGTCAATTACTCAATGAATCAGCAGTGAATCAGCAGAGAGAGTCAGCAGAGAGAACGAGCCTGTTCTCTTGCTCTCTTTTATAGTAATCAGAAAGCTTACAATGCATTTAAAGCAATATTACTTATATTCACATAAACATTGATTTGTGGCTTGTTTATATATTAGCAAACCCAACCGTTTGGACAGAGTCCTAACAGTTCTCATAACAAAGAGAACTTGTCTACATGGAAGATTGGGGGTTGGGCTGGGGCCTTCGTGGTTTAATATTGTGAACTGATGCCTTAGAATTTTGTGATACTAAAAGGATCTACTGTGTTTCCCTGAAAATAAGACCTATCCCAAAAATAAGCCCCAGCTTGATTTTTACCCTACCTCCCAAAATAAGCCCTAGTTAAGATCCTGCCCACTCCATTCTAAAAATCAAGCTAGGGTGGGGATAGTGGGGTGGAGCTGCTTATCTTTGGACAGTTGCAGCCAGGCTTCGCACACCCCAACACCTGCCTCACCTTGCCGGCCCACTTCTTCTGCGGCTGCTTGCCGCCGCTTGCGAGTGTTGCCCCCGGCCTCTGTTTTGCTGTCAGAGGCCTTCGGGAAAGGCCTCTGCAGCCGAGAAATGAGCTCCGGATTGATGCGTACGCCGTCCCTGACCTCTGTTTCACCGTCAGAGGCGCCGTCAGAGCTCGTTTCTCGGCTGCAGAGGCCTTTCCTGAAGGCTTCTTGACAGCGAAACAGAGGCTGGGAGCATTGTGCGTGAACGGTGGCAAGCAGCGGCAGAAGAAGTGGGCCGGCAGTGGCCACACAGGCTCCTGCTGGGTGGGGCTGTTGGTGCCACTACTGCGAGGTGAGACAGTAGAAGACATCCCCTGAAAATAAGACATGGTGCCTCTTTTGGAGACAAAAATATGTATTTATTTATTTATTAAAATTTCTATGCCGCCCAACTCCCGGGCGGCTAACAACAGGTATAGAAACATATAATCAATAAAAGCGATTATTTTTAAAAAAAACATGTTAAAATGCTATCAATATTTTAAAAAGAACTTTCACTCATACCCCACCTGCCGGAAGAGCCAAGTTTTTATTGCTTTACGGAAGGCCAGCAGGGTGGGGATAGTCCTGATCTCTGGAGGGAGTTGGTTCCAAAGGGAGGGGGCTCCCACAGAGAAGGCTCTCCCCCTCGGCCCCGCCAACCGGCATTGCTTGGTCGATGGGACCTGGAGGAGACCAACTCTGTGGGACCTAACCGGTCGTAGGGAGGTATGCGGCAGGATGCGGTCCCGAAGGTAACCTGGCCCTAATATTATAAGTCCCGGTCTTATTTTTTGGGAATTTTCCCCATAAAAAATTAAAAGGTAGTTTATCAAGGCCCTTCTTTAAAAAACAAAACAAAACCTAGAAAGGGCAAAAATGTATAGTGTAATCCTGTGTAAATGTAAATTTAAGGTTACAAAAGTCCAGCAAGGTATTACAAAGTAGAAGTCAACTAGTCATAAATCAAAAGATTGTAAAATGTAAGGCTCCAAAAAGTGCAAAAAGTGCAATTAAAACCCAGGCATGCTTAAGCAAGACAAGCAGCTGAAGGGAAAATGTGGCAAGAGATTAGATGTTCAGATGGCTCTTTGCAGGCATTGAGACCCCACTGTTTCATGTAGAGTATGTAAGCACACTACAAGCCATCACTGTGCAGAAACCATTTCATTTTATTTTTTATTTTATTTTATAAGTACGTGTTGGCAATGTTGTTACAGTGGGCTCTAGCACTTAAGTCGTTGGATATGAGTACTCCAAGGTCTTTGACAGAGTGAGGGTCATCTACAAGTTCGTTTCCTCCAAGGTTGTATTTTGTATTCTGATTTTTTTTGCCAGTGTGTAAGACAGAGCATTTGTTGGTTGAGATTTGAAGTTGCCAGTTGTTTGACCATTCTGCTACATGGTCAAGGTCTTTTTGAAGGGTAGCAACATTGTCGGTGGTGTTAAATAGTTTAACATCATCAGCAAAGAGAACGCAGTTGCTTATAATATGATCACAAAGATCGTTTATGTAGAGTATGAAGAGTGTTGGTCCTAGAACATTGCCTTGAGGGACACCACTGTTGACAGGAGCAGGATTTGATATGGCACTTCCTATTTTGACCACTTGTTGTCTGTTAGACAGGAACGCAGTTATCCAATCATGTAGGGGTCCAGAAATGCCATAGGATTTTAGTTTTATAAGTAGTTTGTTGTGTACAACTGAATCAAAGGCTTTACAAAAGTCTATGTAAATTGCATCTATTGTTTTCCCTGATCACATGTTGTCCATGGGTGTCCATGGGTGTGTTAGGGTTCTTCCAATTTTGAGCAAACACAATCCTGGCCACAGTGATGATGTGTAGAATTAAATATTTGATGTTTTGATTGTATTGTATGAGTTGAGGTGGCGCAGCGGTTAGAGGCAGGTACTGCAGGCCACTTTAGCTGACACTGATCCGCAGGTCGGCGGTTCAAATCTCACCGGCTCAAGGTTGTCTCAGCCTTCCATCCTTCCGAGGTAGGTAAAATGAGGACCCAGATTGTTGGGGAGAATATAAATATACATAGCTTACTGGTGTAAACAGCTTAGAGAGTGCTTGCACTGTGAGGCGGTATATAAATCTCACTAAATCTCACTAAATAAATTGTCTTTTAATTATCCCCAGTAAGAAGAGTTCCGGCATGTGTTCAATTGGTGCATCCACTATTTCCTGTAACCAATGGTGAATTTTTTCCCAATATGTTTTCGCTTTGGGACACAACCACCACATATGAAAGAAGGTGCCCTGCTCTTTTTTGCATTTCCAGCAATTCGGATTCAAATTTGAGTAGATTTTTGCCAATCGTGCTGGTGCCAGATGCCATCTATAAAACATTTTGTAGTAATTTTCTTTATATGCCGCTGATTTCATTAATTTAAAATTTCTATTCCAAATTTGCTCCCAGTAGGCCAGGTGAATACTATGTCCTATATTCTTCGCCCATGCTAACATTGGTCCCTTCACTATGTCTTCGAATCTATCGTAGTTTAATAGGTAGTCATATAATTTTGATATTATTTTTTCTCTGGACACTTTCTAATGTATTTTTGTCCGATATGCGGTTTTACTTGAGAGTGAGTAATACAACAGGAACAGGAAACGCATCATGGGAACAATAGAGATGAATCCTAGAGTGGCAATGTGATACAGGAAACAACTGCATGATAGAGCTGCATATAAGGTAGACATAATACCTGTAACAAGCACCACCACCCCCAATCTCCTTCAGTTCATGATCACCCGAAACTCATCTTGGGTCCTTCCTAGTCTCTCCTTCATAAAACCAGGAGCAAAGCGACTAAATAACCAGCTTGGTGGCAAAATCAGCTGTTCATCAGCAGGAGAAAAAGAATCCCTGACCATTCAACGTGCCATCTTGAGGGGAGGGGTCCTTTCCTCTCTGCTTATGCTGGATGGTCCACTCGTGCTGCAAAGAGGAGGGGAAAATCAGGCAGGGTCAGTCTGAGAGAGACAAGAGGAGGAATCAGCAAAGATCAGCCTAGCAAAGGAATAGCAGCTTCAAGAGAGGGATCAGCTGGGTGGGATTTTCGGAAGTATAAGAGGGGAGGGGCAGGGCTGGGACTGGTTCCTGAGGTGGGTGAGAATCTGCCCCACATGTACACAAATCCAATTCAATTCCATGTTGCCTCCAGAAAGAAGTGCAGATAGATTCATGGCCTCCAGAGAGTCCAGGTCTTCCTTCAGCATCTGGAGGGTGGGATTCTCAGATGGACTCGAGGAGGGAGAAACCCCCCCCCCGCACTCCGCCCATGATTGTAGGACCCTCAAGAAGTTCTTCACCTGCCCCCTCCCTCCCCCTTACACTGGGGAACGCTCCGGTCTTCCTTCAGCATCTGGAGGGTGGGATTCTCAGATGGACTCGAGGAGGGAGAAACACCCCCCCGCACTCCGTCCATGATTGTAGGACCCTCAAGAAGTTCTTCATCTGCCCCCTCCCTCCCCCTTACACTGGGGAACGCTCCGATCTCCTCTCTGCAGTTCTCTGAGCCTCCTCATCCAGTCAGATCCTGGGAGGTGCCACAATCTGGCCTTGCAGGGTTAAGAGGTTGGGGGCAGGCAGACCACCCCCTCCCCAAAGCCCCTCTGAATCTCCCCCAAATTCCTTAGCTTGCGGTGTTTGAGATGAATGGGAGAAGAGGGTTCTCCCAAAGTATCTTCACCACCAGTTGGTCATTCAACCTCAAAGCCCTCCCCTCTCCCCTCATACAGCCCTCACTGGGGCTACTCACCTGCGAGCAGGCTGCTAAATGGCCAGGTTCTTCCCTGCATTGGAGAGAAAGACACAGAGTGAGTTTCTGCTTTGTCCTGGTCCTCTGATGAGGTCTCTTTCTCTTCACCATTAAACCTCTGCAGCTTCATGGATCTCTAAAAGGTAAGGTGACCAGACGTCCCGCTTTTGGCTGGACAGACACGCTTTTCAAGCGTGTGTCCCGCATCCCGCATTCTTTTCAAAAAGTCCCGCTTTTTTGAAAAGAATGCGGAAACAGCGGGACGTCTGGTCACCTTAGAGGGAAGCACAAAACAGAGGTACCGGAAGCAAGTGGGGCGGAATTTCAGCGAGGCGGCTGCCTCCTGGGGGGAGGGGGAAGGGGGGCTGCTCCTCCTCTCCTTCCCCCGCCCCATCCCTAGCCCCACCCTCGGAGGCGCCGCTGCTGTTGGGATGCGGGTGGAGGGGTGAGGGACGAGGAGCCGTCGCCGCTGCCGTCGTGGGTTTGAGCTCACGAGCGGCCCCTCCGGCGGCGCAAACAGCCCTTCCTCGTCCCCCTCCCCTTCCTTCCCCCCGTCACCTCGCTGCTGCCGTTGCCCTGGGGCCGGGCGGGCGACCGGGAGACCGCGGGGCTTGGATGCCTGGAGCTCGTGAGAGGTAAGCTGCCGGCTGCCTCCTTTCCCCGTCTCCCGCCTCCCGTTTGTCGCTTGCCAGCCCGGCCCCAGGGCAGCTCCCGAAGGGGAGGCGGGAGGCGAGGAAAGGCCTCCCGAAGGGGAGGCGGGCTCCCGAAGGGCTGCCGGCTCCCGAAGGGGAGGCGGGAGGCGAGGAAAGGCCTCCCGCCTCCTGCCTCCCCCCTCCAACCTGGATGCCGACATTTGCTGTGTTTTGTCCTCTGCGCATGCGCAGCGTTCTGCGCATGCGCAGAGGGCAAAACAAATGGCGGCGCCCAGGCGGGCCCGCCCCCCCCCCGTCCCGCTTAAAAAAAAAATCTGGTCACTTTACTAAAAGGAGACCAGGCCATGTGAGCAGAACCTTAAAGGTTAGGGCTCATGGCATTTCTGGTGGTTTCCTTATTTCCCATTCCAGAGCTAAAGGTCTCTTTGCTTCAAGGCAAGCAAGATGTAAACTCTTAGGCTGCCTTCCCTGTCTGAATTAAGGAAGTTGGAAATCCAACAGGGAGAGTTTCCCTTTCTCCTCTGCAGGAAGAAACCAATGCAAAGAAAGTGAATTCTGTAACTTCGTTACCCGTGTTTCCCCGAAAATAAGACCTGTCTTATATTTCTATTTCTATTCTATTCTACTTAGTGCTCTTATATGCCGCCCTACTCCCTGGGGACTCAGGACGGCGTACAACATTTTAAAGAACAGCTAAGCAAAATACTTTAAAACAGTTTAAAATACATTTAAAGGAAATGAAACGAACAAGGCATACATGCGTGGCGGGGGGGACGGACGGACCAGAATGAAAATCGTCTCAACACCCCGCCTGCAGGAAGAGCCATGTCTTCACGGCTTTTCAGAAGGCCAGCAAGGTGGGGACAATTCGTATCTCTGGGGGAGTTGGTTCCAGAGAGCAGGGGCCCCAACAGAGAAGGCCCTCCCCCTAGGACCCGCCAGCTGACATTGTTTGGTTGATGGGACCTGGAGGAGGCCCACTCTGTGGGACCTAACCGGTCGAAGGGAAGTATGAGGTATATATTGTTTTGAACCCTGAAATAAGCGCTTGGCCTTATTGCCATGCACTCAAAAGCCCGATTGGGCTGATTATCAGGGGATGTCTTATTATCAGGGTAGACATCAAGGAAAAGAGGGGAGGGGAGAATAAAGTTGATTTTGTAGAGTAAAAGGAAGAAAAAGAAAAAAAAGTGAGAACAAAATTATCAGCATTGAAGGGAAAATGGAGACTTGGCTAACAGAAGAACACCGACACTGACATTCCCCGTAAACTCCGCTGAAGATGTTACCTAGCCCGGTAACGAAACCCACAAGCTCAGAGAACCAACCTTCACCCTCGCTTTGGTAACCCCTAGGGATAAGCAAAAAAAACCCCAAAACAGTATTTTCCCCATTTCCCCTTTTCAATGAGGAACCTTTTCTCCAATCTTGTACTATTCATATGCTCATGTAAATTAATGTTAATCCAGTGGTAAAATCCAATTTTTTTTACTACCGGTTCTGTGCACGTGGCTTGGTGGGCGTGGCTTGGTGGGCGTGCCAGGGGAAGGATACTGCAAAATCCCCATTCCCTCCCCACTCCTGGGGGAAGGATACTGCAAAATCTCCATACCCTCCCCACTCCTGGGGGAAGGATACTGCAAAATCTCCATTCCCTCCCCACTCCTGGGGGAAGGATACTGCAAAATCCCCATTCCCTCCCCACTCCTGGGGGAAGGATACTTCAAAATCCCCATTCCCTCCCCACTCCTGGGGGAAGGATACTGCAAAATCTCCATTCCCTCCCCACTCCTGGGGGAAGGATACTGCAAAATCCCCATTCCCTCCCCACTCCAGGGGAAGGATACTTCAAAATCTCCATTCCCTCCCCACTCCTGGAGGAAGGATACTGCAAAATCCCCATTCCCTCCCCACTCCTGGGGGAAGGATACTGCAAAATCCCCATTCCCTCCCCACTCCTGGGGGAAGGATACTGCAAAATCCCCATTCCCTCCCCATTCCTGGGGGAAGGATACTGCAAAATCCCCATTCCCACCTCACTCTGGGGCCAGTCAGAGGTGGTGTTTGCCGGTTCTCCGAACTACTCAAAATTTCCGCTACCGGTTCTCCAGAGCCTGTCAGAACCTATTGAATTTCACCCCTGTGTTAATCCTTCATGAACAATTGTCCTCTGAGTAAACAGGGGGGAAAACCCCCCCCCACAATTTTCCCATCAATGTAATCTCTTAATTATATTGGGTGGAAAAATGTGAGGAGTGACCATACTAATTTAAGAGTCAACCTCAATAGATTTATAAATCCTTTGTTCCAGTCCTGTCCGAATCAATCCTGGTTTCACTAGAACCACATAGAAGGAACACATGGAGGATGTCGTGGGAGACCCTCTAAAAACAGGGAGGTGAGTCTCTTTTCAACCTCCCCCCTCCCTGCCAAAAGTTCTTGCTAAGAAACAGAACAGCTCTAGTTTATTCAGGAGGAATCCCCACTGACTTACCCCAGTCCGAACTGTTGGATCCTTTGTCACTTGCTAGAAAAGAAAGAAAAGAAAGTGGGAGGTAAGTGTCTTGGCTGATAGAAGGAGATGGAGAAACTCAAATCTGACTCAAGATGCTGCTCTCTGTTACACACACAGAGAGAGGGAGGGAGAGGGAGAGAGAAAGAGAGGGAGGGAGAGAGGGAGGGGAGGGAGGGAGAGGGGAGAGGGAGGGAGAGGGAGGGAGGGAGGGAGGGAGAGGGAGAGAAAGAGGGAGGGAGAGAGAAAGAGAGGGGGGAGGGAGAGGGAGGAAGGGAGAGAGAGGGAGAGGGAGGGAGAGAGGGAGGGGAGGGAGGGAGAAAGAGAGGGAGGGAGAGGGAGAGAGGGGGAGAGGGAGAGAGAGGGAAGGGAGGGAGAGAGAAAGAGAGGGAGGGGCAGGGAGAGAGGGAGGAAGGGAGAGAGAGGGAGAGGGAGGGAGGGAGGGAGAGGGAGGGAGGGAGGGAGGGGAGGGAGAGAGAAAGAGAGGGAGGGGGAGGGAGAGAGGGAGGAAGGGAGAGAGAGGGACAGAGAGGGGAGGAGAGAGAAAGAGAGGGAGGGGAGGGGGAGGGAGAGAGGGAGGAAGGGAGGGAGAGGAGGGAGAGAGGGAGGGGAGGGAGAGAGAAAGAAAGGGAGGGAGAGGGGGAGAGGGAGGGAAAGGAAGGAAGGGAGAGAAAGAGGGAGAGGGAGAAAGAAAGAGGGAGAGGAAGAGAGGGAGGGAGAGAGAAAGAGAGGGAGGGGAGGGGGAGGGAGAGAGGGGGAGGGAGGGAGAGAGGGAGGGGAGGGAGAGAGAAAGAAAGGGAGGGAGAGGGAGAGGGAGGGAGGGAGAGGGAGGAAGGGAGAGAAAGAGGGAGAGGGAGAGAGAGAGGAAGAGGGAGAGGAAGAGAGAGGGAGGGAGAGGGAGGGAGGGAAAGAGAGAGAGAGAGACCCACAAATACATTCAAAAGGATTGAATCAAGCTGCTTTAGCTAAGAGACACAGGAAAGAATCCTTAATATGTATACATAGTCCTCAATCTACAACAGTTCATTTAGTGACCATTCAAAGTTGCAACATCACTGAAAAAAGTGACTTATGACCATTTTTCACACTTACAACCATTATAGCAGCCCCATGGTCACATGATCAAAATTCCGATGCTTGGCAACTGATTCACATTTATGACGGTTGCAGTGTCCCGGGGTCATGTGATCCCCTTTTGCAACCTTTGGCCAAGCAAAGTCAACACAATGTGTTACTAATTTAACAAGTGCAGCGATTCACTCAGCAACTGTTGCAAGTCGTAAGATGGGGCAAAACACACTGAACAAATGTCTCACTTAGCCACAGAAACTTTGGGCTCAATTGTGGTTGTAAGTCGAGAACTACCTGTAGAACAGTTCATAAATTCTTCAGCCAGAGGGCACGGTGGACATGATACATGTTACGATATTTAATTTAATTTAATTTAATTTAATTTAATTTAATTTAATTTAATTTAATTTAATTTAATTTAATTTAATTTAATTTAATTTTAATTATTTAATTATTTAATTATTTAATTATTTAATTAATTTAATTAATTTAATTTAATTTAATTTAATTTAATTTAATTTAATTTTTTAATTTAATTAAAAGTTCTTATAGGCCGCCCAATCCCGTAGGACTCAGGGCGGCGTACAACAGGTATAAGAACAATACAATAATACATAACATTTAAAAAAAAACATGACATAATATTAAAAACCATTCATACATGGGGGAATCTAATGTTCTTCTTCTTCACCCTGCCTGCCGGAACAGCCATGTTTTCACGGCTTTGCGAAAGGCCAGTAGAGTGGGGATAGTCCGGATCTCTGGTGGGAGTTGGTTCCAGAGAGATGGGGCTCCCACAGAGAAGGCTCTCCCCCGTGGACCCAACCAACCGACATTGTTTGGCTGATGGGACCTGGAGGAAGCCCACTCTGTGGGATCTAACTGGTTATAGGGAGGTATGTGGTAGGATGCGGTCCCGAAGGTAACCTGGTCCTGCGCCATGTAGGGCTTTAAAGGTCAAAACCAACACCTTAAATTGCGACTGGAGACTAATAGGCAACCAATGCAGCTGGCGAAGGATAGGTGTAACGTGGATGTATCTCGGCACACCCAACACAGCTCACGCAGCTGCATTCTGTACCAATTGCAGTCTCCGGATGCTCTTTGAGCAATACCAATAGAATTTAGCAATACCAATAGAACTTACACTTATATATCACTTCACAGTGCTTTACAGCCCTCTTTAAGCGGTTCATAGAGTTGCCACTAACAATCTGGGTCCTCATTTAACTGACCTCGGAAGGATGGAAGGCTTGAGTCAACCTTGAGCCGGTCAGGATCGAACTCCTGGAGTGAGCAGTGAGTTAGCCCTGCAGTACTGTGTTCTAACCACTGCGCCACCATGGCTCTGGCTGGAACAGCAAAATGTACAATGCCAGAACACACAGTTGTAGTTGATTAGTTAGAGCAGTGGTTCTCAACCTTCCTAATGCACCCTATCCCCCCACCCTGCTGCCGCACCCGCCGCCGCGACCCCTGACCCGCCACCGCCATTTGGGTTATTTTACCCTCTGCTCATGCGCAAAGCATTCTGCGCATGCAGAGGGTAAAAGAACCCAAATGGTGGCGGCCGGGCAAAGTCTCCAGAGTCCTGTGAAAGGGTCGTTCGACTCCCAAAGGGGTTGCGACCCCCAGTGAAGTGTAGGTGGGCGCAATGATTAAGAGCCTCGCTGCTGGAACCAACTGTTTATTAACGATTTAACACTCTTAACTACAGAACAGTCTGACACGAACTCAGCTGTCACTCGGGTGACAGCTGCTTTATATGCAATTGCCTCAGGCAGCTAAACCAATCCGAACTCTTAACATTCCCGCTCATTTGCACGCCCTCTTGTGGCTTACTGGAACACTACACCCCTTTCCGCCGAGTTGGAGCATGCGTAATCCGCCAGGTACACTGGCCGCCTCCGAATTCTGCCTGATCGCCTAGGTTCCCCATTCAGGGCGTCCGGAGGGCTCACCTCCTCCATTGCCTGGCTGTGCCGGCCAGCGTCACCGCCCCCTATCGACTGCCTGTTTCCCTGCGACCCTTCTTCTGGATCAGGTAAGGGCGTTTCTCTGGGGAGAGTTGGGGAGTGCTCCGGGCGGAGGCGTGCATTGCTTATGCCATTTCCCAGTCTTTGCGATTCCTCCAAGACGGGTGCTGCTTCCATCTCCTCCCCCTTTCAAGCCCTTAACTGGTCAACATGGCGGCGCCACTCTCGTCTGTCCTGCAAGGACACAACGTACGACTTGGGCCCACATAACTCCCGGATTACCCCCGGTACCCACAACGGGCTGCCCGCGTAATTTCAGGCATAAACCTGGTTCCCTACCACGAAGGTTCGCTCCAGGCGGGAAGTGTCTAGGGGCTTTTCAGGAACATACAGTGGGTGTAACCTGTCAAGTGTCGTGCGAAGTCGCCTTCCCATGAGCAACTCTGCAGGGCTCTTGTTCGTGGAGGCACACGGGGTCGTGTATTGTGCCAGAACTAGCTCCCCGATTTTCAGCTGCCAATCCCCCGGGCCGAGTTTGAGGAGGGTCTCCTTGGCTGTTCGCATGGCACGTTCAGCCAAACCATTACTTGCAGGGTGCCAGGGCGATGTGAGCCCATGGCGGATGCCCAAACTAGCCAGGAACCCCTCAAAACGAGTAGACGTCAATTGGGGCCCATTATCTGAAATAATGACGTCCGGAAGGCCGTGGGTGGTGAATAGCACTGTGAGGCTGCGGATTACGGCCTCCGAGGTGGTGGTGGGCATAAGTCAAACCTCCAACCACTTGAAGAAGGCATCCACCACCACCAAAAACATCTGGCCTTGCATTGGCCCGGCGAAGTCTATATGTAGACGGGCCCATGGTCTGGACGGCGGTTCCCATGTAATGGGCATTGACTTGGGAGGGCTGACCCTAGATTCTTGGCAGGGGGCGCAATTCAAAACCCTCCCCTCAATTTCCTTGTCGATGCCCGGCCATCAAACATAACCCCAGGCCAAAGCTTTCATTCGGACGATGCCCGGGTGGCCGCTATGCAAGGTATCTATAATCTGTTTGCGAAAGGCCGGGGGAATAACAACTCTATCCCCCCAGAGGAGGCAGCCCCTCATGACAGTTAATTCATATTGGCGAGATCGAAAAGGAACAAACTCTGGCTGCACCGTCCCCTCAGGCCACCCTCGCAAAACCCAATTAACCACCCTGGAGAGAACCCAGTCTTTGGTGACCCCTCTGGCGATGTCCAAAGCCGTGATAGGCAGTTTAAGGTCTGCAATGGACAGGACTATTGATGCCGGTGCTGGATCGTCGAGCTTGTCCGGTAAAGGGCACCGACTCAGGGCGTCTGCGTGCACGATGTTCTTGCCGGGTCGGTAGACAAGTGTGTAGTCATAATTAGCTAGGAAGACTGTCCATTTTAGCATTCTCTGTGACAACACTTGGGGCGTCTGGCGGTTACTAGACAGGAGACCCAGCAGCGGTTGGTGATCTGTGATGAGTTGGAAACTGTGGCCGTAGATGTAATGATGGAAGCGGCGCACTCCTGCTACCAAGGCAAGCGCTTCTTTGTCGATCTGCCCGTAGTTGCGTTTGGGACCGGCCAGGGTTTGCGAGTAGAAGGCGATTGGGGCTTCTAACCCATTAGGTAGGCGATGACTCAAGATGGCTCCCACACCGTAAGGTGAGGCATCACATGTGAGGACCAGTGACAGGTGGTCGCTGTATTGCGCTAGCACAGCATTAGAGGTCAGCAACTTCTTTACATTAGTGAATGCCCGTTCCTCCCTATGGCCCCAATGCCAGGGGCATCTGGCGTCCAGCAGTCGATGCAACGGTTCTGCCACTGAAGCCTGTGCGGCAGAAAAATGGCATAAAAGTTCAGAAGGCCGAGAAATGCCTGTAATTCGGACTTTGATGTGGGAGGTGGAGCCTCAACAATGGCTCTTGTCTTGGCAGGGGTGGGGTGTATCCCTGTGGCATTGATCAAAAATCCCAAGAATTCCACACTTTGGGCTGCGAACATGAACTTTTGTTGTTTAACAAGCAAGCCCACCTCCTGAAATTTGGCTAGCACAGCTCGGACACGGGTCATTAGCTCTTCTCGACTAGCCGCGGTTACCAGGACGTCGTCGAAATACGGCACCGTCCCTGGAATTCCGTGTAGCAATCTTTCCATAAAGCTGACCTCATGACAAAGCCATTAAGTACACAAAAATACAAGGTTCTTAATAATGCTGTCCAGCTATAAACACACGGTTTTTACAGTAAATTTATTTATTTATTTATTTATTTATTAGTTGCATTTGTATGCCGCCCACTCCACAGAGACTCTGGGCGGCTCACAACAGTAAAAATTCATATGCAACAACAAATATAAAAAGCATTAAAAACAATAGATATTAAAACATAAAAAAAACATTAAAAACCACAATTTAAAAACCCATACAATAAATTATTCATGGGGCCAAGAATGATCGGTGTTGTATTAAAATCATTCGCCCCAGGCCTGTCGACAAAGCCATGTTTTTAATGCTTTTCTGAAGGCTGGCAGGGTGGGAATAATGCGGATCTCGGGGGGTAGTGTATTCCAGAGAGCCGGTGCTGCCACAGAGAAGGCCCTCATTCGTGGGCCCGCCAGCCGACATTGTTTGGCTGACAGGACCACCAGCAGACCAACTCTGTGGGCTCTAATCGGTCTTAGGGAGGTATGTTGGAGAAGGCGGTCTCGGAGGTAAACTGGTCCTAAGCCATGTAGGGCTTTAAAGGTAATCACCAACACCTTGAATTGCGCTCGGAGACCTATAGGCAGCCAGTGCAGTTCACGAAGGATGGGTGTCACATGGGTGTATCTAGGGACACCCATCACCACACGCGCCGCCGCATTCTGCACTAGCTGCAGTCTCCGAACATTCTTCAAGGGTAGCCCCATGTAGATTGCGTTGCAATAGTCAAGGTGTGAGGTAACAAGGGCATGAGTGACTGTAAGTAGTGCCTCCCGGTCCAAGAAGGGACGCAACTGGTGCACAAGACGAACTTGTGCAAAGGTCCCTCTGGCCACAGCTGTTAGATGTTGGTCCAATTTTAGCTGTGGATCCAGAAGGACCCCCAAGTTGCGAGCCCGTTCTGAAGGGATCAAATTCCCTCCCCCCCCAGAACCAAGGAGGGACAGATGTCGCAGTCCTTGGGAGGCAGCATCCAAAGCCACTCAGTCTTATCCGGGTTGAGTTTGAGCCTGTTAACCCCCATCCAGACCCTTACAATGTCCAGACACCGGCACATCACATCAACTGCCTCACTGAATTGGCATGGGGTGGACAGCTATAAATTTGAGGGTTAATAAGATATTGCTAAGATATTGGATTTAATAGCTGGAACAGTAAAGTGTACAATAGGCCAGAACACACAGTTGTAGTGGTTAAAATGTGCTGACTCATGCATGAGGCAATCTACGCTATGATTGGCTGCCATAAATATAAAGGGGGAGTTTCCTTTTTTTCCCCTCCTTTTTTTCTTCTCTATCTTCAGTATACTGTTTTAATTTGGCTCATGATATTCCTGTGTCCCTGAGTATCTTGCGTTTTTCTTTCTGGATGATGACAAAGGCTGCTGTAAATTTCAATCATAAAAGATATTTATTTATATAAAAAAAATACAAGTTTGTGTCAGTGTTGACGACTTCATCTGGACAGATGCTATGCAATTCCTTGACAACGCAGATGGATCCAAAATTACTTCTTCAAATCAGTTCATACTTAAAGAGAGCTTTTCTGGGTGGGAGACCAAGAGGAGATCCAGCTGGCATCCACCAAAGCTCCTTTTCTCTCAAAATGCCTCTTTCTGATCAGTACTTTTACGGAGCTTCCTGATCGTGTTCTGGCCAACCCTTTCCTTTCTGCCTGCTTGGAAAACAGAGCAACTTCTCAGTCAGAGGGATCTTCCACTCAGCCGGGACTTCTCACTGTTTCGAGAGTTTCTCATATCAGATGTTTCTTCTTCGGGTCTCCGCTCACAAGAACAGCCCGGCCCATCCTCCTCAGCTTAGCTCTCGGTCCTCTGAAAGCTTCATGAGCTGCTTAGGACATTTGGATTCACAGGAACACCTACATACTTCTGAACTCATGGAGCCTCTGATCCCTACTCTGAGTGGAAGTTAACATGTCAAGCGGAAAAAAAACCACTCACTTGTTGCTGCTCTGTAGCCATCCTTACGTTTTTCTGCAAGGAAAAAAAAAATCAGTGAAAAAAAAAGAATCCACCGGAGATCATCCAGTCTCTCCCTCTGTAGGGGAAAAACCCCAAGAGAGGTCTTCACAGTTGGTGAGAGTCACCACCTCTCCTAGCGATAAGCAGACACAGGAAGATCTACAGCAGGGGTGTCAAACTCGCGTCGACACATCATCGTCATGTGACGTATCGTGCCTTTCCCTCCCCCTTTCGCTAAACCAGAGGTGGCCGTGGCCAGCATGTGACACCTGTGCGCCGCAAGTTTGATAGCCCTGATCTACAGACTACAAACATTTGATTTTCCCCGAGAGCGATCTGCTGCCTCCGAGATGGAGGAGAAATGGGGGAAGCGAAACACCCGATTTTCATTGAAATCTTTATCTGCTGCCCTTTGACTAAAGCTGTTGAATAAGACAGAACTGTGATGCCTCTTCAAAACAACCCAGAAGAAGACAGGCCTGCCTGTCAGAACCTCAAACTCAGTGGAGTGGAGACTGGAGCTCCAAGACAGCTGGGAATAATAGCAATAGCAATAGCACTTAGACTTATCTACCGCTTCATAGTGCTTTACAGCCCTCTCTAAGCGGTTTACAGAGTTCAGCATATTGCCCCCAACAATCTGGGTCCTCATTTTACCGACCTCAGAAGGATGGAAGGCTGAGTCAACCTTGAGCCGGTGAGATTTGAACAGCTGAACTGCAGCTAGCAGTCAGCTGAAGTATCCTGCAGTACTGCACTCTAACCACTGCGCCACCTCGGCTCAAGCAGGAGACCTTATACCTTTTTAGACAAATGGTTGTCCAGTCCCTTCTCCAGTGTTGGAGCACCCACAATTTCTGAAGGCAAGAAAACAGAAGGAAGCCCAGAAAAAGCCCCCCCCAAAGGGAGAGATTTGAGAGGCATCTCCCCACCTTCCTTCAATCACCCGAAAAAAGATACTTACTAAATACCAGGATCCCAGCAATCACACACACCAGGACAAGAGCAACCACAACACAGCCGAAGATGATGAGCCCAAGATTGGATTTTAAATTGGTTGGTTCTGAATTGGGAGAAAGAGCAGATCATTGAAGGAGAACCCCAAACAATCATCCCAATTAAAGGAGAGAATTAATGCAACCCAAGGACTGGAAATTCCCAAACTTAATAAGTCTAAGGGTCTCATCTTCATGTCCCTCTAACTGTAGCATGAAGACCCCTTGCTAACCATTGTTAGAAGACATGTCCTCATGATGCTGCCTTCTTCTCACACCAGCCCAGCATGAAGGCAGCTGATATTCCTCTTTAGTTGTTTAGCTCCAAAACAGTAGTTTGCAATCTTGTGACTCTCAGTAATTTATATATAAACAAAAACTTCAACAACACAATCATGTATCTATCTCTATCTCATCTCTATCTCTCTATCATCTATAATCTGTCTGTCTATCTATCAATCATCTATCATCTATCTATTATCTATCATCATCTATCTATCATCATCTATCAATCAATCAATCAATCAATCAATCCATCCATCCATCCATCCATCCATCCATCCATCCGTCCATCCATCCATCCATCCATCTATCTATCATGTCTATATCTATCTATCTATCTATCCATCCATCCATCCAGGGGTGGGTTCCTACCGGTGCAGACCAGTACTGCGCACCGGTAGTGGCCCACTGGTGACGTAATTTTTATCGGAATTTTTGGTGATTTTTTCGGATTTGGATTGTTTCTCTTCATCCTCTGCTTTGGAAAAAAGTCCTCCTGCCCGCCCTCGGGTTAATACCGACCTTTATTTCTTCATCGGGTTGCTCCTACGTTGCTACCGGTGCGCTGCGCGCGCATTGCCATGTTGCAGGCAGGCGCTCGCTTGCTATGCGCGTGCACCCCCTCGCGTGATTTTAAAATCTTGATTTCTGAAATCTTGTTGAGGGGACACGCGTGCGCGCATGATTGTGGAAATTTTTTGCTTCCGGGCATGCGCAGAAGCAAAATCTTGCTGAAATCTCATGCGCGTGCGCATCCCCTCACGAGATTTCAGTGAGATTTTGCTTCCGTGCATGCGCAGGAAGCAAAAAAAGCCGAAAAATTGCCAAAAAAAGATGGCGGATTGGCAAAGACAGCACCGGAGCCGTCGCACGCAAATTGCGCAATCGGCTACTCTCTACCGGAGCTGCGCACTGGACCGCACCGGTAGGAACCCACCCCTGATCTGGATGCATGGGAATCTGGTGGTAGAAGCTTCTCAGATCCAGCACACTAAACCATTTTATCCCTGATAAGCAATGCAGAATGTCTTCAATCCAGGGGTAGTGTACCTCAGAATTGCCGAACCTTTCTGGGTTGGGGGCCCGTAGTTGGTGTTCTGACCTAGGCAGTCCCAAACCACGAAGCACATTCCTTGTCCCGACAAAAACCCCTTTTTATTAAGTTACTGTGAATTCTTCTCATTCACATCCAGCAAAGTCTTTCAAGGGTAAATTTACAGTCACAGACCTTATCCGGCTTGGAAAGCTCCCAGGCTGATATCTTCAAAACTTGGCAAGGAGTCTCTGAGAGTCATGAACCAATTAAGCAGAACTAATTGTCTTCTCCAAACTCCACTCCCTTTCGCTCCTCTTTTATTCCCTATGGGAGGGGCCATTCATCGTCCACCAGTGGCCTTACTCCCAAGTCGACCCTTATTCCTCAGCTGCTCCCTTCATCTGGCAACTCTGCGCATGCGCACACTGGGAACAGGCTCCAGCTGTTCGTCTGCCTCACTGATGTCTGACTCAAAAGGCAACTGATAACTGTCAGACTGCCCTGGCCCCATCTCTGCCTCCGAAGCAGAGCACTCGTCCGAGCCTTCCCCAGACTCCAGGATTGGTCCCTGTTCCTCCCCAACTGTCCGAATCTGCTGCCAGATCCGCTGGTGGGCAATGTTCCCTGTAAAATTAGAAAATGGTGTGTGGCAGTTTGCGTGGCCGCGCAGGCGCGCAGCCTCTGCAATTAGAAAACGCCGGGTGGAAGTTAGAAACCTCCGCGCGGCGTTCTCCCATCATGTGTGCGGCCGCGCACCTTAAAGGGAACAGTGCTGGTGGGCCACAACAGTTGGGGGGAGATGGGAAAGAGGGAATGGTTTTGTGGGAGGGATGGATGCGTGCATGCCCACACAAGAGCACGTCGCTCACATAAGTGGGGCCAAGAGTGCTAGCAATGCTCAGGCGAATGAGGCACCGAGCACCCGCAATGCTCGCGTGAGTGGGTCAAGAGTGCCTGCAACGCTCGTGCAAGTGAGGCCCTGAGTGTCCGTTATGCTTCTGTGAGTGGAGCCGAGAGTGCCTGTGACAGTGGGGCTTTGCACACACATGCATGCATGCACACCAGCCCACGTGGCCCACTGGCAAATAGGCCACAGCCCAGTAATGGGCCACGGCACACAGGTTGGGGACCCCTGGTGTACTGATCCGGAATGGTCCTCCAATTGAGGGTACAGTAATCTATGCACATTCTCAGAGACCCATTCTTCTTCCAGACCGCTACTATGGGAGAGGCATAGAGGCTCCAAGATTCTCAGATGACCCCTGGTACTCTTCAACTCTGCTAGATGCTCTCTGAGGACATGTAAGTGACTTAATGGAATCGTCCAAGACTTCGCTCAGAATGGCTTATCTTCCTTAGACGGATTCGATGTTGGGTGCTCCTAGCGCACCCCATGTCAAATTCATCCTTCAAGAACAGGTGTCGTCACCTCCAAAGTTGGTCTCTAGCCCTCTCCAGCCACTCTGGGGCAAACTGTGTGTGTTCTTCAGGTAGAACCAATCTACTGAAACCTCACCCTCAGTCACTTCCCCTGTATCAGGCGGTACGACAGGGGTGGCCAGACTCACATGTCTCAACAACATTCAGTCCTTCAACCTCACAGGGAAGTCAGCAACATTCCAGATTCTGACCAAGATCCTCCCTTAAGAGTGCCACAAGGCCTTCATGGAGATCACCTCTGGGATTACCTCCACCTTGACATTCTCTCTTCTGGGATCAGCTTCTCAGTTTGGTCCCTCCCTGGGGCCTTCTGTAGTTTCCAAACTAGGTCGGACTTCGTGGTTTGGATGGCTTTCTACAAGTATGTCTGTAGTGCCCTGCACCCCCACAGTAATAATAGATCACTCACTTTGCCGGCTTCTCAGCTGAGGTGAAAATGCCTATACCCCCCACATTGGCTGGCCCAGCCCAGCTTCCACTCAAGTGTGAACCACCCCTTGCTGTCCGTGAGGTGCTCGTCTCCATTTTTGGGATATTTGGGCTTCTGTAACACTGAGCGAGACATAGTCACCTCCAGTTCTCCTCATCCCCGCGCCTGATGGTGAATTGGCTGTGGCCTCTTTGACTTCCTCACTACTTCTGTTGCTCTAAACCTCCTTATGAGCTCATGATACCCGCAAGGTGTTCCCCTCGGCCAGGGTCTTTAGCTGATTCCAGACTGGGTCTGAGAATTAAAACACCCCATGAAAATTGCTTCATCCTGGCCCATTCCACTTCAGCTGGCTCCATCCCCTTCCTCTACACAATCTGACATAGCAACCTGTTCAAGCGTCTGATGTACTCGAACTGCCTTTTACCTCTTTTCTGGTACATTTGCTTGAACCGAAGCAGCAGGCTAGAAACTGTTTCGGCAGGCCTGAACTCATCCTGTAGTAAACAGAGGTAATCGTACACTGTGAAATGCCTTCGGCCGAGTGTTAAGCTTCTAATGGCTTCTGCAGCAGGACCCTTCAGGCTCTTTCTGACCCGCTTCTTCTTCTTCTTCTGGGTGTCTGATATATCCCATTCTTCACCTATTCCATCCAGGCTTTGTATTCTTCTTCCCCCTCTGGGACTGGTTGTCGGCTCTCCTCTGCAGTCTCCTGGTGCATCTGGTGACCACTCTGGTTGCTGGCTTGTTCTCTCGGCCCTTCTCTCTGGGTTGGCTTCGCTTCCTCTCTCTGGGTCAGCTTTGCGCGCTCTCTCTCTCTGTCAGCTTCGTTCTTATTCTCTCCCTCTCCCTCTGTTGTGGTCTGCCAGCAGCCTGCAGAGCTGGCGGCAGAGTCGGACAGCGAGGAGGCTGGGGAGGAAAATCGGCCAGGCCTGGAGTCTGGAGAAGGCTCGGTGCCAGAGGCAGGGATCCAGCCCGGGCAATTTGGGAGGTCTGTCCCGAGTCCAGAACCTCCAGAGGCTGACATGAGCGAGGCAGAAGAACAGGGGGAGCCTGTTCTCAATGTGCACATGCGCAGAGCTGCCAGAAAGCAAGAACAGAGGAGAAGGACTACTTGGGAGTAAGGCTTGGAGATAATTGGCCCCTCCCATAGACTATATAAATGGAGCACAAGGGAGGGCTCGTCGCAGGAAGCAACTTCGTTCAACTCGTGTCATTCTAGCTCGGACTCTGTGTTTTCTCTTTGGCCTTGCCAAGTTTCTTGCTAATTGGTCTTTGGCAGCTTGTCAAGGAAGATCAAGGTTCTTGGTGTGCTTATCTGCAAGGATCAAGGTGCGCTTATCTGCCTTTGTCACGATGTGAATATTGCCAGTTGAGCATCTCTACTATTTCTAGGTTTACTGTATTTTCTAATCAAGCAGACATGTGATATGTATTACTGCGCATGTGTGCATTCCAGGAGTCTCCTCCTTCCTTTTTCTCCTGTGAGCCTCACCCGAGGCAGATGTGAATTCTTAGCTGAGAAAATGTAGCTTATTAAGGTTTATATTTTGTTACTTTTATACTGAAATAAATATTTTGTTAATTAGAATTAAATCTCGGTTTTATTTTCTAAGTAAGAATGACTTCAAGGAAGCAAGATCCTATATCACCTCTGATAAGAATAAATTTCCTATCCCATCAGCCTTTCCCCAAAGACTGCTGTCGGACTTGTTATCATTGTTTGGGACTTATTACAGCTGGGAATGAAAATAATTACCAGCCGATAAAATAAAAGAGGTTTTGGGATGCCGTTTGTGCTGTGTTATTGATCAGGAAGCCTAGGTCAGAACACCCTCTCTCTCTCCCTCTCTGGCCCATATCACTTCCCACACAGGCCCACCAATCAGGGATCAGGAGGTAGGGTGGTGACAGGATAAACGGACAAACACTTCCTCCTTTATACCTGCTATCCATACCTCCTCCTCCTCCTCCAATTTACTTTTGCCTTGGTCTCCACTATCTCTTTTCCCCTTCACGCTCCTTCCCCACTTTCTTTACTCTCCTTCTTCTCCTCCCTTTCATGCCACACACTTCCTCTCTTTATAGGCCCCTTTTCCTGAGCTGCCCCTTCCCCCCTAATTTCACCAGCTTCACCAACCTCAAACACTGGAAAAATCAGTGGCTTAAAGCTCAGGTATGTTCACATCTGGACACAGCTGGGGACAGATTTCTCTCCCACAACCCTCCAGCCTGCCGAAGAGCCCAGCCTTCTCTCCCTGCAGCCTCTCACCCTTAAGCTCCATGTCCAGAGGATCCCGCAGGCCGTCATGCTCCACATGGCACCGATAGCGGCCCCTCTCTTTGGGATCGATCCGGACGCTGAGCCAGTAGTCGTAGGTCCCATCCGTGGTGGGAGCCACAGGCGTATCGAAGGTGTCCTCCAGCCAGACCTCCCCGTCCCTCGTCCAGAAGGCATCGATCTCCCTGGGGTAGAAGCCATGGATTTGGCAGATGTGCGTCTCCATCCCATCCTCGGCCTCCGTCCTGCTGCTCACCGTCACCACTGGGGTCTCTGCAGAAATGGCACCCCCAGAATTAACACTGAATTTCCACACCAGCTGACAGAATAAGTAAATTTGTCTTTGATTTGTGTCTTTTTCCAGGACTGCCTGGAAAATGTACACAATTTTAGCAAAGAAAAAACAACAACACCAGAACTGCTTGAAATATTTGCCTCGCCAGCTCTCAAGGCATCTCTTCGCCTTTGGAACTGAAATGCTACACAGTGTTACCCTGTGATTTAGGAGCAGAGCTTATACACTGATTGCAAGATCTTCATAAAAGCTGCCTAGTAGGGGGTTGGGGAGAGACTGGGAAACGAAAGAGATGGCAAGTGAGCAACTTAGCAGATTTTCTTTGTAAGTTCGATCTGCAACCCTAAAGGTGTTTTTTCCCAAGAGGCAACTGGACTTTCTTATTTTTCTTTCAAGACATTTCACTTCTCATCCAAGGAGCTTCTTCTGCTATGACTGGATGGTGGAGAATGGAAGAATTTGGGTTCCACACTCATTTGCACCACTCAGGTGACTCTGAGGACACAGATAAACCTCCAAGTGGCCTCAACGACTCTAAAAGAATGCAAATGACCATCTGTCTGCAAGGAGTATAAATCCTTCCATTCCCCACCATCCAGTTAGCGCGGAAGAACCTTCTTGGATGAGAAGTGAAACGTCTTCAAAGAAAAACAAAAAAGTCCAGTTGCCTCGTGAAAAAAAAGCACCTTTGGGACAACAATGACCTGGATGACTGAGAATTTCCATAGACCCGTGATGGCGAACCTATGGCACGTGGAGCCATATCAGTGGACACGCGAGCTCAGGTTTGGCGTGCATTTGCGCACCAGCCAGCTGATTTTCGGGCCTTCTGGGCCCACTGGGAGTCAGGAAACAGCCTGTTTTCAGCTCTGGAGGAGGTGGGGAATGTCACGATGTGAATATTGTCAGTTTGTGCATCTCTATGTTTTCTACTGTTTTCTTGTATTTATGGTCAAGCAGATGTATGATATGTTCTATTACGCATGTCTGCATTCCTGAGGTCTCCTCCTTCTTTTTTTCTCTTCGCCATTTCTACCGAAGGTAGAAGTGATTTTTTCATTAGCCGATAAAATGTAGCTTTAATAAGGATTCTTTTTATTATTTTCTACTGAAATAAATATTTTGTTAATTAGATTTGAATCTCGGTTTTATTTTCTAAGTAAGAATGTTTTCAAAAGGGAAGCAACGATCCACCGACCTCCAGAGGATTTATTCCTCCCGCTCACATGGTAATCAGAGTTGGTTCTTTATGGCTTCCTTTGAAAGTTTTATTGCGTTTTAGGATAGTTAGCTAATTAGAGAAATTTATGACCAGCCATGTCCACGAACGGAGATAAGCCAGAAGCAACTGAAAAGCGTACTGCAGAAAGTTTTTCTCTGCATGAGCAAACCTCACCAACTCTCTTTGGAACGCAAACAGAAGATATTACCGGGGCGTCTTTACAAGTGGAACAAGATTTATCTACAGAGGTTAGTAAAAGTTACCCAACCACATCGTTTGCTCCTGGGGGAAATTCTACACGTTTGGGAGCTATTCCAAAAATCTCTCAAACCCCACAAGATGAGGAGACATCCTTTTATAGGCAGCAAATTACCAGCCCACGAACGTCTTCCATAGGGCAGACAAGTACTGAAAGAGAAATAAATTTAACTTATGGCCAGATGCTGCAAAAACAGCGGGAGCAGATAGATCTTCTACAAAGGGAATTACACGAAATTAAATTGCATGCATTTCGTGCTGAAAACCAAGATGTCCGCCCGCCTTCAGACATTCCAGACAGGGGCCATGATCAACGCCCTTGGATGGACACGTCACAATTACGTGGGCAGAAATTTTTTGATGAAAGGGACTTTGCATTTCTCCAAGTACTTCAGGAACAAAATGAAATTTTGCATAAACAGAGTGGATCCTTGTATAAACAGAATGAAAATTTAAATGAACAATTAAAAGTATTACAGGCTCAGAATAGAATGAATCAAATGAGATTAGATACATTAATGCAGCATCCTTTATTAGCTGCACAACCTTTACAGGCACAAATTGTCCCGCCTGCCCAACCTATGCAAGCACAAATTGTGCATCCACCACCAGCTGTGGCAGCCCAACTTTTGCCTGCTCCAGCGCCACCACCTATTGCTGCCCCTCAGCAACAGCCAGTCCAGGCACCTCAAGCAGCACCTCCGCCTGCTCAGGCCCAAGCCTTGCCACAAGTGATTTCACAGGCCGCACCAGTGCAGGCCCCAATAGTTGCCCAACAGTCACAAATTGTCCCATTAGTTGGCAACGCAAAATTAAAGCAATCGGGACAAAATTACAAAGCCTGGGTCACTGAAATAACTACTTTGCTTCGTCGTGAGGGCACTTTTGACATAATCCAGAATCCTCCACAAAAAGTACTAAGATGCCAATATTGCAACCATGTGGGTCATACAAGCAGAGATTGTCTTAAATTGCAACGCACTCAAGTTCCTGTCCAGCCCAGAGGAAAAGACTACAGACGCCAGTACCAGCCCAGAAGAAAAGACTATAGAGACCAGTACCAGCCCAGAGGAAAAGCACCCAGAGGCAGCAGAGGCAGAGGACAGCGCCGACCCGGTCCCAGGCGTGATTTCCCACCTCCATACACCATGCTAGCAATCACCAATGATACACAGCCAAAGAAATACGACCGCTCCCTTTTGTGGACTCTCGATAGTGGAACGGCTGTTCACATTACTTACAGAAAAGAACTTTTCAAAGAGCTAGATGAGCCTGAACCAGAATATCGTGAACTGTATGCATTTGGTGGCCACCCCTTCAAAGTTGAAGGAAAAGGGACTGTTTTTATTGAAGAGTTAGGTACCCTGGTACCTGATGTTTATTATATTCCTACAGCTAATTGTAATTTGCTTAGTCAGAATCATTTATCTGCTGTTTTGCATTTTTATGTCCTTCATTTAGGTAACGCCAGTTATATTTTTAAAGATGGTCATATTGTTGCTGACACAATTGTGATTGGTCAGGTCTACTATTTGAGGCCAAAGGCAGAACCTCAAATTCAGGCAAGTATAAAAATCTCAGTAGATAATATCACAGGCCCAGAGAGAGATACCCCAGAGAGAGATCCTGTGAATACTCCAAAGGCTCCTAAAGACACAAAGCAACAGGTAATCAAACCTAAGGTTCCTCATGTTAATGTTAATGCTGCAACTTCACTTACATGTTTTCGTTTACATGACAGGTGTATTCATAGATGGCACAAAAGATTAGGCCATCCCAGTTTTGAATCCTTAAAAAAATGCCATTTTTCACACAAGGTTTGAATTTCAAAGGATGTAAGGTACATCTAGATTGTGCTGTTTGCAAAAAGGCAAAATCGAGGGCAGCAGCCGTTCCAAAACATGCTACATGTAAGTCAACACGCATTTTTGATTTGGTTCATACTGATATTGTGGGCCCTTATGGTCCAACTATTGGCGGTAAAAAGTATTTCTTAACTATTGTTGATAATCATTCTAGATATGGTTATGTCTTTCTTATGAAAGAAAAATCCGAAGCCTTTCAGACCTTTAGAGATTTTGCAGTTCAAATCTACAATCAACACGGAGTGAGAATCCAGAGAATTCAGAGTGATCGTGGTGCCGAGTTCAGGTCTCAGCGTTTCCAGGATTGGATGCGACGAAACGGTATCCTACACCAAACATCTGCCCCATTTACGCCGGCTCACAACGGAGTCTCAGAAAGGAGACAGGGGGTCCTCCAAACCATGATGCTCTGCCTCCTAGAAGATGCCAATCTCAAACACTCATTTTGGGGCGAAGCAGTTCAGTATGCAAATTACATTGTCAATCACACATGGAGCAGTGTCATTGACCAAACACCCTTCTACATGTTATATGGCCGCCAGCCAGATCTTAGACACTTACACATTTTTGGTTCATATGCCATGGTCAACATTCCATTGGCCCAAAGAAGAAAAGGTGGCCCAGTAGCAAAGAGACTGAGATATATGGGTGTTGATAGCAATTCTAAATGGGGAAGATTCATTGACTCTCACAATACGATAACAATTTCTAATTCAGCTAATTTTGAAGAAGATACAGATTGGTCCAGGATACATTCTAATGACCCTGGAGTTTATTTCCCTAGAACTGAAATTGTTGATACAATGCAACCAGATGACCAAAGTTCATCACCTGATATCTCATCCTACCACGCCGTGGATGCTGAAACTAGCGACGCTGATGGAGATGTGGACAACAAGAAAGACGACTGGACAATCGTCCCGAGACGTTCCAAGAGAACTACAAAAGGTATTCCACCAAAGAGATACACAATGCAATTGACAAACACACCATCGCCATTGATCTGTAATGTTACACTCCCACCGGAGAACTTTTCACAAATTAAATATCTTTCTGAAGATGAACAACAAAAATGGTATGAAGCCATGCAAGTTGAGATGGATAGTTTGCAGAAACTCAAAGTATGCACATCTGCAACACCTCCAACACACAAAAAAGTCATTGGCACAAGATGGGTCTACAAAATCAAACAAAAGCCAGATGGTGAATTATTATACAAAGCAAGACTTGTCGCACAGGGTTTCGCACAAAGCTATCCTGAAGATTACACAAACACTTACTCACCTACAGTGCGAACTGAAAGTGTGAAAATTGCTCTAACCACTGCTTCTATCCTTGGACTTGAAGTTTTCCAATTTGATGTTGAAACAGCTTACCTACATGCTGATCTAGATGAAGAAATCTACGTCAGGTCCGCTCCCGGCTTCCGGTACCGAGAAGGGGATACCTGGTTCCTAAACAAAAGTCTCTATGGTCTGAAACAATCAGGTCTGATGTGGAACACATGTCTAAAAGACAAACTAAAATTAATGGGCTTTATTAAGTCCGACACTGATGAATGTGTGTTCACAAAAAGGTATGAAATATTAATGAAATTGTTCTTGTTTGTGTTGATGACATTGTTTACATTGGTCCAAACAAACACATGAGTGACAATTTTGTTAAAGGTTTGCAGAAATACTTCACATTGAAATCATTAGGACACATCAATGAATATTTAGGAGTTCACATTGAAAAGACACAGAAGGGGTTTAGCCTTTCACAAGAAACTAAGATAGATCAACTTTTGCATCAATGCAACATGACAGATGCAACGCCTACACAAACACCTATGCAAACTGATTTTCACAATTTGAAAGATGCATATAGTCCTGAGTTCAAGGATCAAACACTTTATCGCTCAGTAATTGGTTCACTACTTTACATTAGTGGATGGACTAGACCAGACATAGCACTTAGTGTTAATTTACTTTCAAGACATGTAGGCAAAGCAACAGAGTTTCACTGGTCATATATTAAGAAGTTACTGAGATACTTGATACACACAAAACACTTCAAATTGAAGCTAGAACCAGAACATACAGATTTTGCTGACATGTATTGTTATACAGATGCAGATTAGGCAAGTGATAAGGAGTCAAGAAAAAGCACATCAGGTTACATAGTGTTCCTGAATGGATGTCCAGTTTACTGGAACGTAAGAAAACAAAGTTTTATTTCCTGCTCATCAACTGAAGCAGAGTATGCATGTGTGTCCGATGCGTGTAACTTTTTAACCTGGTTCGATGCCTTAGTTACAGATATCTGGATGAAGCCCGAAAAACCGATCACTGTGATGGAAGACAATCAATCAGTAGTTTACATTTCCAGGACTCACTTCACAGGTTCAAGGTCCAGACACATTGACATACGTTACAAGAATGAGAGTCAGTAAGGTCTCATAAAGTTAGAATATGTGCCAACAAAATATCAGATAGCTGACATTCTGAACAAACCATTACATATTGCTCAGCATGATTACCACAGATATTTACTGTGTGTTGAGTGACACATTATATTAGCCCAACTGACAAAGAAGGGGTGTCACGATGTGAATATTGTCAGTTTGTGCATCTCTATGTTTTCTACTGTTTTCTTGTATTTATGGTCAAGCAGACATATGATATGTTCTATTATGCATGTCTGCATTCCTGAGGTCTCCTCCTTCTTTTTTTCTCTTCGCCATTTCTACCAAAGGTAGAAGTGATTTTTTCATTAGCCGATAAAATGTAGCTTTAATAAGGATTCTTTTTATTATTTTCTACTGAAATAAATATTTTGTTAATTAGATTTGAATCTCGGTTTTATTTTCTAAGTAAGAATGTTTTCAAAAGGGAAGCAACAATCCATCGACCTCCGGAGGATTTATTCCTCCCGCTCACAGAGAAGGCCCGTTTTTTGCTCTCCCCAAGCTTCAGAGCCTTTCTAGGAGCCTGGGGAGGGCGAAAACGGCCTCCCCCCCCGGGAGGCCCTCCGGAGGCCAGAAATGGCCCGTTTCCCAACTTGAAGAAGTTGAAGAAGTTGGGAAACGGGCCATTTCTGGCCTCTGGAGGGCCTCCAGGGGTGGTGGTTTCTGGCCTCCGTTTTGGCCCTCCCCAGGCTCCTAGAAAAGCTCTAAAGCCTGGGGAGAACAAAAAACGGAACTTCCGGTTCAACCGGAAGTCAGCAAATGGAACATTTCCAGCTTCCGGAAGACCTCCGGGGGGGAAGGCCGTTTTCGCCCTCCCCAGGCTCCTAGAAAGGCTCTGGAGCTTGGGGAGAGCGAAAAACGGGCGTGCGATTGCGTGCCGGGAGCGGGGGGGTCACGCACGCATGCACAGGGGGCCGCATGGAATTATAGGTGTGGGCACGCATGCACGCTGTTAGTGTATTAGCAGAGTATTCCTTGTGTTACCAAGGTTGTGCATACAGAAACGTTTAGATTGAGATCAGTTGTGAATAAGTACTCAGCCACACACAGATACACTAACTTGAATTAAACGTTTACTTTAAGAAATAGCATTTTCCTATAAACAGTCCAAAGTCATACACTTAATAGTCATAATGACAATCCAAGTATTATCCAGTACAAGTACATTTTAGCTATAATACATAACTACAACACAGAGAGAAATGCAGAGCATACATACTCTAGGCCTTGCTCTAATGAGAAGCAGAGAACACACTCTGAGTAGCAGAGACCAAAGACAAACAGAGAGGGACTCCCATAGAAATAAGCTGTGAACTCTAGCTCCCTCTTGTGGCAGTCTGCAACACCTAAGCTAAACAGACTTATAGCTGTTAAAAGCTAGACATATATTATCTATCCAATCAGTTATGGTCAGAGACCTAACATTCTCCCCTTTGGGTAGATCAATATATAATACCTTACATCTTTAAACCATAGTTTTCACAACACTCTTTGTGTTTAATTGCACCTTGCGCTTTAGTGAAATGATCTGCAATATTCTGTTCAGTCATGCAGTATTCCAACTTAACCATTTTATTTTGAACACATTGTCTAACATTCAGATATCTCAAATCAGTATGTTTCGACCTTGTTTTCACAGCTAAACTATTAGCCATACTAATGGCAGATTGATTGTCTTCATACACAATAAATGGCTCCTGTACAGTAATTCCTATATCCTTTAACAATTGTTTATAATACACCAATTCTGTACACATTAATGATAAACTCGAGAATTCTGCTTCCATAGTGGATAAACTAATATGTTGTTGCCTAATAGATTTCCACCCTATTAAAGCATTACCCAACATTACCACTATACCTGATGTTGATTTGCGAGTCATTGCATCAGTAGCAAAACTCGCATCAGCATATGCAGTTAACACTAATTCATTTCTCGGTTCTAAATACAAAGAATAATGTATTGTGTGCTTTAGGTATCTAAGTATTCGTTTAGCTGCTTGCCAATGCCTTTCATTTGGTTCAGCATTATATCTAGCCAGTTGATTTACGCTGTAAGATATATCTGGTCTAGACCAATTACTCAAATATGAGAGACTACCAATTAGAGACTGATATATCTCCTTATCAAACACAGGACATTTAGTATCACTATTTGTAAATCCCTGATCCATTGGTGTCTTAGCAGTTTTACAATTCTCCAGATTATATCTTTTTAACAATTGACTAATCTTCTTAGCTTGCGAAATTTTGAATCCTCTATTTGTCTTCATTATATCGAGACCCAAATAATGTTTAATTTCTCCTAAATTTCTAATCTTGAACGTTCTTTGTAATTCAGAAACAATATCATTTGCTTCTTGTTCAGTCTTTGTTATAATCGCTATATCATCTGTAAATAATAGCAACAGAGAAATCAAACCATCTTTCTCTCTCCTAAATAAACAAGGATCAGCTATACCAGCTTTAAAATCCATGGAAACTAATACTTTTACAATGCATTTATTCCATTCATAACCTGATTGCTTTAAACCATAAAGACTTTTCTTTAATTTCAAATAATCATTTTTTCCATCATCTTTTAAACCTAATGGCTTTCTCATATAAATGGTATGTTGTAAAGGTGCATGTAGATATGCAGTTTCGACATCTACATGATTAATTATGCATTTATTTTTAGCTGCCCAAACTAATGCTCCTCTCAATGTATTTGCTCTCAGACTAGGTGCAAATACCTCATCATAATCCTTATCTGATTGAGCAAACCCCTGAGCAACTAATCTTGCTTTATGGGTAACAGTGCCATCCACACCAGTCTTTAATTTATACACCCATCTGCAACCTATTGCACGCTCACCTGGTGGTAACTTTACATCTTCATATACCTCAAGATCCTTTAAAGATTTTAATTCCTTATTCATAGCTTCCTGCCAAGATACCTGTTCCTTTGTTGGATACAGCTTAAGTTCGTTATAATTAGACGGTTCCACATTAATCTGGCATACAATACTTGCCTGATATCTATCAGGTGGACGTCTCTCCCTAGTTGACCTCCTAGGCAATTTAGTACAAGTTGTTGGAATTTCCTCTTCCTTTTCCTCCCCTATCGAAGTATCTTTTACATCCTCCATAGATGGTTCTTCCATAGATGATTCCTCTATTGAGGATTCTTTCACTATCCTATCATCAGTACTTCTCTTATCAGAATCATCAGGAAACAATGGATCCTCAACAACAATACTATCTTGTTCCTTGTATTCCTGTTCCAGTTTACTCCATCCAACATGCTCAAGGAATTTAGCACTTGCACTACAATATACTCTAGTAGTACCTGGCTCCCAGAATCTAAATGATCTATGATTAGATTCATACCCTACAAAACATAATTTCCGTGCTCTGTGTTGTCCCTTTCGCCTTACTTGTGTGGGAATATGCACCCATGCTGGTGCACCAAATGTATGCAAATAACTAAGATTTGGTTTCCTACCATACCAACGAGTAAATGGCAATTCACCAGTTGTTGCATTCACTACATTGTTCAAAACATGGTTAGCACACATTATAGCTTCACCCCAGAGCCTCTCTGGTAAACCAGAATCTGAAATCATGGTTCTAGACATAGCCTGTAATGTCTAACCTCTACGTTCAATATGCGCATTATGTTGTGGCCGAAAAGGAGCAGAACGCTTATGTTCAATACCAGCTCTCTTTAGCATATCTTCAAATCTCTTATTGGTAAACTCAGTACCATTATCTGTTACTAAACTAACCAGTTTCTTTTTCATTTTTCGTTCAACAAACCTTAACCAGTTTACAAAATGCTGATATGTTTCTGTTTTTGTTTTCATCAGATAACAGAAACCATATCTAGAAAAATGATCAACTATGCTCAAAATATAACAGGCTCCACCTAAACTGGGTTTCTTAGGGCCAATGAGATCAGCGAATACAACCTGTAATGGTTCCTTGGTTTTAAATCCATTTAACCTGTTTGCAGGAATTACCTTGCTCTTTTCCTGATTGCAAGCATTACAATTTAAATATCTTGCACAAGGTTTTAATTTTATACCATTAGATAACTCAACAGTTTTCTTTAAAATTTTGAAATTTAAATGTCCCATATGTCTATGGAGCAAATGAATACATTCGTCATGAGGCTTTCTATTTTCATAAACTGAATTAGCCTTATTTAATGGACTATCATGGATAATGTATAAGCCATCATGCAATCTTGCAGTAACTCTTTTACCTTGCTTTTCAATTAAACATTTATCTCCCTGAAAAGTTACCACAAACCCTGCTTTTACCAATTCTCTCACAGATAGTAAGTTATTTTTAAGGTTAGGTACATATAACATTGGTAAACTTTCATTAATACATGAACAATATGCATTACCTTCTCCAGATACTCTCAATTTCCAGCCATTTGCTAATGATACATGCTGATTACTTTTAGTCATATTTACAAATCTCTCTTTACTTTTAGTTATACACTGAGATGCTCCACTGTCTATTATCCAGATATCATGGCTTACAGTTTTATTTGTACTTGATATAGCTACACTAACATCATTATAAGCTCTCTGCATATTACTAGCATTCTGCTTTTTACCCTTTTTACAGAATCTGGCTATATGACCTTTAGCCCCACAAGAATAACATTTCCTAACAATATAGGCAGTTGAAGACCGTTGTTCTTCCTGTGGTGGTTTCTCTCTCAGTTGTTTTCTATCTCGCCTTCTTCTAGACTCTTCTAACAGTCTTCCTATTATGCCAGTCAATGTCAGTTCATCTCTGGTCAAAACTTCCAGTGAAGACACATAATCATCATAAGAGTCATCCAAAGAAGAAAGAATAATATAAACTTGATGCAACTCTGAGAAAATCAGTTCTTTTTCATGTAGCTCTTGTAATGTTCTCTTCATAAACTCCAAATGAGCTAACATGTCACCACCTTTTAACAAACGTGCTCTGAACAGTTTACGTGTAAGGTGTATGTGCGCACCAACACTATCACGAACATAAAGTCTCTTTAAGGTACTCCAACACTTGGAAGCAGAATCTTCACCATGAATATGGACCAGTTGCTGATCACTCAGTGTCAGTCCAATAATACTAAGAGCCTTTTCATTATCCCGGTTAAAGTCAGCTATTTTCTTCTTATCTTCATCATTTGTTCGATCCCAAGCAGTTATATCAGGTGGATTATTAACCACAGTCCATAATCCTTCTTTACGCAAAAGTAAGCTGCACTTCATAGACCAGGAAACATAGTTAGTTCCATCTAACCTGGTTATCAGGGATAAGCTAGTTGACTGTTCTTGTGCCATTGTTAATTTAACAGTAAACCACAAGTTAGCTGTCTGAGTATGAAACTGAATATTCACACTAACTCTCAATATCTCTCTGGGCCCATAACCAGTGTTAGTGTATTAGCAGAGTATTCCTTGTGTTACCAAGGTTGTGCATACAGAAACGTTTAGATTGAGATCAGTTGTGAATAAGTACTCAGCCACACACAGATACACTAACTTGAATTAAACGTTTACTTTAAGAAATAGCATTTTCCTATAAACAGTCCAAAGTCATACACTTAATAGTCATAATGACAATCCAAGTATTATCCAGTACAAGTACATTTTAGCTATAATACATAACTACAACACAGAGAGAAATGCAGAGCATACATACTCTAGGCCTTGCTCTAATGAGAAGCAGAGAACACACTCTGAGTAGCAGAGACCAAAGACAAACAGAGAGGGACTCCCATAGAAATAAGCTGTGAACTCTAGCTCCCTCTTGTGGCAGTCTGCAACACCTAAGCTAAACAGACTTATAGCTGTTAAAAGCTAGACATATATTATCTATCCAATCAGTTATGGTCAGAGACCTAACACACGCGCCCCCCCTCACCCGCCCTTTTGGCACGCGAACCAAAAATGGTTTGCAATCACTGCCATAGATGCTCTCTGAGGACATGTAAGTGACTTAATGGAATCTTCCAAGACTTCGCTCAGAATGGCTTATCTTCCTTAGACAGATTCGATGTTGGGTGCTCCTAGTGCACCCCACGTCAAATTCATCCTTCAAGAACAGGTGTCGTCACCTCCAAAGTTGGTCTTTAGCCCTCTCCAGCCACTCTGGGGCAAACTGTGTGTGTTCTTCAGGTAGAACCAATCTACTGAAACCTCACCCTCAGTTACTTCCCCTGTATCAGGCGGTACGACAGGGGTGGCCAGACTCACATGTCTCAACAACATTCAGTCCTTCAACCTCACAGGGAAGTCAGCAACATTCCAGATTCTGACCAAGATCTCTGGGATTACCTCCACCCCAACATTCTCTCTTCTGGGATCAGCTTCTCAGTTTGGTCCCTCCCTGGCACCTTCTGTAATTTCCAAACTAGGTCGGACTTCGTGGTTTGGATGGCTTTCTACAAGTATGTCTGTAGTGCCCTGCACCCCCACAGTAATAATAGATCACTCACTTTGCCGGCTTCTCAGCTGAGGTGAAAAAGCCTATACCCCCCACATTGGCTGGCCCAGCCCAGCTTCCACTCAAGTGTGAGCCACCCCTTGCTGTCCGTGAGGTGCTCGTCTCCATTTTTGGGATATTTGGGCTTCTGTAACACTGAGCGAGACATAGTCACCTCCAGTTCTCCTCATCCCCGCGCCTGATGGTGAATCGGCTGTGGCCTCTTTGACTTCCTCACTACTTCTGTTGCTCTAAACCTCCTTATGAGCTCATGATACCCGCAAGGTGTTCCCCTCGGCCAGGGTCTTTAGCTGATTCCAGACTGGGTCTGAGAATTAAAACACCCCATGAAAATTGCTTCATCCTGGCCCATTCCACTTCAGCTGGCTCCATCCCCTTCCTCTACACCAGTGGTCCCCAACCCCCGGTCCGCGGCCCGGTACCGATCCACAGAACAAATGGTACCGGGCCGCCCTGCTACTGCGTCTTCTGTGCAGCGGCGGTGGCAGGTCCTGCGACTTTTGCGAGTCCTGCGAGTCCTGATAATAAGCGCAGGGACGGGACTCCTGTGTCTGCCGACGTGCCCCGGCCCAGCTGATCAGCGTGGGGGCAGGGCTTCTGTGCGCGGCTCATCAGTATTGAAAGTAACGTGTATAGGAGGGCCTGTCTGCGGTGCAGCAGGTAAAGGGGACTCCAACACATAGCCACACAGTCCCGCAGAAGACATGTACAAAACCTTTAACAGACAATACCATGAGTCCTACTTGAAATATGGATTTATCGGGACAGGTGATTCCCACGCACCAACCAGGTGAATCTAGCATGTCTGTACAAGAAGAAGATCAACTGCTGGAGATTGCAAATGACGGTGGCCTTAAAACTATGTTTGAGAATACAACTCTGCCGGTATTCTGGATTAAAGTCATGGCAGAATACCCTGAGATTGCCACCACAGCACTTAAATCCCTATTGCCATTTCCGACTTCCTATCTTTGTGAAGCGGGGTTTTCTGCAGTGACTGCAACCAAAACAAAACAAAGGAATAAACCTGACATAAGCAAGACACTTTGGGTGTCATTGTCTCCTATTATCCCCAGATGGAACCGTCTTGTTGCAGAGAAACAAGCTCAGGGTTCTCATTGATTTAGCGTTCTAGTCACTAGAATCCAGAGAGTTAAAATGTTAAATTAAGTTATATTAATTTTGTTGTAACTGTATTTTATTTTGATGCCATGTTTAAATACAATTAAATTAAAATCGTTTATATTTGAGATTGTTTTGATTTAATAATCAACGCGACGCTGCAAACCCCCCCCCCCAGTGGGCCGTGGAAAAATTATCAAACGTTGACCGGTCGACGGCAATAAAAAGGTTGGGGACCACTGCTCTACACAATCTGACATAGCAACCTGTTCAAGCGTCTGATGTATTCGGACTGCCTTTTACCTCTTTTCTGGTACATTTGCTTGAACCGAAGCAGCAGGCTAGAAACTGTTTCGGTAGGCCCGAATTCATCCTGTAGTTAAACAGAGGTAATCGTACACTGTGAAATGCCTTCGGCCAAGTGTTAAGCTTCTAATGGCTTCTGCAGCAGGACCCTTCAGGCTCTTTCTGACCCGCTTCTTCTTCTTCTTCTTCTGGGTGTCTGATACATCCCATTCTTCACCTATTCCATCCAGGCTTTGTATTCTTCTTCCCCCTCTGGGACTGGTTGTATTCCCCGAAAAGGTATGCAGTTTCTTGTACCCAGGCTCCGCACAGTGGCTAACAGTCTGGGTTTGGATGAATGTCAGACTTCCCATAGCCTGGGCAGACCCTGTCCTTGCTGCCTCTATGGTAACCAAAGTGTGTGTGTGTCTCCTCTTGGGTACCCAATGACTTCACTAAAGGCGTGACCTGTGGGATCAGGTGTAACACCCTTGCCCTGATGTCCTTAATCAATTGAAGGCTCTCACCCCTCAAAGCACTCGGGGATCCGTCTCTTCCACTCCAACAGCACATAAGAGTGGGAAGAGCACCAGTCCATTTTCATGTCTATCACGTATACCCTCTGATCTGGGGCATGGACCATCACTGCCTGTAGAACTCACTCTTCCGGCCAAGTATCCCAGAGAGATGTTAATTGCTACACTTGTCTCTATCTCACTATTCTGTTCCTCACACCACATAGTGATGGTGGTGGAGTCCATTGCTTTTGCTCACTTGGCTCATGTCCCTGGATGGGATCACACACACACCCCGGTGGAGAAAGGCTAGAACGAGATTCCAGATGAAACCCTCCTCCCTTTGTAGTGCTAACCCCAAAAGGGCAGCAAAAGTCCCATTCCTTCTGTCCCTTTCTCCCAAGGTAAACTTGTTGCTTTTCCGCTCTCAGTCACTGATCTAATGTCTCTTGCTCGGAACGCTCACCAAGCCACTTCCACTTGCCCAGCTCAGTTCATCTCCACTGTCCTTCGGTGAGTCAACTTGCCTCTGCTTCCTTCGGGTGTGTGTCTGGTGCACCCTCTGGTTACTGGCTCGCTTTCTTGCCTGGATTGGCTCTCCTCTGCAATCTCCTGGTGCATCTGGTCACTGGATCACTCTCTCAGATGGATCGACTCTCCTCTGCAGTCTCCTGGTGCATCTGGTGACCACTCTGGTTGCTGGCTTGTTCTCTCGCCCCTTCTCTCTGGGTTGGCTTCGCTTTCTCTCTCTGGGTCAGCTTTGCGCTCTCTCTCTCTCTGTCAGCTTCGTTCTTATTCTCTCCCTCTCCCTCTGTTGTGGTCTGCCAGCAGCCTGCAGAGCTGGCGGCAGAGTCGGACAGCGAGGAAGCTGGGGAGGAACATTGGCCAGGCCTGGAGTCTGGAGAAGGCTCGGTGCCAGAGTCAGGGATCCAGCCCGGGAAATTTGGGAGGTCTGTCCTGACTCCAGAATCTCCAGAGGCTGACATGAGCGAGGCAGAAAAACACGGGAAGCCTGTTTTCAATGTGCACATGCGCAGAGCTGCCAGAAGGCAAGAACAGAGGAGAAGGACTACTCGGGAGTAAGACTTGGAGATAATTGGCCCTTCCCATAGGCTATATAAGTGGAGCACAAGGGAGGGCTCATCGCAGGAAGCAACTTTGTTCAACTCGTGTCATTCTAGCTCGGACTCTGTGTTTTCTGTTTGGCCTTGCCAAGTTTCTTGCTAATTGGTCTTTGGCAGCTTGTCAAGGAAGATCAAGGTTTGTGTGCTTATCTGCCTTTCCCCAAAGACTGTTGTTGGACTTGTTTTCATTGTTTGGAACTTATTACAGCTGGGAATGAAAATAATTACCAGCCGATAAAATAAAAGAGGTTTTTGGGATGCCGTTTGTGCTGTATTATTGATCAGGAAGCCTAGGTCAGAACACCCTCTCTCTCTCCCTCTCTGGCCCATATCACTTCCCACACAGGCCCACCAATCAGGGATCAGGAGGCAGGGTGGTGACAGGATAAGCGGACAAACACTTCCTCCTTTATACCTGCTATCCACACCTCCTCCTCCTCCTCCAATTTACTTTTGCCTTGGTCTCCACTGTCTCTTTTCCCCTTCACGCTCCTTCTCTCCTTTCTTTACTCTCCTTCTTCTCCTCCCTTTCATGCCACACACCTCCTCTCTTTAGAGGCCCCTTTTCCTGAGCCGCCCCTTCCCCCCTAATTTCCAGCGGGTCTCTTATCTGGCGATGATCCGCTGGATAAGTACCACTCCTGCAACCATCCTGAGCACCCTGGTCACTTGGTGGTGCCTCCCAGGATGTCCCCAGCCAGTTGCCGCTGATCCAATCGAGCCTTGGGGTGCCCGTAACTGAGCCTCTCACCCTTTATAACGAAGTCCAGAGGCTCCTGCAGGCTGTTGTGCTCCACGTGGCACCGATAGCGGCGCCTCTCTTTGGGATCGATCCGGACGCTGAGCCAGTAGTGGTAGGTCCCATCCGTGTTGGGGGCCACAGACGTATGGAAGGTTTCCTCCTTCCAGACCTCCCCGTCCCTCATCCAGAAGGCATCGATCTCCCTGGGGTAGAAGCCATGGATTTGGCAGATATGCGTCTCCATCCCATCCTCGGCCTCCGTCCTGCTGCTCACCGTCACCTCTAGGGTCTCTGCAGAAATGGCACCCCTAGAATTAACACTGAATTTCCACACCAGCTGACAGAATAAGTAAATTTGTCTTTGATTTGTGTCTTTTTCCAGGACTGCCTGGAACATGTACACAATTTTAGCAAAGAAAAAACAACAACACCAGAACTGCTTGAAATATTTGCCTCGCCAGCTCTCAAGGCATCTCTTCGCCTTTGGAACTGAAATGCTACACGGTGTTACCCTGTGATTTAGGAGCAGAGCTTAAACACTGATTGCAAGATCTTCATAAAAGCTGCCTACTAGGGGGTTGGGGAGAGACTGGGAAATGAAAGAGATGGCAAGTGAGCAACTTAGCAGATTTTCTTTGTAAGTTCGATCTGCAACCCAAAAGGTGTTTTTTCCGAAGAGGCAACTGGACTTTCTTATTTTTCTTTCAAGATGTTTCACTTCTCATCCAAGGAGCTTCTTCGGCTCTGACTGGATGGTGGAGAATGGAAGAATTTGGGCTCCACACTCATTTGCACCACTCAGGTGACTCTGAGGACACAGATAAACCTCCAAGTGGCCTCAACGACTCTCTAAAAGAATGCAAATGACCATCTGTCTGCAAGGAGTATAAATCCTTCCATTCCCCACCATCCAGTCAGCGCGGAAGAACCTTCTTGGATGAGAAGTGAAACGTCTTCAAAGAAAAACAAAAAAGTCCAGGTGCCTCGTGAAAAAAAAAGCACCTTTGGGACAACAATGACCTGGATGACTGAGAATTTCCATAGACCCGTGATGGTGAACCTATGGCACGTGGAGCCATATCAGTGGGCATGTGAGCTCAGGTTCGGCGCGCATGCGCGCGCCAGCCAGCTCATTTTCGGGCCTTCTGGGCCCACTGGGAGTCAGGAAACAGCCTGTTTTCAGCTCTGGAGCGGGTGGGGAAGGCCCGTTTTTTGCTCTCCCCAAGCTTCAGAGCCTTTCTAGGAGCCTGGGGAGGGCGAAAACGGCCTCCCCCCCCGGAGGCCCTCCGGAGGCCAGAAATGGCCCGTTTCCCAACTTGAAGAAGTTGAAGAAGTTGGGAGACTGGCCATTTCTGGCCTCTGGAGGGCCTCCGGGGGTGGTGGTTTCTGGCCTCCATTTTCGCCCTCCTCAGGCTCCTAGAAAAGCTCTAAAGCCTGGGGAGAGCAAAAAAACGGAACTTCCGGTTCAACCAGAAGTCGGCAAACGGAACGTTTCCAGCCTCCGGAAGACCTCCGGGGGGGTGGGGAAGGCAGTTTTCGCTCTCCTCAGGCTCCTAGAAAGGCTCTGGAGCTTGGGGAGAGCAAAAAACGGGCGTGCGATTGCGTGCCGGGAGCGGGTGGGGTCACGTGCGCATGCACGGGGGGGGCGCATGGAATTATAGGTGTGGGCACGCATGCACGCGCCCTTTTGGCACGCGAACCAAAAAAGGTTTGCCATCACTGCCATAGACCTTTACGTCTGCAACTAATATTAAGCAACATTTTTATTAATTGTAAAAAAAAAATAGAACTGAAAAGATGCATTCCAGAAGTGCAGATGACACAAAACTGGGACTATAAAGAGAGTCCCAGCCATCCCAGGGAGACCAGACATGAAACAGACCAAGATGAGCTACTATTTTATTATAAGTCTACTTGAAGAGAGTCTTGCATGTTTGAAAATACTAATCTTCCATTGTATGCACCTTTGGTACGCACCTTACTGAGACCTAGTGTAACTTTTTAGCAAGAGGCCCAACAAGCTTTATATTGCTTAGGCCAGCGGTCCCCAATCTTTCTCCCTTGGCATCCGGGTTGGGGGGAGGGAGAGGGAATGGTTCTGCGCGAGTGGCGGGGCACGTGCGTGAGCATGCGCAGCTCCATTTGCAAGAGCAGTGGATGTGCACACCCACCGCTAGTGCAAATGGAGCTTCACACGTGAGCGCGAGGGCTAGCTGCCTGCACAAATGGAGCTTTGCGCACAAGTGCGAGTGTCCGCCGCTCACGCAAGTGGAGCAGTGTGTCGCACGCTCGCCCACTACTTGCGCGGCCCGGTTTCAAACGGGCCTCAGCCCAGTAGAGGGCTGCGGCCCGGCAGTTGGGACTCGTGGCTTATGGCAACATTTCTCAACCTTGGCCACTTGAGAGTCATGTGAACTTCAACTCCCAGAATTCCCCAACCAGCTGGTTGGGGAATTCTGGGAGTTGAAGTCCGCACATCTTCAGATTGAGAACCAGTGGCTCAGGACCTCATCTAATATAAATCCAGCACTGTTATTTCTCCTCCGCCAGGGCACGCACCTGTGCTGGGCAGCATCTCCTTCTTCCTGTAGGACAGGTACTTCTCCAGCCACTCAATGCACTCCTCCTCCAGATACACTTTATTTGCCTTGGACCACCGCGTATTATCATCCCAATTCCTCTTAGTGATCTGGGCCTGGGGGTCAGGAGCCACCCATCTCAGGTTCTCTTTATCGAAGGTGAGGAAGGTCCTCCCGTCGTAGCCATATTGCGAAAAGCCTCTTTTGCTCCCGTTTCCTCTGAGCTCACAGCCATAAGCGACCTGCCATGTGTGAAACCCTGAAGAAAAACAATCACAAAAAGGGGTAAGGAAGGCCCCGGATGCCTCCCTCCCCAGAAACCCCCACAAAAGAGGCTCACTTTCCATTCATCCCACCGAAGGTAGGCAACCACAACACGAGGAAGGTGGGCAACCACAACACCAATAACTATTAAGCTATTCCACTGCTTCATAGTTATTGACAGTCAAGACTTTCCATCCCTTGAGGTCGGATGGCCTTCTGTAAAGCTTCCACACATTGGATCTTGTCCTACCTTCAAGCACTATAGAGAGTAAATCTACATCTTCTTAATTTTATTTATTAATCTGAACTCAATCAATCAGAATCGAGCTGGAAGGGACCTTGGAGGTCTCCTAGTCCAACCCCCTGCTCAAGCAGGAGACCCTATACCATTTCAGATAAGTGACTGTCCAGTCTCTTCTTAAAAACCTCCAGCGACGAAGCACCAGCGGTGGGTTCCTACCGGTGCGGTGCAGAGCACCGCTCCGGTAGGAGCTCGGCGATGACGTCATTTTTTGGCGCTTCTCCACGTCCTGAGCTGTCGGGAAAAAGCCCTTCCACCCGCCCTTGTGTGAATACTGACCTTTATTCTTCCTCCAAAGCACAGCTGTGAAGCTCCTCAGCTGTGTTTCGGTTTGTAATGTCATCCTGAACATACGAGGAAGTGAAATCGTACGGTGGGACGTGATTTCACTTCCGTGCATGCTCACGATACGCACCGGTAGCGAACGTAACCGGAACCCTCCCCTGCGAAGCGCCTACAACTTCTGGAGGCAAGCAATTCCACTGGTTAATTGTCCTCACTGTTAGGAAATCTCTCCTTAATTCCAGATTGCTTCTCTCCTTGATTAGTTTCCATCCATTTATTTATTTGCTTGTTTGTTTATATTTATATGCCACCCAACTGCCGGAGGACTCTGGGCGGCTAATTGTTTCTTGTCTTCTGGTGCTTTGGAAATTGACCCCCTCCTCTTTGTGGCAGCCCCTCAAATACTGAAATACTGCTATCATGTAGTCCTTCTTTTCTCTAAACTAGCCACACCCAAATCCTGCAACCGTTCTTCATGAAAGAGGCAGGTAGTTAAGAAATGTGAAATATAAATAAACGAATGAATGAATGAATGAATGAATGAACGAATGAATGAATGAATGAATGAATTCGTTCGTTCATTCATTCATTCATCCATCCGCCCCTCTCGCACAAAGCAATTCAGGGTTGTTGTTGTTGTTGTTGTTGTTAGTTGCGAAGTCATGTCCGACCCACTACCCAACTCAGGATAGTGTACAACAATCAGTCAAATATATAGACCAGGGATTTCCAAACTTGGCAACTTTGTGGACTCCCAGAATTGAAGCATGGCTGGCTGAGGAATTCTGGGAATTGAAGTCCACATGTCTTAAAGTTGCTAAGTTTGGAGACCTCTGATATAGATAATGATCATTTTAAAATACAAAAAAGATCATGATTAAAAATGAAAAAAAAAACTCCTATTAAAATTTTAAAATATATAAACTGCACGGAGAAAGTAAAAAATTCAGCCAAAATGGAGCCATCGCTTCCCTAGGACAGACTTCCAAGAACTGTCACCTCCATGCAACCATTTATCCAGAAACAAATTAAGCCAACAGATGTTGCTGTTGTACTTAAAAGACATAAAGGAGAGGCAGAGACTGTCACGTAGTGAATATTGTCAGTTGTATGTCTATGCAGGGTGATGCATCCCTATCCTAATATTATGGTACATTCCAATACAAGCAGGACATGTGATGTGATCTTATGCGCATGTGTGCATTCCTGATTCTCCATTATTCTCTTCTTCTGCCTTTGATTCTGACCAGGAGCGGTCACGATTTATTAGCAAGATGTAACTATTCATGATTTATTGTTTTTGTACCGAAATAAATATTTTCTATTAGAATTTTAATCTCGGCTTTATTTCTGAATGTCTGAATTCCAAGAAAAGATCCACATCGCCTCTATGAGATTTATTCTCACCTTAACAGAGAGAGAATAACTGGACCACAGAGAATAGTTCTTATGGGCAGCGTCGCCCTTTCTTTATTGGGTGTGGGGCTTCCCTCATTCTTCCTCCCCTGTACCCCACATGCCTCCAATATGCAAGAGATTAAAAGGAGGAGGAACCACTACTCACTTCCTTCTTCATTTAATGCACGGTGGGCAACTATGTCGTTTTTTTTATGACGTGTGGACTTCAATGCCCAGGATTTCTGAGCCAGCCAGAATTCTGGGAGTTGAAGTCCACAGGTTGTAAAGACGCCATAGTTGTTCACCCCTGTAATCTAATCCAATTGGTTGAAGGAGAAAAACCTGAACGATGAATACAGGCCTTATAGACCAATTGTTTCTTCATACACGATTTATCAACTGCCACACCCCACAGGCCCCAAGTGTCGATCCCGCCTTCGCTCACCTTCATTCTGCTTGTAGCGGTTTTGAACATCCCTCAGGTCTTCTCGCAACACCAGCTGAGTGGACTTCAAGACTTCGCTTCCTTCTTTCCAATAGTCAGCATCCTCCTCCTCCACGTTTTTCATCCAGGACACCTTTGGCACCTTCTCCTTCTTCTGGCTGTCATAGTAAGTGATGATCTCGTCATCCAGATAGCCCATCGTGAAAAACTGGGGCAGCCCCTCACTGGGTTCGGATATCACCACATACTGATAGAGCAGAGTGTGGCTGAAAGAACCTAACAAGGAAGAGGGAAGATGAGAAAACAGGGGATCTTCAGTTCTGGACATTCCATCAGGCCCGCCCCAGTCGGAAACCTCAGGAAAACAACGACTCTTGGATTAAATCAAAAGAACTTTTACGGAGAGAAAGTGGCTGCAGTAAAGTCAGGCGGAATCTGAAGTTCCCAGAGAAAGCAAAAGCAATTCTTTCAGTTTCCCAATCTTCTCCGGTAATATCACACTACTAACCAGAGCATACAAAACATTCGCCAGACCAATCCTTGAATACAGCTCATCTGTCTGGAACCCACACCGCATATCGGACATAAATACATTAGAAAGTGTCCAGAGATACTTTACAAGAAGAGTCCTCCACTCCTCTACTCGCAACAGAATACCTTACGCAACCAGTCTTGAAATCCTGGGCTTAGAAAGCTTAGAACTACGTCGCATTCAGCACGACCTAAGCATAACTCATAAAATTATCTGCTACAACGTCCTTCCTGTCAATGACTACTTCAGCTTCAACCACAACAATACACGAGCACATAACAGATACAAACTCAAAGTGAACCGCTCCAAACTTGACTGTAGAAAATACTTTAGCAACAGAATGGTTAATACCTGGAACTCACTACCTGACTCTGTGGTTTCGTCACCAAACCCCCAAAACTTTACCCTTAGACTGTCCACTGTTGACCTCACCCGATTCCTAAGAGGTCAGTAAGGGGCGTGCATAAGTGCACCAGTGTGCCTACCGTCCCTGTCCTAATGTTCCCGCTTATCAGTACCCATCTTATGTATACAAACAATGTTTTATCTATGTATATTACCAACATGTACTTGACAAAACAAACAAACAAACAAACAAACTGCCGCCCCCCCATCACCCTTGACCAGTCCACCAGCAGCCAATGTGATACTGAGAAGATGTTTTGAGAACGCCGAGGTGCCAGGCAGATAACAGTTCACATTTAGGGTGCACCGGCCTTGGAACCTGGCAAAAATCTGCTGGGAAGGAGTCCATCTCCAAAGAGAGTCCCCCTCCCTAATTCCCAGGCGCACAGCAGAAGTGGAAAAATCCCAAGTATACCCCCCCTCCCCCCCCCCCGGCATAATGGCAGAATTCCAGAATACGATGGTGGACCTGACACATTCCTCCAATCTTCACTCAGTGGCCCTCAAACCAGAGGCCCTGTTGTGGCCCACCAGCAGCTCGTGCAGTTGATAGCGGATCCCGTTTGAGAGGTGACTGACTTGGTGTTGCGCCAGCGGCCCGTGCAGCTGGCACCCGAGTTGGACTGTGAGGAGGCTGGCAAGGACTCGGTGCCAGAGGCAGAGGTTCAGCCAGGGCCTTCGGAACCTCCAACACCTCATAGCAGTGATGAGGGAGAAGAGGCTTCTCCTCTTCTGAATGCAAGGACACGCAGAGCTGCTAAGAGGCAGGGATAGTTACTCCGGAGGAGGTCTCCTCGGGAGTAAGACTTCTGTAGTCCTGCTAAGAAATCATATTGCTTGTGCGTGAGGATTCGTTGTTTCCCAAGGACTGGACCCACCGCAGCGTAGAAGAAAAGCGTACACAATGCTTTATCTCAGGACCCACCTTTCCCAACAACGCAGGTAGTTTTCACCCTACGAGCGGTTGTTTAGCGACGGTTTGAAATTATATTACAACATCCTCCAAAATGTTGCTTGTCAGTGTAAAAGGTTCATAAACCTTATACACTGCATAAGTGTATAAGTGCACCAGCGTGCCTACCATCCCTGTCCTAATGTTCTCTCTTATCAGTACCCATCTTATGTATATAAACAATGTTATATCTATGTACATTACCAACACTACTTGACAAAAATAAATAAATAAAAATAAATAAACTGGAATAGACATGTCAACAGGTCAGCCAATGGGGATTGTTTGGATAGACATGATAACATAATGCACTCTGGCAGTGCTTTATGGCTGTAAAACACTTTTGGCTGAAGTAAAATGTTATGTTGTACACACAACACCGGTCATGTGGTCATTTTTAGATGCTTGGCAACAGGGGTGAAATCCTCTCGGTTCGCCCGAGCCAGTCTTTCGGTGTATAGCCGATGGAACTGGTGGCGGTCGCGGCGCACAGCTTCTCCCGCCCGCTTTCCCGGCCCGGCTGAACACAATCACCGCTTTCCCGGCCTGGCTGAACACAATCATTCGGGTTATTTTTCCCTCTGTGCATGCGTTCAGCCGGGCCGGGAAAGCGGGCGGGAGAAGCTGCGTGCCGCGACCGCCGCCAGTTCCATCGGCTATACGCCGAAGGACTGGCCCGGGCGAACCGGGAGGATTTCACCCCTGCTTGGCAACCAATTTGCATTTACAACCGGTTGCAACAAGTCCCACAATCATGAACTGCAATGCAATCCTTAGTTTAATGACTGTCTGAAGTTACATTGGCATTGAGAAAAGTCACAACCAGTCCTCAGGCTTATGACTGTTGCAGCATCCCTACAGTCACATGATCAAAACTGGCAACCGGCAAGTATTTACAATGTGATCACCGTTTGTGATCTTCCAACTGGCTTCTGACAAGCTAAGTCACAATGAGGAGGAAGCTGGATTTGCTTAGCGACCTCATGATCCGCTTAATAACTGTGGCAAGAAAGGTCGTAAAGTAGGACAATACTCACTTAACAACCGTCTTGCTTAGCAATGGAAATTTTGGGCTCAATTGTGGTTGCGTGTTGGGGAATGCCTGTATGCCCATTACTTCTTCTCCTGCCCTCAGGATGCTTTGGAGATTAGAGATTAGAATAACAGAGTTGGTAGGGATATTGTAGGGCATCTAGTCCAACCCCCAGCTCAAGCAGGCGACCCTATACCATTTCTGACAGATGGCTGTCCAATCTCTTTTGAGTCTCTCCTTGATCAGTTTCCATCCATTATTCCTTGTCTGGCCTTCAGGTGCCTTGGAAAATAGCTTGACCCCCTCCTCTCTGTGACAGCCCCTCAAATATTGGAAGACTGCTATCATGTCTCCCCTGGCCCTTCTCTTCACTAGACTAACCATGCCCAGTTCCTGTAACCGTTCTTCGGATGTTTTAGTCTCCAGTCCCCTAATCAGTGGTGGGTTCCTACCGGTGTGGTCGACTCTACCGCATCGGTAGCGGCCAGCAGATGGCGGTATTTGCGCGCGACAGCTCCGGTACCATTTTCCCCGGTCTGTCGCGCGCTGCCATCTTTTTTGGGGAATTTTTGGGCTGATTTTGCTTCCTGCGCATGCGTGGAAGTAAAATCTCGCAAGGGGACCCGCATGCACACGAGATTTTGGCGATTTTTTGCTTCTGCGCATGCACGGAAACAAAAAAAGCACCAAAATTGCGTGTGTGCGCACATTCACTCGTGAGATTTTGCTTCCGCGCATGCGCAGGAAGCAAAATAGCATGAGGTGGCGTGCGTGTGTAGCGAGCGCGCGCACGATGAAACATGGCAATGTGCGCGCAGCGCACCGGTAGCACAAAGAACAAGCAACCAGCCCCTGCCCCAATCATCCTGGTTCCTCTCCTCTGCACTCTTTCTAGAGTCTGAACATCTTTTTTATAGTGTAGTGACCAAAACTGGATCTAGGTGTGGCCTTGCTAAGGCTTTAGAGAGAGAGGTTGCCGGGAGAAAAATCCAGTTCCAGTTCCAAGCCAGGAATAAAATGGAGGCTGATGAACACAACCAAAAATAGCATGCGGTTCTGGGACAGCTGAACAAAATGATTGGATGAATCTTTATAGGTTTCTGTGACTTTGAAGTTTGAACTGTTCTAGGGGTTGTGCAATGAAGGGGTTTGTGTCTTTTCCTAAATGGTGGTGGGTTTAATCCAGGGGCGAGTTCCTAATTTTTTTACTACCACTCTGTGGGCGTGACTTATTTTGTGGGTGTGGCTTACCAGCCATGTGACCGGGTGGGCATGGGCCTTGGGAGCTTGGCAGGTGCCGGAGAAGACACTTCTCCGCAATGCAGCCGCCCGCAGCAGGAGCAGCAAGACCGTGGCAGTGGTTCTTCTAGGAGGCTCTGTCCAGCCTGAATGCTTCTCCCCATTCGATGATCCTAGGCTCCTTCCACCCGTTCCCCCTCCCCTCAGCAGCTCGAAAAGCCTCGAACGTGCGAAAATGCCTGGGATAATCACCACACGTTGGTGGCTTCTCGGACTGCTGAAGGGAGGGGAATGGAGATAGCTCTGCCGCTCGTTCTTTCAGCGTCTCATGCGCTCCCTCAGCCATCCTCCCCTGCTTGGACTCACTGTGGGGTAGGAAGGCAGCGCATGCGCAGTGCTGGAAGCTCAGCTTCTGGGCATGCGCAGAAGAAATTTATTTTTTAAAATGTAAAAAAATTTTTTTTTAATGGCGGCGCCCAGGCACTGGCAACCGACCGCACCGGTACTGTGACATCACCAGTGGGCCGCTACCGGTGCTATAGAATGGACCGCACTGGTAGGAACCCACCACTGGTTTAATCTTATTATGTCCTAAAATTTCCTGTCCTGTCCTTCTTAATCCCATCACCCTAGAGCTGAAGATGTTTTGTTTATGAATAGATTGGCCCAGCTTTCTTAAATGGGTACAAATACCCATTTCTATTGACTTCTTGCATCTCCTGGAGCCTGTTTTTACTATGCAGGAAATTCCATTTCTCCTTTGGGGAAATACAATATTCTGCCTCTTTTAATATCCTCCCAAATATTTCACTCTCTAGGAGGGTGGGTGGGTGCTGACTTTCTACAAGGTTGATCCCCTCTTCTCTGTGACAGGCCCTCAGATGTCAGAAAACTGCTATCATGTTAGTCCTAGACATACCCAGTTTATTTATTTATTTATTTATTAGTGAGACTTATATACCGACTCATAGTGCAAGCACTCTCTAAGCGGTTTACACCATTAAGCAATGTATATTTATATTGCCCGCAACAATCTGGGTCCTCATTTTACCTACCTCGGAAGGATGGAAGGCTGAGTCAACCCTGAGCCGGTGAGATTTGAACAGCTGAACTGCTGATCACAGTCAGTTAAAGTAGCCTGCAGTACTGCACTCTAACTGCTGCGCCACCTCGGCTCTAGTTCTACAGTTCCCACAACCGTTCATCATAGAGTTTAATTTTGTACAATAAAAGAACTTTATGTGGGAAAAAACAAATGCAGTCTCCGTGTCTGTGTTCTGTACCATGTTAAGAAAAACCCTCAGAATGTCCCTTTTGGGAGAAAGAATGAGTTGAGCCTTGAAGAAGTGGGGCCGGAGCGGGAGGAATTTCTATGTAGTTTCAGCCCATTTGGTGTTTTCAGTACACAATTCTTAACTGTGACACCAAAACTAGAGAGATCCTCTTTCCCTCCACAAGGTGGCAGCACCAGTACTGTCAATTCTACGCTCTAAGCAGGGTCAAAAGTTCATTTTCTCTCCCCCTCCCTCCCCCCCAAATGCAAATCTATATTCAAATTTTAGACATGGAAAAACAAAGGATCATCTTACAAGAGAACTGAGAAGCAGCTGTCAATTTCAGATTAGTATGTTTCTTGCAAATTTTTTCCCCTCCACATTCCATATATATATATATAGTCTCCCTTTATTTTCATTTATCAGCAAAAAATCCTACACACCACACACACACACAAACACACACACACACATACATATATACATATACATATACATATACATATACATATACATATACATATACATATACATATACATATACATATACATATACATATACATATATATATATATATATATATACACATATACATATACATATACATATACATATACATATACATATACATATACATATACATATACATATACATATACATATACATATACATATACATATACATATACATATATATATATATATATATATATATATATATATATATATATATATATATATCAATCAATACATATACCATAACATCTTATCAAGTATTAGTATGTTAATGGATACCACCAGGCAGATACCAGTAGTAACTTGAATAACAGAGTTGGAAGGGACCTTAGAGGCCTTCTAGTCCAACCCCCTGCTTAGGCAGGAAACCCTACACCACTTCAGACAAATGGCTATCCAATCTTCTCTAAAAAACTTCCAGTATTGGAGCATTCACAGCTTCTGGAGGCAAGCCGTTCCACGGATTAATTGTTCTAAGTGTTCAGGAAATTTCTCCTTAGTTCTAAGTTGCTTCTCTCCTTGAACTGAACTGCTTCAAAGGAGATCAAAGCAGGGGGGGGGAAGCACCCTCTTTCCCTCCCTTCTGAAAGAGGCACCAGAAGTGGCGGCATCAGGACTTGGCATCTTGGAAGAGGGCTGGGCGAGGGAGAAAGGAGCCACGGTGGGGATTGCTTTGCAGGGAGAAAGAAAGGAAGGAAGGAAAGTTAGGAAGGAAGGAAGAAAAGTTAGGAAGGAATGAAGACAAAGAAAGAAAGAAGGAAGGAAGGAAGACAGAAAGAAAGAAAAGTTAGGAAGGAAGGAACACAAAGAAAGAAGGAAGGAAGGAGAAAAGAAAGAAAGAGGGCGGGAGGAAGGAAGGAAGGAGGAGAGAGAGAGAGAGAAAGAAAGAAAGAAAGAAAGAAAGAAAGAAAGAAAGAAAGAAAGAAAGAAAGAAAGAAAGAAAGAAAGAAAGAAAGAAAGACAGACAGAAAGAAAGAAAAAAGTTAGGAAAGAAGAAAAGTTAGGAAGGAAGGAAGACAAAGAAAGAAAGAAAGAAAGAAAGAAAGAAAGAAAGAAAGAAAGAAAGAAAGAAAGAAAGAAAGAAAGAAAGAAAAGTTAGGAAGGAAGGAAGAAAAGTTAGGAAGGAAGGAAGAAAAGTTAGGAAGGAAGGAAGACAAAGAAAGAGAAAGAAAGAAAGAAAGAAAGGTTAGGAAGGAAGAAAGAAAGGTTAGAAAGGAAGGAAGACAAAGAAAGGAAAGAAAGACGGAAGGAAGACAGAAAGAAAGAAAGAAAGAAAGAAAGAAAGAAAGAAAGAAAGAAAGAAAGAAAGAAAGAAAGAAAGAAAGAAAGAAGGAAGGAAGGAAGGAAGGAAGGAAGGAAGGAAGGAGAAAATTTAGGAAGGAAGGAAGACAAAGAAGGAAGGAAGGAAGGAAGGAGAAAAGAAGGAAGGAAGGAAGGAGGAAGAAAGAAAGAAAGAGAAAGGTTAGGAAGGAAGGAAGACAAAGAAAGAAAGAAGGAAGGAAGGAAGGAGAAAAGACAAAGAAAGAAGGAAGGAGGGAGGGAGAAAGAAAGAGAGCAAAAGACAGACAGACAGACAGACAGACAGACAGACAGACAGACAGACAAAGAAAGGAAGAAAAGTTAGGAAGGAAGGAAGAAAAGTTAGGAAGGAAGGAAGACAAAGAAAAAAAGAAAGAAAGAAAGAAAAGTTAGGAAGGAAGACAAAGAAGGAAGGAAGGAGAAAAGACAAAGAAAGAAAGAAGGAAGGAAGGAGGAAGAAAGAAAGGTTAGGAAGAAAGGAAGACAAAGAAAGAAAGGAAGGAAGGAAGAAAAGACAAAGAAGGAAGGAAGGAGGGAGGGAGGGAGAAAGAAGAGTGAGAGAGAGAAAGAAAGAAAGAAAGAGAAAGACAGACAGACAGAAAGAAAGAAAGAAAGAAAGAAAGAAAGAAAGAAAGAAAGAAAGAAAGAAAGAAAGAAAGAAAGAAAGAAAGAAAAAAGAAAGAAAAATTAGGAAGGAAGAAAAGTTAGGAAGGAAGGAAGACAAAGAAAGAAAGAAAGGTTAGGAAGGAAGGAAGAAAGGTTAGGAAGGAAGGAAGACAAAGAAAGGAAAGAAAGAAGGAAGGAAGGAAGACAAAGAAAGAAAGAAAGAAAGAAAGAAAGAAGGAAAGAAAGAAAGAAAGAAAGAAAGAAAGAAAGAAAGAAAGAAAGAAAGAAAGAAAGAAAGAAAGAAAAGTTAGGAAGGAAGACAAAGAAAGAAGGAAGGAAGGAAGGAGAAAAGACAAAGAAAGAAAGAAGGAAGGAAGGAAGGAGGAAGAAAGAAAGAAAGAAAGGTTAGGAAGGAAGGAAGACAAAGAAAGAAAGAAGAAAGGAAGGAAGACAAAAAAAGAAAGAAGGAAGGAAGGAGGAAGAAAGAAAGAGAGAAAGAAAGAAAGCTGTATGGCCGCCCTGAGTCCTGCGGGAGTGGTGCAGCATACAAAAAACGACCAAAATAAATAAATAAATAATAAATGGCAGATCGCAACTTTTGGCGGATGGTATGCTTAAGGTTGGCCACCACTGGTATAGGGTCTCCTGCTTGGGGGGGGGAGGTTGGACTAGATGACCTACAAGGTCCCTTCCAACTCTGTAATCTAATCTGCAATCTCAAGGGTAGAGGCTACATTCTCTGTGTCAGCCTTGGCTGTCATGGAGATGTGGTTGCTAAGAGTCGACAACAAATTTGACCACACAAAAATCAACCAACCAATAAATTAAGCCTTGAAGCAATCCAGCAGCACCTGAAGGCAAAGGCCAAGAAGCAATGGATGGAAACTAATCAAGGAGAGAAGCAACCTAGAACTAAGGAGAAATTTCCTGACAATTAGAACAATTAACGGCTTGCCTCCGGAGGTCCTGGGTGCTTCATCGCTCTTGAGGCATTTAAGAAGAGATTGGACAGAAATTGTCTGAAGTGGCATAAGGTCTCCTGCTGGAGAGGTTGGACTAGAAGACCTCCAAGGTCCCTTCCAACTCTGTTATTCTGTTCCAACAGTTTCAGAATATGTTTTTGAAGCTAGAATTGGAGAAGTTGAGTCATGGCAACATTTCTGTAGATTGCAAATGTTTGCTGCTTATCCAAGTAGCTTTTTCTGTCTGACCAGGGTGGTTGGCGTGGTGAATATGCTTCCATATATGTCCTCCCAAGGGTGAAAAGTCACATTAGATGAGTAGGCAGAGTCAGAGAACGTCGGGATGTTCCAAATCCTAATTTCCTTCCCCTTATTAAGTGTAGCTTTCCTGTCCCAAAGGTGTTCTTTCAGGAGGCAACTGGACTTTCTTGTTTTTTTCCCCTTTTGAAGACGTTTCGCTTCTCACCCAAGAAGCTTCTTCAGCTTTGACAGGATGGTGGGGAATGGAAGGATTTATATTCCTTGCAGACAGCTGGACATTTGCATCCATTTAGAGCAGGGGGTCACCAACCTTAAGAGCCGAGGTGGCGCAGCGGTTAGAGGCAGGTACTGCAGGCCACTTTAGCTGACTGTGATCCGCAGGTCAGCGGTTCAAATCTCACCGGCTCAAGGTCGACTCAGCCTTCCATCCTTCCGAGGTAGGTAAAATGAGGACCCAGATTGTTAGGGGCAATGTAAATATATACATTGCTTACTGGTGTAAACCGCTTAGAGTGCTTGCACTGTGAGGCGGTATATAAATCTCACAAAATAAATAAATAAATAAATAAAATAAACACTCAAAGAGCCATTTGAATCAGTTTCCCACAGAAAAGAAAACACCGGGAGCCACAAAACCTACCAGTAGTTGAAAAGCTCAATAAATCGTGGGGGGGGGGGGATCGCACAATGGCAGTTGTGCGAGCCGAGGTGGAGCAGTGGTTAAATGCAGCTACTGCAGGGTACTCCAGCTGACTGCTAGTTCAGCGGTTCAGCTGTTCAAATCTCACCAGGCTCAAGGTTGACTCAGCCTTCCATCCTTCTGAGGTGGGTAAAATGAGAACCCAGATTGTTGGGGGCAATATGCTGAACTCTGTAAACCGCTTAGAGAGGGCTGTAAAGCACTATGAAGCGGTGTATAAGTCTAAGTGCTATTGCTATAGTTGTGACACATATTTTGAGTGACAGGAAAGCGCAGCAGAGGGATAAAAAAGCCACATGCGAGCAGCCTTCTGCTGTGGCCTTCCAATTTCTAGTCTGGTGTCTTAACCAGGAGACCAAAAGTCTCCAAACTTGATAACTTTTAAGACTTGTGGACTTCAACTCCCAGAATTCCTCAGCCAGCATTTCAGACTTGGGGACTTCAACTCCCCCAGAATTCCTCAACCAGCATTTAAGACTTGTGGACTTCAACTCCCAGAATTCCTCAACCAGCACGGCTGGCTGAGGAATTCTGGGAGTTGAAGTCCACAAGTCTTAAAAGTGGCTAAATTTGGAGACCCCTGCACTAGATCACCCTGGCTCTCTCAGAAGCTAAATTGGGAAACAAACCAAAAAACTCGTCTCTGAAGAAAACCATGGAAAACCACAGGGAAGTGCCCCTAGGAGATCACTGGAAGCCAAGGGAAGATTTTATCCTGGACCGGGTTAATGACACCGCTTCCCCCACCTCAGCCTAGCTAAGTACACATGCACGATCAGTTGACATAAGAGCAGTTGTTCCAACTTTGTCCTGGACCTGTTTATTATTATAACAGGCTGTGCCGGATCTGGAGCCAGGCGATCCGGAATGGGCGAAGAAGATTAACAGATTAACAGAGTTGGAAGGGACCTTGTAGGTCATCTAGTCCAACCCCGCCTCAAGCAGGAGACCCTGCCTACACCATTTCTTACAAACGGCAGTCCAATCTCTTTTTGAAAGTCTCAAGCGTTGAAGCTCCCAACAAATACCCAGCTGCTGTGGCCTAGAGGTGGAGCTCTTGCCTCACAATCAGCAGGTTGTGAGTTCGATCCTAGGTAGAGGCAGATGTAAGGGTCTCCTGCTTGGGCAGGGGGTTGGACTAGATGACCTGCAAGGTCCCTTCCAACTCTGTTAATCTAAACTTCCGAAGGCGAAAGCTGTTCCACCGGTTGATCCGCTCTCACTGTCAAGTTCCTCCTGATTTCCAAGTTGAATCATCTCTCCTTGATCAGTTTCCTCCATCAACATCTTACGAGGCAAATCAATGGTTTATTCCAGAATCCAGTGCTGGGGATAATGGGATATATATATATAAGAACAGCGGGCTCGAATCCAAGAACGACGATCACGAGCGATTCTCCTTTTAAGGAGGCTATTCAAGGAAAGTTTCTCTACGGGTTCTTTGCCTGCATTCACACGGTCGCTCAATAACACGGAGGGAGGGGGGGAGACCTGAATAAATTCCGGCCGGCCAAACGAGGGGCTGCAAACCCCACGACGCCCAGAAAGCGCTTACCGGAGGAGCCCCCCAGCAGGAGCAACACCAGCAACTCCAGGGACGCCCGGCCAAGCCCCATCGCCTTCCCACGCGTGGATTTCTCCTTCTGCTTCGGAGGACTCCGGGGAAGAGACTGAGAGAGGTGTGGTGAGGAAGAAAAAGTCTTACACCGTTGGAAACCGAAGTTGCTGCGCCCTCGAGCATTCAGTGGACGGGGAGAGTCCGATTTCCGCTTGTGTAAACGGAGAAACGAAAGCTAAAGCGACTCTAGTGGGGGTGGGGAAAAACGAAAAAGAAAAAACCCGCAGGGCTTGCAAAGGAAGAAATGCGGGGAGGGGGAAAACCCTCCCGGGCTTGCAAAAGGGGGAAAGGAGGGGGCGCTAGGAAAGACGGTGGGAGGCTGCCTCATCTTCTGAGTCCTGGCACAGAGCCCCCCCCCCCAAGGCCAGCCCTTCTCTCTCAGCCCTAAGAAGCAGGCAATGGCAAAGCGCTTCTGATGAGCGCTTATGGCATCTCTGGCCCCCTACACAAATGGATAACTGCATTCCTGTCAAACAGACAACAAGTGGTTAAAATAGGATCATCTCTATCAAACCCTGTACCTGTTAACAGCGGTGTTCCCCAAGGAAGCGTTTTAGGACCTATTCTCTTCATTCTTTACATAAATGACATTTGTGATATTATACAAAGCAACTGCATCCTCTTCGCAGATGACGTAAAACTATTCAACACCACAGATAATACTACAACCCTTCAAAAAGACCTTGACTATATATCTGAATGGTCAAACAAGTGGCAACTACCAATCTCTTATCAACAAATGCTCAGTTTTACACATTGGCAAAAATAATCAAAACACTAAATACAAACTTGATCATGACCTTGATGATGATCCTCACTCAGTAAAGGACCTCGGAGTACTCATCTCTAACGATCTAAGTGCCAGAGCCCACTGCAACTACATAGCAAAGAAGGCATTAAGAGTGGTTAACCTAATCTTGCGCAGCTTCTTCTCAGGTAACATTGTACTCTTAACCAGAGCATACAAAACATTTGCTAGACCGATCCTTGAATACAGCTCATCAGTCTGGAACCCACACTACATATCAGACATTAACACAATTGAGAATGTCCAGCGATACTTCACAAGAAGAGTATTACATTCCTCTGGTCACAACAGAATTCCTTATGAAACCAGACTTGAAATTTGGGGACTTCAAAATTTAGAACTCCGCCGCCTTCGATCTGACCTAAGTGTAGCTCACAAAATTATCCGCCTCATTGTCCTACCCGTTAACGACTATTTCAGCTTCAACCGTAATAATACACGAGCTCACAACAGATACAAACTTAATGTAAACCGCTCCAGACTTGATTGCAAAATATTTGACTTCAACAACAGAGTTGTCAACGCCTGGAACACTTTACCTGACTCAGTAGTTTCTTCCCCAAACCCCAAAAACTTCAACCTCTTATTATCTACCATTGACCTCACCCCATTCCTAAGAGGTCAGTAAGGGGCGTACATAAGCGCACAATCGTGCCTACCGTTCCTGTCCTATGTACCCATATAATCATACCTCTTTTACTCTTATTCATGCTTGTAATATTACATATATATATTCAATCATGTTTCACTGTTTGTACTTTGCTTATAATCATATATGCTTGACAAAATAAACACATTCAAATTCAAACACCGCCCTAGTGTTGCGGAAGAGGAAGTGACACTAGCCAGTGAGGAGGAAGAGAAGCCTTTTATTATCTGCGCAGATAAGGTTCAGACATTTTGAAATGCTGAACTGAGCGGTTTTCTTATCAGAAAAGCAAGATATTTAAAGACTTTTTCCACAGTTACAAAAGACAGAAGGGGCTGGCTTGACATTATAGATCAGCCTTTTACCGTAATAAGGAGTTACACCTCTTTCCTTTTGACAGGTATGCATGCTTCTCCATAAGTTTTATGTTAACTGTCAAAATACCTTTAAATTTCTCCATGTTTCCTGTGTCTGTTTGTGGTCAGCCTGTAGCCGGCCAAATCTTAGGAAAGCCTAGCAACTTCCTCTTTGTGTTTTTCTCCAGAGCAAAGGGCCTTTTTACTTCTTTAATGTTAGTGCTAGGAAGAGCCCCTTACGGGTCATCTAGTCCAACCCCGTTTATAGCCTATTGTTTAACTTAATGACTTTGCTTTATTTTACGTCCTGCTTCACCAGGGGCTAGCCCAGGCAGTCGCCAGCGTTGGAAGAAATGTCCATCTGGGTTCAGTTCCAAGTGGGAGAAAGAGACTGGAAACATGGAGACTGCTTGGAAGGATGGTGTAGGACAGTGATGGCGAAACTTTTTTCCCCCTCGGGTGCTGAAAGTGTGTGTCGCAGAGGGGAAATTCAAAAAATTTCCCTACCGGTTCAGTGAGCATGGCTTGGTGGGCGTGGCAGAACCCCTGTACTGAGTGCACGGTCTACATGGAGGAAGTTATGTGGTGGCGTACCTGAAGGTCCTGGCTGGGGCCTGGGTCTTTTCAAGATTTTTATAAGTGACTTAGACCAAAATGGGATGCTTGGCACATTTGCTTCTGAATGTTCCATAACGTTTGTTTCTGAGTTGCAGTGACACTCCTGGATGAGTCTAGGGGGAACCCAAAGTCTCCCCCCAAAAAGATTCCCCATATCAAATACAAGTAGTCCTCGACTTTTGACCTCAATTGAGCCCAACATTTCTTTTTTTTATAAAGTTTTTTTTATTTTTTTCCATTATACATACATAAAAAACATTCTTTTTCCATCCGCCCAACATTTCTGTTGTTATGCAAAACAGTTGAGCCGAGGTGGCGCAGTGGTTAAATGCAGCTATTGCAGGCTGCTAGTTCAGCAGTTCAGCAGTTCAAATCTCACCAGGCTCAAGGTTGACTCAGCCTTCCATCCTTCTGAGGTGGGTAAAATGAGGACCCAGATTGTTGGGGGCAATATGCTGAACTCTGTAAACCGCTTAGAGAGGGCTGTAAAGCACTATGAAGCGGTATATAAGTCTAAGTGCTATTGCTATTGCTATTTGTTAAGTGAGTTTTGCTCCGTTTTATGACCTTTCTCGTCCCAGTTGTTAAGTGAATCACTGTGGTTGTTAAGTTAGTAACACGGTTGTTAATCTGGCTTCCCCATTGACGTTGCTTCTCAGAAAGGGGATCACATGACCTTGGGACACTGCAATAGTCATAAATATGAGTCAGTTGCCGAGTGTTTGAATGTTGATCACGTGACCATGGGGATTCGGCAATGGACGTAAGTGTGAAAAAAGGTCGTAAGTCACTTGTTCCAGTGCCTTTGAATGGTCACTAAGTGAACTGTTACTACGGTCACTAAATGAAGTTTGAACGGTCACTAAATGAACTGTTGTAAGTCGAGGACTACCTGCATCAAGGTCCTCACCCCTCTTTCCCCCCCATCCATTTGCTTTCTTCGTGTGATTCCAATCAGTGGGGTTGACTACGTAGAGGGGGTGGCTAGTTGGGGGTATTTTCAACAAGACGTAACTATCCTAGTGACGTGTTCTCTGAGACAATGTGGTTATTTCCAGATTCTGCCTCCTCTCAGTTCCTCCTTGGAACTGTGAAAGGGATCTTGAAGTCTTAGTGGACAACCAATTAAACATGAGCCTTAGTGGACAACAAATTAAACATGAGCCAACAGTGTGCAGCAGCAGCCAAAAAAGCCAATGCAATCCTAAGCTGCATTAACAGAGGGATAGAATCAAGATCACATGAGGTATTAGTACCACTCTATAAAGCCTTAATAAGACCACACCTTGAATACTGTCTCCAGTTTTGGTCACCACACTATAAAAAAGATGTTGAGACTCTAGACAAAGTGCCTCATCTTCAGAGTCCGTATACAGCGCCTGGCAAAGAGCCCCCAAGGCCAGCCCTTCTCTCTCAGCCCTAAGAAGCAGGCAATGGCAAATCGCTTCTGAAACACCGTCCTAGGGGCTAGTCCAGGCAGTCGCCAGTGTTGGAAGAAATGTCCATCTGGGTTCAGTTCCAAGTGGGAGAAAGAGACTGGAAACATGGAGACTGCTTGGAAGGATGGTGTAGGACAGTGATGGCGAAACTTTTTTCCCTCGGATGCCGAAAATGTGTGTGCGCACCAGAGGTGAAATTCAAAAATTTTCCCTACCCGTTCTGTGGGCTTGGAAGGGGAAGGATATCGCAAAATATCCATTCCCTCCTCACTCTGGGGCCAGCCAGAGGTGGTATTTGCCAGTTCTCTGAACTACTCAAAATTTCCGCTACCGGTTCTCCAGAACCTGTCAGAACCTGCTGGATTTCACCTCTGGGTGTGCGTGCGCTAGCGCGTGTGCATGCCCACACCCATAATTCAATGCCCCCCACGTGTCCTGCCCCCTGCACATGTGCACTGGACCCCCCCACGCGCTCCCCCATGCATGCACACACGACACCCCCCCATTCCCCGTTTTGGGCCTAGCAGGCCTTCTTGAAGCCTCCGGAGGCTGGAAATGGCCCGTTTCCCGACTTCCGGTAAGCCCGTTTTTCGCCTTCTCCAGGCTTCAGAGGCTTTCCTGAAGCCTGGGGAGGGCGAAAATGCCTCCCCCCCCCCGGAGGCCCTCTGGAGGCTGGAAACGTTACCCGACTTCCAGTGGGCCCGGTAGGCCCGTTTTTCACCTTCTCCAGCTCCAGAGGCTTTCTTGAAGCCTGGGGAGGGCGAAAATGGCCTCCCCCACCTCCCAAAGGCCTTCCACAGACCGGAAACACTCTCCCAGAGCCTCCGTGTGAGCCCTGTACTTAACCTGGCATCCAAAACGGGCCGTGTGGAGACTCCTGGGGAGGAAGGGCTGCATGGGCGGAGCCAGCCAAAAATCTGCTGGCCAGCATGCATTTGAGTGCTGGAGCTAAGCTAGGGCAATGGCTCACGTGCCCGCAGATATGGCTCCACTTGCCATAGGTTTGCTATCACCGATGTAAGTAGTTAGCACCCACCCCTCTCCTAGAAGAATGAAATATTCTAGGAAACATTAAAAAAGCAGAGTATTATACTTCCCTGGATGAGAAAAGGAGAAACATGCTCTTGGAAAGCAGCCCCCACCTTTGTTAATAGCCCCAGGAGGACTGGGCCAACTTATCTACTACACAAAAGACTTCAGCTCCAGGGTGATAGGATTAGCCCTCACTCAAGAACCAAACCAGGACAAAGCCATTAAGCCATAATAGGAATTGCCCAAAACCCCTTCATTGAATCACCCAGCAAGATCCAACCAAGCCTGGGACACAGACAACCTCAGCTATGACTGCATAGCCCCATGGGAGTTTGACTGCAACCAATAGGATAAGCTCAAATTCAAAGCCCAATAGAGGGTATAAAACTCTCTCTCTCTCTCTCTCTCTCTCTCTCTCTCTCTCTCTCTCTCTCTCTCTCTCTCTCTCCCCCGCCCCCCCCCCCACTCTCTCTCCAGGCTCCAGAGGCCCTCTGGAGGTCGTACCCGAACTTCCGGTAGGCCCGCTTTTTGCCCTCACTGAGCCTCTGTTCACACCCTGCACTTACCTGCATCCAAGGCTGCATGGGGACTCCTGGGAGGGGTGGTGTGGGCAGGGCAGGGCAGGGCCAGCTGGGAGTGGGATTTGGGGGTTCTCCAAACTGCACAGAATCTTAGCTAGAGGTTCTCCCGAACCCCTGCGAACCCCCAGCAGCCCACCCCTGAGAAGAACCATATTGACAAAGAACATAAAACAGCTCATCGTTACAAAGAAGAGTGGGTTCATCCTTCCAAAATTGCATAACAACTATTTTGACATGTGATTTTTGACTACTGCATGGTTGCAGGGTTTTTTTTCAAGGAGACTTAACTGTCTTAGCCAGGTGTCTAGTCAATGAGACAACACGGTCTTTTTCAGATTCTGTCTCCCTTCAGTTCCACCTCAGGGTGTTACTCTCTGTTTCATTTGATTAGGTTGCCCTTGCCAACTCATTTTCTTATTTCTCAGCAAATGATCTCACAACCTTTTTTACTCAGTATTACTGCAAATCATTCTGTTGCATTGAGATCCAGCAATGTGCAGCCGCCGCCGAAAAAAAGGCCTACACAGTCCTAGGCTGCGTTAACAGATGGATAGACTGAAGATCACATGAAGTGTTAACACCACTTTGTGATGCCTTGATTAGGCCACACTTGGAATACTGCATTCAGTTTTGGTCGCCATGATGTAGAAAGGATGTTGAGACTCTGGAAAGAGTGCAGAGAAAAGCAACAAAGATGATTAGGGGACTGGAGGCTAAAACATATGAAGAACGGTTGCAGGAACTGGGTCTGTCTAGTTTAATGAAAAGAAGGACTAGGGGTGACATGATGGCAGTGTTCCAATATCTCAGGGGTTGCCACAAAGATGAGGGAGTTAAGCTATTCTCCAAAACACCTGAGGGTAGGACAAGAAGCAATGGATGGAAACTAATCAAGAAGAGAAGTGTTAAGACTCTGTCCAAACGGTTGGGTTGGCAATATATAAACAAGCCAACATTGTATGTTTCTAAGTATTGATGTAATATAGCTTTAAATGTATTGGTATGTTCTGATTGGCTGTAGTATTGCAAGTTGCCATAAGAGGGAGCTGGAGATCATGGCTTACTCTCTCTGATGTTTCATTCTGTATTGACTCTCTGACTTGATAGTGATCTCTGTGTTATGTTCTGTTACTCTCTCTGATATTCTGATGTGTTTGTAAGCTGTAATATCTTTATTGAATGTGTATGACAAAGACAAGCTGGTAAGAAGAATTTGTACTTCTAGATATTGACTGATTTGAACGTGTATGACCTGGACTGTTTATTTGGACTGTGCTATTTCTAAAAGTAAACACTATATGCACTTTAATGTATCTGTGTGTGTGACTGGATAATTACTCATATCAACTGCAATATCCCGTTTCTATGTGCATGTCCTTGATAACTCAAGGGTTGCTCTGCATACACCTTAACAAGAAGCAACCTGGAACTAAGGGGAAATTTCCTGACAGTTGGAACAATTAATCAATGGAACAGCTTGCCTCCAGAAGTCTGTAGAGAATCTCAGTCATCCAGGTCATGGTTGTTCCAAAGTTGCTTTTTCAGAAGGCAACTGGACTTCCTTGTTTTTCTTTTGAAGACATTTCGCTTCTCATCCAAGAAGCTTCTTCAGCTCTGACAGTCTTCAGAAAAAGAAAAACAAGAAAGTCCAATTGCCTCCTGAAAAAGCACCTTTGGGACTTGCTTCCAGAAGTTGTGAATGCTCCAACACTGTAGGTTCAGAAGAAGAGATTGGACAACCATTTGTCTGAAATGGTATAGGGCAATGATGGCGAACCTTTTTTTGCTTGGGTGCCAAAAGGGTGCGCGCGTGCAAGATAGCGTGTGCGCATGTGCCCACACCCATAATGCAATGGCCTCCCCTCTGTGCATGTGTGCTGCCCCCTCCATGCGCACAATCCCCCCGTGCTTCGTCCCGCGCATGCGCACAGGCCTCACTGAAGCCTCCGTACTTCCGGTAGGTCCGTTTTTTTGCTCTCCCCAGGGTTCAGGAAAGCCTCCTGAAGCCTGGGGAGAGTGAAAAATGGTCAAACGGGCCAACCGGAAGTTTGGAAACGAAATTCCAATTGGGCCGTTGGGCCGTTTTTCACCATCCCCAGGCTTCAGGAAGCTTGCCTGAACCCTGGGGACGGCAAAAGAATAAAGAATAGAATAGAATAGAATAAAGAATAGAATAGAATAGAATAGAATAGAATAGAATAGAATAGAATAGAATAGAATAGAATAGAATAGAATAGAATAAAGAATAGAATAGAATAGAATGGAATGGAATGGAATGGAATAGAATAGAATAGAATAGAATAGAATAGAATAGAATAGAATAGAATAGAATAGAATAGAATAGAATAGAATAGAAAATAGAATAGAGAATAGAATAGAATAGAATAGAATAGAATAGAATAGAATAGAATAGAATAGAATAGAATAGAATAAAGAATAGAATAGAATGGAATGGAATAGAATAGGTTTTATAGATAGTCCTCGACTTACAACAGTTCATTTAGGGACTGTTTGAAGTTACAACATCACTGAAAAAAGTGACACAACCATTTTTCACACTTACAACCGTTGCAATATCACCGTGATCACGTGATCAAAGTGCAGATGCTTAGCAACTGGCTCATATTTATGACTGTCCCAAGGTCATGTGATCCCCTTTTGCGACCTTCTGAGAAGTAAAGTCAATGGGGAATCCAGATTCACTTAACAACCGTGTTACTAACTTTACCAACTGCAGTGATTCACTAAACAACTGTGGCAAGAAAGGTCGTAAAATGGGGGCAAAACTCACTTAACAACTGTTGCTTAGCAAGAGGAATTTTGGGTTCAGTTGTGGTCATAGATTGAGGACTATCTACATATATTGAGAGCCAGTTACAACAGTCTGCATGTGTGTGTGTGTGTGTGTGTGTGTGTGTGTGTGTGTGTGTGTGTGTGTGTGTGTGTATGAATATGTACGTGTATGTATATATAGAGATATGGATGGATGGATGGATGGATGGATGGATGGATGGAGAGATACAGTAGAGATACATAAAGGTATCTGAGGTGGGGGAAGGGAGAGAGGGAGAGAGAAAAAGAATTATAAGATGAATAAGAAACATAAAAGTACAAGAACATTAATTCATTAACCAGGCATTTCCTCTGAATCATGCTTGCTCACTTTCTGATAACGCAGGGAGATTTATTAGCAAACACTGAAGTGACTTTCCACTGCCGCCTTCTCAATTTTCAAATATTTCTCAGTCTAACCTCCACTCCAGTTTCTCCTGTTGGCCTCCCATCCTGCCTGACTGTCTGCTTAGCTTTTTGAGGCGGATCAAGATAATGTATGTGATGCTACGTAGCCAGGTCCTTTTGTAAAAGGGGATAAAACCCAGGGGTGGGCTTCAAAAATTTTAGCAAGGGGTTCTCTGCCCTTCTCTGGTTGCTGGGTGGGCGTGGCCATGGTGGGTGTGGCCTAGTCAGCCTCCTGCACCACGGCGGGGGGGGGATTGCCCTCCCCAGGCTCCGGAGGCTTTTTTCGAGCCTCCGGGAGGGCGAAAACAGCCTCCCCAGGCTCTGGAGGCCCTCTGGAGGCCAGACCCGAACTTCCGGTAGGCCCGTTTTTTGCCCTCCCTGAGCCTCCCCATGCGCCCTGCACTTACCTGCATCCAAAACAGGCTGCATGGGGACTCCTGAGAGGGGTGGGGTGGGCAAGGCAGGGCCAGCCAGGAGTGGGATTTGGGGGTTCTCTGAACTGCACAGAATCTTAGCTAGAGGTTCTCCTGAACCCCTGTGAACCGCCAGCAGCCCACCCCTGGTTAGAGGGACATGACGAGGAGCCAGAAGGTGGTCTTTTCAAGGAGAGTTAACTGTCTTAGCCAGGTGTTTAGTCAATGAGACAACGGAGTCTTTTTCAGATTCTGTCTCCTTTCAGTTCTTCCTCAAGGTGTTGCTTTCTGTTTCATTTGAACAGGTTGTCCTTGCCAACTCATTTTCTTATTTCTCAGCAAATGATCTCACAACCCTTTTTACTCAGTATTAGTGCGAATCATTCTGTTGCATTGAGATCCAGCAATGTGCAGCCGCTGCCAAAAAGCCAAGTCCTAGGCTGCGTTAACAGATGGATAGACTGAAGATCACATGAAGTGTTAACACCACTTTGTGATGCCTTGGTAAGGCCACACTTGGAATACTGCATCCAGTTTTGGTCGCCACAATGTAAAAAATGATGTTGAGACTCTAGAAAGAGTGCAGAGAAAAGCAACAAAGATGATTAGGGGACTGGTGGCGCAGCGGTTAGAGGCAGGTACTGCAGGCCACTTTAGCTGACACTGGTCCGCAGGTCAGCGGTTCAAATCTCACCGGCTCAAGGTTGACTCAGCCTTCCATCCTTCCGAGGTAGGTAAAATGAGGACCCAGATTGTTGGGGGCAATATAAATATACATTGCTTACTGGTGTAAACCGCTTAGAGAGTGCTTGCACTGTGAGGCGGTATATAAATCTCACAAATAAATAAATAAATAAATAAAAAACATATGAAGAACGGTTGCAGGAATTGGGTTTGTCTAGTTCAGGGGTTGGAAATTGCGGCTCGCGAGCCACAAGCGGCTCTTTGGGCCCTCTGCCACGGCTCCCTGTCCCATCACTGACTGCCCTGCCCCTCGCCCTCCCTTCCCTTCCCTAGCCCAGGGGCTCTTCCTAGTTTCCAAGAGGACTACAGGGGAAGGAGGTCAAATGTCGCGTCCTCCGGCATCCGGAACCCTCCACGCCGCTCCAACCCCCCCTCCCGCCCGCCTGTCTCTAGCCTTTGAAGGGGAGAAGGAGGGCACCCGCTGGGGGGTGGGGGCTGTAGGACAAGCTACAGGGCTCATCTCCCCGTCTCACAAGGATTGGATGGTTCGTTTGCTCGCTCTAGCTGGGGAGGCGGGGGTTAAGCCAAGCGTCTGAACGCCTCCCCCGCAAGAAAGGAATCATCTCCCCATCCGGAGCAGCCTCGCACACCAGAAGCATTGAGGAGGGGCAGCAGCGGCTGGTGTTGGCAGAGCCCCCTGCCTCCATCTGCCCTCACGCGCCAGGATTTTCCTTGTGGCACGCAGATTCCGCCTCCCCCCCAGCCCGAATCATGCACGCACCTCACACCCCCACCCCAGCTGCACCTGAGGAGAGGGGGGAAAGCCAAGCAGAGCCCCTCTCCTTCCCACGCAAAGCTCCTTAAAGCAGAGAAGAATCCCGGCCGGATAGCTAGATAGCTATGGATGGAGAGATAGAGAGATAAAGAGATGGAAAGGAAGAGATGAGAGGGAGAGATGAGAGTGGGAGAGGGAGGGGGAGGGGGAGAGAGTAGGTAGGTAGGTAGGTAGGTAGGTAGGTAGGTAGGTAGGTAGGTAGGTAGGTAGGTAGGTAGATAGATAGATAGATAGATAGATAGATAGATAGATAGATAGATAGATAGATAGATAGATAGATAGATAGATAGATAGATATTCTCTTTGAAAATAAACACACCCATGTCCTCATTTGAAACACTCCCATTTCGTACTGAAATCTGTGCATGGAACATTTCTCAAAATTTAAGAGAAAACTTTTATAAAATGTTTTATAGATGGCATTTAGACCCAAAAAAACTAGCTTGTATGTATCCAAATTTACAGCCAAAATGTTGGAGATGTGAATCCGAGAATGCTACATACTTTCATATATGGTGGACTTGTAAAAAAATTAAGGCTTTTTGGATAAAAATTTGGTGGATCATACAAAATATTTTAAAGAAAAAGATCAAGTTCACACCTCAGGTTTTTTTGCTGGGAATAATTACGGACTGTTCTGTTATAAAGACTAAGTTGATTTTGAACTTTATAACTGCTGCCAGATTACTGGTGGCACAATATTGGAAGAAGGAAGATATACCTACAACTGAAGAATGGACGGTAAAAGTGACACATCTTGCTGAAATGGCCAAGATTTCATCTTATCTTAAGGATCATTCAAATGAAAGATATATATTGGAATGGAGTAGGTGGACTGAATATATTCAGAAAAAGTATCAGATTAAGATAACCCAAATAGTTTAATAGTTATTTGTTTGAGAAATTTTAGATTATACTTTCAAGCTCATGGAGTTACATAGAGTTAAGAATGGATAAGGTATTCCTGAACTAACAATTTGTTTTAGTATTTTATAGCTTTATACTTTTTGTTTTGAAATTATACCTTGTGTTTTTTCTGGGAAGTCCGGGGGGGGGGGTGAGTGGGTGGGTGAGTAGGGGGGGAAGGGTGGAGGGTGGAAAAGGGGAGGGGGGGAGAAAAGATAAAAATGTATGTACTCTGTACTCTTAAAACTTTTTAATAAAAAAAACAATAAAATTGCAAAAGTAAAAAAATAAACTGTATTTTGGTATTAAACTGGAGAGACAAAGAAGATGCAACAATAAATAATACGTGTACAAAAGGAACATTTCTCTTTCTTGCTTTCTTGCGCACAGACAGCCCGGTCATGTCTCTTTATACGTCCACGGCCGCCTCCTTCTGCGCGAGCGAAGAGACACTCAGAAGTCTTTTGGGGGTGACTTTGTCCTCTGTCTCTTTGGACAAATCCCCCCCCCCCAATTTGACCTGGCCTTGGTCCACAGGAGCGAGTGCGAATTCCAATATCTCAGTATTCCAATATCTCAGGGGTTGCTACAAAGAAGAGGGAGTCAACCTATTCTCCAAAGTACCAGGACAAGAAGCAACGGAGGCTAACATTCCCTCCCTCTGCTCGTAAGGCCCACAGGAGCAAACAGCACAGGCATGCCGCTTTGCATGCTGGGAAATGTAGTCCGAGCTTAGTTCGGGACTGGGAGGCTTGCTCCGTGCTCAGCGTTCGCTCTGCTTGGTGACAAAGGCACCACTCGCAAAGAAAAGATGAAATAAAGCAAGGGGCTGTGGCGTGGGGAGCATGCATGAAGTTTGCATCGAAGCGATTCCCATTTCCTGAGTCCAAACCTCGTCTTTTAATAAGCGGAATCTCTAATGCAGTGTTTCCCAACCTTGGCAACTTGAAGATATCTGGACTTCAACTCCCAGAATTCCCCAGCCAGCGAATGCTGGCTGGGGAATTCTGGGAGTTGAAGTCCAGATATCTTCAAGTTGCCAAGGTTGGGAAACACTGCTCTAATGTCTATGGAGATTTTCAGTCATCCAGGTTATGCTTTTCCAAAAGGCAACAGGACTTTCTTGGGTTTTCTTGGAAAACATTTCACTTTCATCCAAGAAGCTTCTTCAGTTGAAAAGAGGAGGGAGGGAGGGAAAGAGTGAAGGAGTGAAGGAAGGAAGGAACTTTGGGAATTGCTGGCGGTTTTGATTCTTTGGATCCATCTGCAGCCAGATATCTTCCAATTCATTTGGAAGATTTTCTGCTTGTTCAAAAGTGGCACTTGCTAGAGATCAGGAGGTCTTCTGCCAGGAAACAGTGGAGGATTTTGCTTCATTCTGATGTTTCTCTGATTAGCTCTCGCCCTGATAGCTTTATGCTACATCTGAGCCCAATCCATCAACGTTTGTCAGAAACAAGGCAAGGCTTGATTTTAAATCTACACTGGGAGGGGGCTCACAGAGTGAGGGCAACCTGTCTAGAACTGGGCCGCTAAGGGACATGGGTGTTTTGTAACAGTGAGGAGCATAATGAAATGCCCACAATTTGGCTTGCAAATTGAATTTTGCAGAGGCACCTCTGCTGACAGTCCTGTGACTGAGATCAAATAGCCTGCAAGGCCAAATCACAGCTGGCCTGATTAAGATGAGATCGCACTGATGCTGTTATCTAGTTGGATAATTAAACGTCTGCAAGAAAACAAACTTTAGAGAGCACCAAGGACCGCTCAGAGAAGAGACAAAGATGCATCTTAATCACTGTATTTATTTTAAACACCATTTAAAACAATTGTTTAAAACTTATTTTTTGGATATTTGTTTCATTAACTGCAGGGGACTTTCCAAACGGAAACACCAGTTTCAGTATATTACAATTACTGAAGCAAAACAAACATCAAAACTGCTTTGTGACGCATTTCATATATGAACTGCATGCCCAAGAAAGATCAATGTTTGTAATGTTATCTGTCAAAGGGGGAGAGAGAGACAGAGATACAGAGAGATACAGGGAGAGGGGGAGAGGGGGAGAGAAAGATAGAGATACAGAGAGAGGGGAGAGAGAGGGGAGAGACAGAGAGAGGAAGGGAGGGTGGGAGGGAGAGAGATACAGAGAGAGGGGGGGAGAGACAGAGAGACAGAGATACAAAGAGGGGGAGAGAGAGACAGAGAGAGGGAGGAGATAGAGAGGGAAAGGGGGAGAGTGCCATAGAGAGATGCAGAGAGGGGGAGAGAGGAGAGAGATACAGAAAGAGGGGGGAGATAGAGAGGAAGGGGGAGAGAGATATAAAGACAGAGGGGGGAGAGACATAGATAGAAGGGGAGAGAGAGAGAGAGAGAGAAAAGGGTTTTGTAGTTCTCTGCCCTAATGACCAGCTGGGTAGACTTGGCTAGGGGGGGTCATGTGACTGGGTGGGAGTGAGTGATGTTGAGTTGGCCACGCCCACCCAGGTTTTGTGGCTCCCGGTGGTTTTTTTCCTCTGGGAAACAGGTCCAAATGGCTCTTTGAGTGTTTAAGTTTGCCGACCCCTGGTCTAGTTTAACAAAAAGAAGGACCAGGGGTGACATGATAGCAGTGTTCCAATATCTCAGGGACTGCCACAAAGAAGAGGGAGTCAAACTATTGGACAAGAAGGACAAGAAGCAATGGATGGAAACTAATCAAGGAGAGAAGCAACCTGCAACTATGGAGAAATTTCCTGACAGTTGGGAACAATTAATCAATGGAACAGCTTGCCTCCTATAGAAGTCTGTAGAGAGTCTCAGTCATCCAGGTCATGGTTGTTCCAAAGTTGCTTTTTCAGAAGGCAACTGGACTTCCTTGTTTTTCTTTTGAAGACGTTTCGCTTCTCATCCAAGAAGCTTCTTCAGCTCTGACAGTCTTCAGAAAAAGAAAAACAAGAAAGTCCAGTTGCCTCCTGAAAAAGCACCTTTGGGACTTGCTTCCAGAAGTTGTGAATGCTCCAACACTGTAGGTTCAGAAGAAGAGATTGGACAACCATTTGTCTGAAATGGTATATAGGGTTTCCTGCTTGAACAGGGGGTTGGACTAGAAGACCTCCAAGGTCCCTTCCAACTCGGTTGTTCTATTCGGTTCTGTTCTGTTCCGTTCCGTTTGTCAATGATTTCTTGGGGACACAGTTTCTACCATCATTACTGGCACTGCAGGAGTTGTCTGTGGTGTTTGAACCCCGGAATAATTGAGTTTTATTATCTATGTTCGGTTCTCTAGGCCACGGGTGTCAAACTTGTGGCGTCACGTTGCCGTCATGTGATGTTTTTCCCTTTCCTGGAGCTGGGGTGGGCGTGGCACGGGATGCATCCGGCCCACGGGCCGCCAGTTTGACACCCTGCTCTAGGTGTTGACAGGCTTTTTGTCACAATCCATCCTTGTCTGGTTGTGTGAAGGGGGTCATTGTCCGCAGCCCTTCCCGTTTTTCCCCTGGGGATTTTCTCTCAGGTTACTTGCAGTTCTGCTTTGATGCACTTTGTGTACTTTGTGTACTTTGGCTTTTGCTTCCCCACTTTGTTTATTACACTTGCACTTTTTGCACTTATACCAATAATATGTAGACATACAGAATAACAGAGTTGAATGGGACCTTGGAGGTCTTCCAGTCCAACCCCCTGCTCAGGCAGGAAACCCTATACCCGTGATGGCGAACCTATGGCACACATGCCACAGGTGGCACGCATAGCCCTCTCTGCGGGCACGCCAGCCATCGCCCCAGCCCAGCTCCACCATGCATGCGTGCACGCCTCCCGCCAGCCAGCTGGTCTTCGGGTCTCTGCCGCGCATGCGTGGGGGGGCGGGGCCTTCCCCAATCTCCGCAGTTTCTCCCCCCCCCCCAGCGCACCTTAGATTTCTCCTGCATTTCTGCCATGGAGAGGCACCTGCGGAGGGTGGAACCTGCGGAGATCGAGGAAGGCACGGGCGGCAAAAATGCAGGAGAAAGCTAGGGTGCACTGGGGGGAGAAACTGCAGAGATGGGGGAAGGCATGGGCAGCAGAAATGCAGGAGAAACAACCTGGAAGCCAAAACGGGTGTCGGGTGGGTGGGGCGCATGTGCGGGGGGCATGCACGGGGAACCGCATATGCATGCATGGGGGCAGGGCGCATGCGCGGGGGGAGCTCACATTGCATTTTGGGGATTGGGGCACGCGCAGGTGCATTCACGCGCGCTTGCGCTTTGGGGACTCGGCACCAAAAAGGTTAACCATCACTGCCCTATACTATTTCAGACAAATGGTTGTCCAATCTCCTCTTAAAAACTTCCAGCATTGGGGAATTCACAACTTCTGGAAGCAATTGGTTCCACTGATTAATTGTTCTCACTGTCAGGAAATATTTATCATGAAATTTATATGGAATGGAATGGAATGGAATGGAATGGAATAGGGAATATAATAGAATAGAATAGAATAGAATAAAGAATAGAATAGGAGAATGGAATGGAATAGGGAATATAATAGAATAGAATAAAGAATAGAATAGAATAGAAAATAGAATAGAAAATAGAATAGAATAGAATAGAATAGAAAATAGAATAAAGAATAGAATAGAATAAAGAATGGAATGGAATGGAATAGAAAATAGAATAGAATAGAATAGAATAAAGAATAGAATAGAATAGAATAAAGAATAGAATAGAAAATAGAATAGAAAATAGAATAGAATAGAAAACAGAATAGAATAGAATAAAGAATAGAATAGAATAGAATAGAATAGAATAGAATAGAATAGAATAGAAAATAGAATAGAATAGAATAGAAAATAGAATAGAATAGAATAAAGAATAAATTTTGGGTTCAGTTGTGGTCATAGACTGAGGACTATCTACATATATTGAGAGCCAGTTAACAACAGTCTGTGTGTGTGTGTGTGTGTGTGTGTGTGTGTGTGTGTGTGTGTGTGTGTGTGTGTGTGTGTGTGTGTGTGTGTGTGTGTATGAATATGTACGGTATATATAGAGATATAGAGATATAGATGGATGGATGGATGGAGAGATACAGTAGAGATATATAAAGGTATCTGAGGTGGGGAAAGGGAGAGAGGGAGAGAGAAAAAGAATTATAAGATGAATAAGAAACATAAAAGTACAAGAACATTAATTCATTAACCAGGCATTTCCTCTGAATCATGCTTGCTCACTTTCTGGTAACGCAGGGAGATTTATTAGCAAACACTGAAGTGACTTTCCACTGCCGCCTTCTCAATTTTCAAATATTTCTCAGTCTAACCTGCACTCCAGTTTCTCCTGTTGGCCTCCCATCCTGTCTGACACTCTGCTTAGCTTTTTGAGATGGATCAAGATAATGTATGTGATGCTACGTAGTCAGGTCCTTTTGTAAAAGGGGATAAAACCCAGGGGTGGGCTTCAAAAATTTTAGCAAGGGGTTCTCTGCCCTTCTCTGGTTGCTGGGTGGGCGTGGCCATGGTGGGTGTGGCCTAGTCGGCCTCCTGCACCACGGCGGGGAGGGGGGGCCTTTTGCCCTCCACAGGGTCCGGAGGCTTTTTTCGAGCCTCTGGGAGGGTGAAAACGGCCTCCCCAGGCTCCAGAGGCCCTCTGGAGGCCAGACCCGAACTTCCGGTAGGCCCGTTTTTTGCCCTCCCTGAGCCTCCCCGTGCACCCTGCACTTACCTGCATCCAAAACAGGCTGCATGGGGACTCCTGAGAGGGGTGGGGTGGGCAGGGCAGGGCCAGACAGGAGTGGGATTTGAGGGTTCTCTGAACTGCACAGAATCTTAGCTAGAGGTTCTCCTGAACCCCTGTGAACCCCCAGCAGCCCACCCTTGCCTTGCAGGGGGTCTTTTCAAGGAGACATAACTGTCTTAGCCAGGTGTCTAGTCAATGAGACAATGCAGTCTTTTTCAGATTCTGTCTTTCAGTTCCTCCTCAGGGTGTTGCTCTCTGTTTCATTTGAATAAGTTGTCCTTGCTAACTCATTTTCTTATTTCTCAGCAAATGATCTCACAACCCTTTTTACTCAGTATTAGTGCGAATCATTCTGTTGCATTGAGATCCAGCAATGTGCAGCAGCTGCCAAAAAAAGCCAACACAGTCCTAGGCTGCGTTAACAGATGGATAGACTGACGATTATATGAAGTGTTAACACTACTTTGTGATGCCTTGGTAAGGCCACACTTGGAATACTGCATTCAGTTTTGGTCGTCATGGTGTAAAAAAGATGTGGAGACTCTAGAAAGAGTGCAGAGAAAAGCAACAAAGATGATTAGGGAACTGGAGCTAAAACAGGAAGAACGGTTGCAGGAACTGGGTATGTCTAGTTTAATGAAAAGAAGGACTAGGGGAGACATGATAGCAGTGTTCCAATATCTTAGGGGTTGCCAGAAAGATGAAGGTGTCAAGCTATTCTCCAAAACACCTGAGGGTAGGACAAGAAGCAATGCATGGAAACTAATCAAGAAGAGAAGTGTTAAGACTCTGTCCAAACGGTTGGGTTGGCAATATATAAACAAGCCAACATTGTATGTTTGTAAGTATTGATGTAATATAGCTTTAAATGTATTTCTATGTTCTGATTGGCTGTAGTATTGCAAGTTGCCATAAGAGGGAGCTAGAGATCATGGCTTACTCTCTCTGATGTTTCATTCTGCATTGACTCTCTGACTTGATAGTGATCTCTGTGTTAAGGGGAAATTTCCTGACAGTTGGAACAATTAATCAATGGAACAGCTTGCCTCCAGAAGTCTGTAGAGAATCTCAGTCATCCAGGTCATGGTTGTTCCAAAGTTGCTTTTTCAGAAGGCAACTGGACTTCCTTGTTTTTCTTTTGAAGACGTTTCGCTTCTCATCCAAGAAGCTTCTTCAGCTCTGACAGTCTTCAGAAAAAGAAAAACAAGAAAGTCCAATTGCCTCCTGAAAAAGCACCTTTGGGACTTGCTTCCAGAAGTTGTGAATGCTCCAACACTGTAGGTTCAGAAGAAGAGATTGGACAACCATTTGTCTGAAATGGTATATAGGGTTTCCTGCTTGAACAGGGGGTTGGACTAGAAGACCTCCAAGGTCCCTTCCAACTCGGTTGTTCTATTTGGTTCTGTTCTGTTCTGTTCTGTTTGTCAATGATTTCTTGGGGACACAGTTTCCACCATCATTACTGGCACTGCAGGAGTTGTCTGTGGTGTTCGAGCCCCTGAATAATTGAGTTTTATTATCTACGTTCGGTTCTCTAGGCCACAGGTGTCAAACTCGTGGCGTCACGTTGCCGTCATGTGATGTTTTCCAATTTCCCGGAGCTGGGGTGGGCGTGGCACGGGATTCTTCCGGCCCACGGGCCACCAGTTTGACACCCTGCCCTAGGTGTTGACAGGCTTTTTGTTACAATCCATCCTTGTCTGGTTGTGTGAAGGGGGTCATTGTCCGCAGCCCTTCCCCTTCCCCCCCCCCCCGGGATTTTCTCTCAGGTTACTTGCAGTTCTGCTTTGATGCACTTTGTGTACTTTGTGTACTTTGGCTTTTGCTTCCCTAGTTTGTTTATTACACTTGCACTTTTTGCACTTATACCAATAATATGTAGACATACAGAATAACAGAGTTGGAAGGGACCTTGGAGGTCTTCCAGTCCAACCCTCTGCTCAGGCAGGAAACCCTAGACCCATGATGGCGAACCTATGGCACGCATGCCATAGGTGGCACGCAGAGCCCTCTCTGCGGGCACGCCAGCCATCGCCCCATCCCAGCTCCACCGTGCATGCGCGCATGCCTCCCGCCAGCCAGCTGGTCTTCGGGTCTCTGCCGCGCATGCGTGGGGGGGCGGGGCCTTCCCCAATCTCCGCAGTTTCTCTCCCCCCCAGCGCACCTTAGCTTTCTCCTGCATTTCTGCCATGGAGAGGCACCTGCGGAGGGTGGAACCTGCGGAGATCGAGGAAGGCACGGGCGGCAAAAATGCAGGAGAAACAACCTGGAAGCCAAAATGGGGGTCGGGTGGGTGGGGCGCATGCGCGGGAGGGCATGCACGGGGAACCGCACGTGCATGTGTAGGGGCAGGGCGCATGCGCGGGGGGAGCTCACATTGCATTTTGAGGATTGGGGCACGTGCAGGTGCATTTGCGCGTGCTTGCGCTTTGGGCACTCGGCACCAAAAAGGTTAACAATCACTGCCCTATACTATTTCAGACAAATGGTTGTTCAATCTCTTCTTAAAAACTTCCAGCGTTGGGGAATTCACAACTTCTGGAAGCAATTGGTTTCACTGATTAATTGTTCTCACTGTCAAGAAATATTTATCATGAAATTTATATAGAATGGAATGGAATGGAATGGAATAGAATAGGGAATAGAATAGAATAGAATAGAGAATAGAATAGAGAATGGAATGGAATAGAATAGAATAGAATAGAAAATAGAATAGAATAAAGAATAGAATAGAATAGAATAGAATAAAGAATAGAATAGAAAATAGAATAGAATAGAATAGAATAGAATAGAATAGAATAGAATAGAATAGAAAATAGAATAGAATGGAATGGAATGGAATGGAATAGAATAGAATAGAATAGAATAGAATAGAATAGAATAGAATAGAATAGAATAGAATAGAACAGAATAGAATGGAATAGAAAATAGAATAGAATAGAATAGAATAGAATAGAATAGAATAGAATAGAATAGAATAGAAAATAGAATAGAATAGAATAAAGAATAGAATAGAATAAAGAATAGAATGGAATGGAATGGAATAGAAAATAGAATAGAATAGAATAGAATAGAATGGAATGGAATGGAATGGAATGGAATAGAATAGAAAATAGAATAGAATAGAATAGAATAGAATAGAATAGAAAATAGAATAGAATAGAATGGAATGGAATGGAATGGAATGGAATGGAATGGAATAGAAAATAGAATAGAATAGAAAATAGAATAGAATAGAATAGAATAGAATAGAATAGAATAGAATAGAATAGAATGGAATGGAATGGAATGGAATGGAATGGAATGGAATGGAATAGAAAATAGAATAGAATAGAATAAAGAATAGAATAGAATAAAGAATAGAATGGAATGGAATGGAATGGAATAGAAAATAGAATAGAATAGAAAATAGAATAGAATAGAATAGAATAGAATAGAATAGAATAGAATGGAATGGAATGGAATGGAATAGAAAATAGAATAGAATAGAAAATAGAATAGAATAGAATAGAATAGAATGGAATGGAATGGAATAGAAAATAGAATAGAATAGAATAAAGAATAGAATAGAATAAAGAATAGAATGGAATGGAATGGAATCGAATAGAAAATAGAATAGAATAGAATAGAAAATAGAATAGAATAGAATAGAATAGAATAGAATGGAATGGAATGGAATGGAATAGAAAATAGAATAGAAAATAGAATAGAATAGAATAGAATAGAATAGAATAGAATAGAATAGAATAGAATAGAATAGAATGGAATGGAATGGAATGGAATAGAAAATAGAATAGAATAGAATAAAGAATAGAATAGAATAAAGAATAGAATGGAATGGAATGGAATAGAATAGGTTTTATAAATAGTCCTCGACTTACAACAGTTCATTTAGGGACTGTTTGAAGTTACAACACACTGAAAAAAGTGACACAACCATTTTTCACACTTACAACCGTTGCAATATCACCGTGATCATGTGATCAAAGTTCAGATGCTTAGCAACTGGCTCATATTTATGACTGTCCCAAGGTCATGTGATCCCCTTTTGCGACCTTCTGAGAAGCAAAGTCAATGGGGAATCCAGATTCGCTTAACAACCGTGTTACTAACTTTACCAACTGCAGTGATTCACTAAACAACTGTGGCAAGAAAGGTCGTAAAATGGGAGCAAGAGGAATTTTGGGTTCAGTTGTGGTCATAGACTGAGGACTATCTACATATATTGAGAGCCAGTTACAACAGTCTGCATGTGTGTGTGTGTGTGTGTGTGTGTGTGTGTGTGTGTGTGTGTGTGTGTGTGTGTGTGTGAATATGTATGCGTATGTACAGTATATATAGAGATATAGAGATATGGATGGATGGAGAGATACAGTAGAGATTCATAAAGGTATCTGAGGTGGGGGAAGGGAGAGAGGGAGAGAGAAAAAGAATTATAAGATGAATAAGAAACATAAAAGCACAAGAACGTTAATTCATTAACCAGGCATTTCCTCTGAATCATGCTTGCTCAGTTTCTGATAACGCAGGGAGATTTATTAGCAAACACTGAAGTGACTTTCCACTGCCGCCTTCTCAATTTTCAAATATTTCTCAGTCTAACCTGCAGTCCAGTTTCTCCTGTTGGCCTCCCATCCTGTCTGACACTCTGCTTAGCTTTTTGAGGCGGATCAAGATAATGTATGTGATGCTACGTAGTCAGGTCCTTTTGTAAAAAGGGATAAAACCCAGGGGTGGGCTTCAAAAATTTTAGCAAGGGGTTCTCTGCCCGGTTGCTGGGTGGGTGTGGCCATGGTGGGTGTGGCCTAGTCAGCCTCCTGCACTACAGCAGGGTGGGTGGGTGGTGTTTTTGCCCTCCCCTGGCTCCAGAGGCTTTCCTCGAGCCTCCGGGAGGGCGAAAACAGCCTCCCCAGGCTCTGGAGGCCCTCTGGAGGCCAGAAACAGGCCCATTTCCGGCCTTCCCGAACTTCCGGTAGGCCCGTTTTTTACCCTCCCGAGCCACCGCGCGCACCATGCACTTACCTGCATCCAAAACGGACCGTGTGGGGACTCCTGGGCAAGGTGGGCGGGGCCAGCCAGGAGTGGGATTTGGGGGTTCTCCGAACTGCACAGAATCTTAGCTAGAGGTTCTCCCGAACCCCTGCGAACCCCCCCGCAGCCCACCCCTCAGAAGAACCATATTGACAAAGAACATATAACAGCTGATTGTTACAAAGAAGAGTGGGTTCATCCTTCCAAAATCGATGCTGAAAAGGTTCACCATCACTGCTATTTACCTACGTTTAAAAAAGGATAAAGGATATGAAACCCTTTGAGATTAAAAAATAAAATGCAAATATTCAAGCATAAGGGGAAAAATGCCCAATTCCACCCAGAGCTATGTCATATCAGAAAAGCTTATAAAAAGCAAAAAAACAACTATTGTTTCATGGTTTTGATAGATAGATAGATAGATAGATAGATAGATAGATAGATAGATAGATAGATAGATAGATAGATAGATAGATAGATAGATAGATAGATAGATAGATAGATAGATAGATAGATAGATTATAGACAGATAGATAGAAATAGATAGGTAATAGATTTAAGGTGACCAGATTTTATTTTTTGTAAAGCGGGACACCATTGACGGGGGGGGGGGTTTTCTAGGGGAACAAGACAGGAGGGGTCCGTCTCTTATCCTGCAGCTTTGTGCATCCCCCCCAAACACCCCCCCCCCTTCATCGCAGCCAGGGGTGGATTCCTACTGGCGCAGGCTTGCCTGTTCGTCCGACGTCTACTGGTTAGAAACAAAGAACGCACAGAAATACTCTACGGAGAAAGGAAAAAAATGTGGCTGAAGCAAAAAAGCGAGAGAAAAGAAAAGCAATGATTCCACCCTCTCCCCCCCCCCTTTGGGTTGCTACAAGTGAATAGGGAGGAAGGAATGGAACGTACCAATAACATTTATGGGGGGACGAAGAAGACATTGTGACATCTCCGAGATGTCAGCTTCCCAGGAGGTCCAACGTCATGCAGACAGGGGACAGCTCCTTAGGGAATGGCCTTCAAGAAGGGAGAAGCTTCGGGCGCTGCGGCTCAGTGCGCATGGGGGAAAGTCCGCCTTTCCTCCCCCCCCTCCTCTAGCAGGCGGGATGGTATGTCCCGTTTCTGCGGGGGGGGGGAGAGAGAAGATGAGTAAAAATGGAAAGACAAACAGAAAAGGTCTGGAATTTTTGTTCTGAATCATGCTTAATCAATTTCAGGGGGTTTTATCAGCAACATACAGAATTGACTTTCCTTCTGAGTGTTTTAAATATTTCTCAGTTTAGACTGCATTCTGGTTTTTCCTGTGGGCCTCCCAAAACAGTTATTTTGACATGTGATTTTTGACTATTGCATGGCTAGTTTTAGTCTGAAGGCTTTTCCTTTCAGGGGGTGGGTCCTTTTGTATTTGTTTTACTAAATGTTGCTGTGCATCCCCTACAATTATCATATATAAGACAGACAGACAGACAGACAGACAGACAGACAGACAGACATAGCGAATATAGAAAGACAGAGGGACTTTGGAGGTCTTCTAGACTAACCCCCTGCTCTAGCAGGAAGCCCTAGAAACCTCTAGAAAAATGGCTATCCAATCTCTTCCATGAACACCAGCTGGCAGTCAGAAGACACGACAAAAATTCTTTAATTTCACAACACATAGACAGATTTAACCATCGTTTCAATTGGGAAAATGTGACCATCCCAGACCAGGCCAAGTCCAAAAAGGCTAGGGAATTTTTTAGAAGCCTGACACTCTGGTAAATCAGCCATCAATAGACACATAGACATGAACAACATCTACAGACTATGCAAAAGAGACAACCAACCAGCCTGTAGAGGTTCCGACTACCACAAAAATATTTGATGTGTGGAGGTAGCATTATATTAGCATAAATATATACCTAAAATGATTAGACTTATGGAAGTATTAACATAAAGGTGAGTTGAGGTTGTTATTAGTACTGGAAATTATGGAGGTTTAGTGAGATGTACTGCTCGGATGTTACCCATTGTTGGAAGTAATATTCTTCTGGGTTCAGTTCCAAGTGGGGAAAAAGAACACTGGATTCATGGAAGTTGCTTGGAAAGAAGGTTTTAATGGAGAACAAAGGAACAGGAGCACATGGCATGAGCTCCTGAACAGAAAAGGTAGATTACATGCTTCCAGGTGTGGGTGAAGAGAAAAGGAAGGAAGAGATGCTGAGTCCCTTGCTTTATACTCTCTCTTCGGCCCCTCCCTGCTCCTATATAGAAATGTATTCCATTGGCTGTCAGATTCACAGGGGCATTCTGGGGCAACTCTTGTGGGCTGTCCTGAATCCCAGGTGCATGGTTGATGGAATCTTACCAGGTCCCATGTGGCGAATGAAAGGGCTTTGGGATTCCTATTATGGTTCTTCCTGTAGGTGCTTGTTATGTAAAATACTTTCAGGCTAGGTGGGGGGAATGAGCTGGGCTAGGCCATTCCTTGATGGGCCATTGGCAAGGGTGGGAGGAATGGGTGAGCTGGCACATTGACAACGGTGGGGGCTAGGAGCTTTGTATTTAAAACACCTTTCTCCTTTCCTCATTCAGGGAAACATTCTTTCCTTTTTCAATATTCCCTAGGATATTTCATTTTTCCAGGAGGGGTGGCTGCTAACTTCCTACACCATAAAATATATATGAATGGATACACTCTGGAGTAAAAATGAGAGGGAGGAAGAGGGGGAAGAGGGGAGGAGTGGAGAGAAGGAAAGAAGGGGGTAGGAGGAGAGAGGGAGGTTTGAAGGAAGGAGAAGGAGAAGAGAGAGGAGAAGAGAAGTTGAGAAAGAGGAGGAGAAAGAGAGGAAGGAAGAAGAGGTAAGGAGGGAGAGGGGAGAGAAGGAGAAAGAAGGTAGAGAAAAGAGAGGGCGATAGAGAGGAGAATGATACGATATGGTGTGGGGGAAACAGACGAGCAATCTGATACTGATATATGTAGATTATTATGTTTGTCTATTTGATAATAATGTATAAATGTATGTTAATACTTGATAAGATGTTATGGTATATGTATTGATGTATATATGTGGAGAGTTAAAAAATTTAAAAAATTTTGCAAAGGAGGTTCCGACTGACGACAACCCAAGCAAGGAAGCACTGTTGAGATGATCTAACCTCTTAATGCAAATATTTATTGAGTACATCATTTCGGCCCAAAATGAAAGCAAAACCAGCTCTGGGGAATTTCCAGGCAATTCAGTATAATTAAAGTTTAATTAATTAAAGAGACATTAAAATCCCCCCCCCCCTTAGTGTAAGTCACATTGTCTAATTAGGTGTGGAAATATTTGGTAAACACCGGCTGAAATGTCCTTTGCTTCCCATCAGACCTTTTCCTGTTATTCTTGTTATATAACACATTCCAATTTCTCCCTCCCTTCCCCCCAAGCTGTGAAAATGAAAGCAGTCTGGATGCCCTTTGATGCTTGACACAGTCCAAAAGAGAACAAAAAGACTCCAGCGCCTTTCCACCAGCAATCAGCACCCAGATCAGCATAGATTAACTTCAAAGGTTAACATCAGACCAACCATCAAGTAAACATACCCCAATCAAGAAACTGCCAAAGAGACATCAGTAAACAGCCCAACCAAAGAATCTCTAAGACCACCCACACCCACACAGACAGGCACCCGTGAAGCAGGACATAAGAAATGAAACAAAGTCATTAAATGAAACAAGACATACCTGCAAAAGTCCCTTGGAGCAATTTGACATTTAAAAGGTTTTAGATGTCTTTTGCTCTGGGAAAACACAAAGAGGAAGTCACTAGGCCTTTTCCAGGAATAAGTGGCCACTAGCTGACCACCAACAGACACAGGAAACATGGAGAAATATAGAAGTGTTAACATCAAGACTTGTGTACGTGTCAATAAGAGAAAGACGTGTAACTCTCTAGCCAATCACTGAAGTTTTCGTGTCTTTGTAACTGTGGAAAAAGTATAAATATGTTCATTTCTCTGCTAAAAAATTCGTTTAGATCAGAATTTCCAAAGTTGCGTTTCTCTGACTGAACCTTGCTTGTGCAAGCAATAAAACATGGTTTATCTTACTCCTGATATCTGAGTTGTCTGGCTTTTTCCTGCAACACCGGAATATAAACTGACAGCAAACAGCACCCCTTACTGGCACTGATGATGTTACCTAGTTGGGTAATGAAATGTCTGCAAGGAAACAAGTCAGCTCAGAGAGCCCCAAGGGCCCCTAATCAGGGGTGGGCTGCTGGGGGTTCACAGGGGTTCGGGATAACCTCTAGCTAAGATTCTGTGCAGTTCGGAGAACCCCCAAACCCCACTCCTGGCTCACTCCACCCATCCCCTCCCAGGAGTCCCCACACGGCCCGTTTTGGATGCAGGTAAGTGCAGGGTGCACGTGGAGGCTCAGGAGGGTGAAAAACGGGCCTACCGGAAGTTCCCATTTCTGCCTCCAGAGGGCTTCCGGAGCCTGGGGAGGCCATTTTTGCCCTCCCAGAGGCTCTAGGAAAGCCTCTCGAGCCCGGGGAGGGCAAAAATGTCCCCCCACCCGCCGTGATGCAGGAGGCTGATTAGGCCATGCCCACCATGGCCACGCCCACCCAGCAACCGGGCAGAGAACCCCTTGCTAAATTTTTTGAAGCCCACCCCTGCCACTAATCTCTTCTTTTTCTAAATAAATATTCACTTGTTTTAGAAAATATTCCCTAAATGTATTCATTTATTCATATTTGCATAGCCACCCATCCAGAGGTGGGTTCCTGCCGGAGCTGCTCAGTACGCAGCTCCGGTAGGGAGCGGCGGATTTCGCAACCGCTCCAGAGCCCTCTCTGCCGGTCCACCAGGCACGTCACCATTTTTCCATCATTTTCGGTGATTTTCGGGCAATTTTGCTTCTGCGCATGCGTGGAAGCAAAATCGCGCCAAAATCTCATACGCGCACGCATCCCCTCGCAAGATTTTGGTGCGATTTTGCTTCCACGCATGCACAGAAGCAAAATCGCGCAAGGGCGCACGCGCGTAGGAAGCGTGTGCACCCCCGAAGCGTGGAGATGCATGCGCATGGCTCTGGCAGCAAGGTAAGTGAGCAACCCACCCCTGCGCCCATCTCACATAAAGGGGACTCTGGGTGGCATTACACCACTTAATTAGAAACAATAAATCCATAAAAACCAATAAAATTGCTGGGCAGAAGAGTCACCAGGAAGTCACTTCAGAAGGTATGATGGCAGTTTGGGTTTCGCCTTCAGGTCAGGCCTCCCAGAACGAGTCAAGTCATTACACCTGTGCTGGCTCGGGTTTCATTTCTCAGCAGAGGTTTCTGAGAGGAGGAACCTCAACCCAGGTGAAAACACAGTGTAGGAAGCCCCCCCCTTGCCCAGATTAAAATATTATTTATTCTTAATATTAAAAAGAGGCAGGGTAGAATATTTCCCCAAAGGAGAAATAGAGAAACATGCTCTTAAAGGTAGAAAGCAGCCCCATAGCCTCAAGCAGAAGCATCAAGTCTTTAGAGATGGATAGTTTGTACCTATTAAGAAAGACTGGGGCAATCTATTTAACAAACAAAACGCCTTCAGCTCTCCCAGGGTGGAGCTGATGGGATTAAGAATTTACATCATCATCATTTAACGACCCCATAATCCCTTGTGGGGTGGAGTCTGGGCAACTGAATGGAGCTAGCAGAGCGTTTTAATGGCCGGATACCCTTCCTGTCGCCAATGCGGAGCTTTGTTCAGCAGATATATTCTCATTGTGCCCAGAGAGAGAAATACCTGCCTCTACCTAGGATCAAACTCATTGCCCCCTGATTGTGAGGCGAGAGCTCCACCTCTAGGCCATCGCACCACTCTGTGGATTAAGAATTTACATCCCCCACCAAATTCTAAGGACAGGACATGGCCTTCAGGACATAATAGGATTTACCCACCACCATTAGAATAGCAAAAGACACAAGGCTCACTACATTGGACAACCCCCTGGAGCATCTCAATCACTCTATAAAGATCCATCCATTCACCCAGCCAAGGGGTCAGCTGTCCCAGAATTGAGAGGCAAATTATGGTGGGAAGAAGTACAGTAATCCAGATCAAGGCAGTGAGGTGGATATATAAGGGGAAACAAGGGATGGAAACTAATCAAGGAGTGATGCAACCTAGAACTAAGGAGACACTTCCTAACAGTGAGGACAATTAATCACTGGGACAGCTTGCCTCCAGAAGTTGTGGGTGCTCCATCACTGGAGGCTTTCAAGAAGAGACTGAACAGTCACTTGTTTGAAATTGTATAGGGTCTCCTGCTCAAGCAGGGGGCTGAAGACCTCCAAGGTCACTTCCAGCTCTATGCCGATTCAGGAATTGAGAAGAGCTGCGAGGCGGGCAGAGGAAAGTGCACCTCGAGACTCGTGTAAAACAAAGGAAGGTAGTTGATTTGGCTAACTGTATTGAGGGTTCACTAGCCATCAGCTGCTTGAAGAAGGGCCTGTGTCAGGCAGTGATTTTATATTGCCTGTTACATGTATATGCAGGGAGATGCATCCCTATCAAATATAATGGTTTATTCCTGAGCACGTGATTAATATGTTCCTAGTACGCATGTGTACATTCCTTTCTTTGTTCCTTCCTTCTTCTTCTGCTTCTGTAAGGAGCAAGACCTATGCTTATAGCCAGGATGTGATTTACTTGTTTTTTGTACCGAAATAAATATTTTATACCTTAGTATTTAAACTGCGGTTTTCTTTCTATAATGTCAGAGTTTCAGGAAAAGATCTATTTCGCCTCTGATGAGAGTAATTCTTATCTAACAGCCTGCCTGGTTTTGGATGAGGGACAGAAATAGAGAAGCCAGGATGTCTTCAGGATGAGGTCAAAAGAATCAAGACAGTGCCCATGATCGTGTGTTTGTAACCCCACCTTCTATGTACATCATGCTCCTAAGAGCATTCTCCAAGTGAGGCGGTGTTAGAACTTATTCTTTACCCAGCTACTTCTGAGTCAAGATGGTTTTTTTAAAAAATCACCAGGAAGTTGCAGTAATTTCTTTATTCTTCCATCTAAGCAATGACAGGAAGTGGCTAGGTGAGTGGCAGTAAAGATCCCCACCTTCCAATACAATTTATTACAATCAACCCCTCTTATAAATACCATCTCCCTTACCCATTTATCCAATTCCTTCCTCAACATCGTTCCATATAAGGAACTTCCTTCCTCGCCAGGGCTCCTAAATTTTCTGAGAATCCTTATCTAAAGAGGAACTCCCTTTGGAATGGAGGTGTTATCTCACTTCCTATACAGTATAAGCTGCTTTCAGGGCCTGTGAATAATATACCGTATTTTTCAGAGTATAAGAGGCACCTTTTTGCCCCCAAAAAGAGGGTGGAAATGTCGGTGCGTCTTATACACCGAATACAGTCATTTTTGGCTTCCCAAAGCCCCGCCCCCACATCCCATTTTTGTAAAAAAATGGCCATTTTTTTCAAAAGTGGGTGCGTTTTTGCCTTCCCCCATCCCCTAGGAGCGCTCTGCAGGCTTCCCAAACCCTCTGCATGCCCTGTTTTTGCAAAAAAAAAAAAACCAACCAGGCGAAAAACGGTCTGTTTTTTTCAAAAACTGGGGTGTTTTTGCCTTCTAATTACCCCATCTAGCATGACTGGAGGAGGAATTCTGGGAGTTGAAGTCCACTAGCCTTAAAGCTGTCAAGTTTGAAGTTTGTAAAAACTATACATGGTTGTAAAAAGTATACATGGTTGTAAAAAGTATTCTGCTACACTGTTATTTTATTAAATAATATATTACTACACCATTTGGTTCAGAATACTTTTTTCCTTGTTTTCCTCCTCTAAAATCTAGGTGCGTCCTATATTCCGGTGCGTCTTATACTCCAAAAAATACGGGTATGTAAGAAGCAAGAAGCAATTAGAATAGAATAGGAGTTGGAAGGGACCTTGGAGGTCTTCTAGTCCAACCCCCTGCTTAGGCACTTTCTGGAAGCTTTCAAGAAGAGATTGGACTGCCATTGCAGCTGAGGTGGCGCAGTGGTTGAAGTACAGCACTGCAGGCTACTTCAGCTGACTGCTAGTTCAGCAGTTCAAATCTCACAGGCTCAAGGTTGACTCAGCCTTCCATCCTTCCGAGGTGGGTAAAATGAGGACCCAGATTGTTGGGGGCAATATGCTGAACTCTGTAAACTGCTTAGAGAGGGCTGTAAAGCACTATGAAGTGGTATATAAGTCTAAGTGCTAAGTGCTATTGCTATTTGTCAGAAATGGTGTAGGGTCTCCTGCTTGGGCGGGGGTGGTGGTGGTTGGACTAGATGACTTACAAGGTCCTTTCCCATTCTGTTACTCTGTTTAGGAGCTGCAGGCTTCACCTCCAATTGGGTTTCAGAAGCAAATGCAGAGCCCTCTGGTGTCTAGAGAGAAGCATTTATTCTGGTTTCACTTTCCGATTCTCGGAAAGCTTTCTGTTTCCTGTAAGTGGTGGAGATGTAAATAACTATTAGGAACCAGTCAATATAAATCATAAGGATACAAGTGATAAGGCTTGGGAGGGAGCCAAGATTGGGTGTGTGGGGCCTTTTTCTTAAACACACAAATTTCCCTTCATTTTATTTCCACAACCACTGGTTTAGATAGCAGCAGGTTTCTTAATCGGGGAACACATTCTGAAAGCTCTGAGTTAAGCATCCACATGACACTAATATACTGGAGTAGGTTGGTAGTGTGCACTTTTTAGTTGCATAAAATAAACAACAAAACACGAAAAATAATAGCAAGAGTGGTGCATATATGGTTGAAGAGAAGGAAAAAATGTAAATAAAAAGAGCTGGAACAAAAATAAATAAGTGAAATATGTCACATTATAACAGATTAACAGAGTTGGAAGGGACCTTACAGGTCATCTAGTCCAACCCCCTGCCCAAGCAGGAGACCCTTACATCTGCCTCTATCTAGGATCGAACTCACATATACTTGCAAAGGCAAAATTATATAATTTCGTAATTACATTCTACAGTGCAAAATTATTCGAGACAAATATATTTTGACACTTTTATAGAACTATTTTTTAACCCACAGCATTCTGTATAAATGAGTCCCATATTTCACTGCATTTATCCAGACAAAGTCTACACATCTATAGGTAGTCCGCTCCTAGGTGGCAAATTACATTTTCCTTCCATTGAGTGAAAAGGACCATAAAATTTATCTTTCCAATATTGCTTAATGTTAGATAGGGTGAATGGAAGAGGCAGACATAAGTGGCTTCAAAACAACAGCTCTTTATTTGGCAACTATTTACAACCCAGAAAAAGTTCTGTCTGGCAGCTCCCTCAGACAGTCTAGCCAATCAGCAATCAGTATTTTCCCTCCAGAATGGAGGACCTGACTGAAGCCTATGTGCTTCAGTATGAGAATGTAACACTTAATACTGAGACAGCCCTGAGCTTATTAGTCTTTGGGATTCTAAAATACGGGTAGACCTCGACTTAACAATAATTTTAGTGGCCATTCCAAGTTACAACACCACTGGAAAAAAAGGGACTTCTGACAGTTTTTCCACAGTTACGACCGTTGCAGCATCCCCGTGGTCACGTGATGAATATTCGGATGTTTGGCAACTGACTCATATTTATGACGGCTGCGGTGTCCCGGGGTCATTTGATCCCCTTTTGTGACTCTCTGACCAGCAAAGTTAATGGGGAAGAAAAGATTCACTTAACAATCATCTCACTAACTTAACTGCAGCGATTCACTTAATGCTTGTGGCAAGAAAGATGGCTAAAATAAGGCAAACATTGACTGAACTGTCTCGCTTAGCAATGAAAATTTTGGGCTCAATGGCAGTTGTTAAGTCGAGGACTACCTGTACTAGAGTAGCTTGGCGTTATTCACATTTAATAATTAATAATACTATCATCCAAAGAGGGATGGAGAGCAGCAGGGAGGAATTGAGGCTGGGCCAACGGGGTTGAGTGGGGGAGAATGAAGCAGCAAGCAATAATAATTTGGCATTTGGGGAGGTGAGGATGATCTAGAACCGTGATGGCGAACCTGTGGCACACGGAGCCATATCTGAGGGCACGCGAGGCGTTACCCTATGTCAGCTCCAGCACGCACATGCTGATTTTCGGTCTTCCGGAGGGCGGGAGGAGGGCGTTTCCGCCCTCCCCAGGCTTCAGGAAAGCCTCCGGAGCCTGTGGATGGCGAAAAACGGACACAAAGGGCCTACCGGAAGTTCAGAAATGAACTTCCGGTAGGCCCATTTTTCACCATCCACAGGCTCCAGTGGCTTTCCTGAAGGCTGGGGAGGGCGATAAACAGCACAACGGGCCTACCGGAAGTCCGGAGGCTTCAGTGAGGTCCGCGTGCATGCGCCGGGGAGGCAGTGCGGGCGGGTTGTGCGCGCGTGCACGGGGGGGAGGGCATTGCATTATGGGTGTGGGCATGTGCACGCGCGCCCTTTTGGCACCCAAGCAAAAAAAGGTTCGCCATCACTGATCTAGGAGGTGAATTTAAAGAGAAAAGACAGGAAAGAATCCAGTGTATTGCTAGGGTGCAGTGCAAGAGAGATCACATTTGCATTAACACGTATTAAGATTCTTAGGAATCTTGTCAGTTATCAGTGCCTTTCTTTGAAAGGAGTGTGTCTGAATTTGGGGGGCTGTGCCCATAATATTTTTCCAATATTTCAGAAGTCCCCCTCCTGGCCCCACACAATCAGAAGCCCCAGAGGATGGACAATGGAGAAGCGGCAAGAACGGGGCTCCAGAGGCACTTGTGGTTTACACCCTGCAGTCCATGGCCAATATGGCCCCTCTAAAACGGTGGGGAACAATGGCCCTCTTATGAGGAGCCACAGTGACGCAGTGGTTAGAGTGCAGTACTGCAGGCTACTTCTGCTGCCTGCCGGCTGCCTGCAATTTGGCAGTTTGAATCTCACCAGGCTCAAGGTTGACTCAGCCTTCCATCCTTCCGAGGTCGGTAAAATGAGGACCGAGATTGTTGAGGGCAATAGGCTGACTCTGTAAAACCACTTAGAGAGGGTTGTAAAACACTATAGAGCTGTATAGAAGTCTAAGTGCTATTGCTATGACTTGTGGACTTCAATTTCCAGAATTCCTGAGCCAGCCAGGAAGTCATCATCTTGACATGACCATGTCCGACACAGTTTGTTAACCTCGTTGGGTTTACCACACTGTGTTAAACTTGGCCTAAGTTTTGCTACTTGCTAAACATCCAAGCAGTTAAAAAGCTTAGTCATCCAAATACATTTTTCAAAACATTTCATCAATTCAATTGCAGTCCGAACAGATCAGCCAGAGGCAGGAAGTCATTATCTTGATGTGAACGTGACAGACCCAGATGGGATCTTGCAACATCTTAAAATGGGGTCATGTGGCTGCAGGAAGCTGCAAGCAGCTATAAATACCATGGGGAGGTGAGGGAGTTGGCCAGCCCTCAGAATTTTGGAAGCAGGTTGTACGTACCCTGGGGAGGTCCATGCTGATTCAGGAATTCTGGGAGTTGAAGTCCACAAGTCATAAAGCGACCATAGTCTCCCATCCCTGCTCTAAAGCATCATTTTTTTAACCTGGGCAAGAGTCTGGCCTGGGGGATTCTGGGAAATGAAGTCCACACATCTTAAAGTTCTAAGACTGAAAAACACCATTCTAAATTTAAGACTTGGAGGCAACCAGATTGAATTTATATCCCAGCCCAGAAGCTTCTCCTAACTTTTCTTCAGTTGTCACCTCTTTGTTTTATCTCAAACCTTAAGACTCACTTCACAGAGTTTGCTAAGTTACGCTTAAATTGTATTGGGCAAGTGCATTAACCAATTCGGCTGTTCAACTTAGCTTGCTGTATCAAGCAGGCCTTCATCTTAAACTATATATTTATTTCTTCTGACGCAGCAGCTATGTGAACACAGCCACCTTGTTTTGTTAGCCTTGTTTTATTTACCACACTGTGTTGAACTCGGCTTAACTTTTGCTACTTGCTAAATATCCCAGCAGTTTAAAAGCTTATAAACATCTGAATATATTTGCAAACATTTCATCAATTCAACTGGACTCCGAATAGCTCTTCCATAGCCAGGAAGTCACCATCTTGAAATGAACAAAGAACCATGTGGGAACGTTTCCTGTGCTCCCATCCAGTAGTGGGTTCTAAACCGCATCGCTACCGGTTCGCATGTGTGCGCGATACTTCTGCGCATGTGCAGAAGCGTCCCGGGCGGGTTCGCCAAACTGGGAGCAACCCACCGCTGCTCCCATCTCACTTCACTTCAGACTGCGGAGAAAACACAGGATAAAGGTCAATTCAACACTGCAGAAGGGTCAAGCAATGCACGTCAAAGTTATGACCGCCGAAAACCCCTCAAAATAAAGTGTTTTGGCTTGACAAGGGGGAGGTAGATAGAGGGAGTTTTCAACTTATGACCATAATTGAGACTACTGCCCATTGTCACGATGATCGTAAAAACAGGTCGCCCTAGTGTTGACCGACCCAATTTTGCAACTTTTTTTTGCCGCAGTCAAATTGTTCACTATGGGCTGGTTTTGCTGAAAAAACGCAAGTAAATGCTGGCTTTCGACAAAAACATTGTAAAACACGGTCCTGTGACTGCAGGAAGCTGCAAACAGCCATAAATGCTACGGAGAGATGGGCAGCCCTCGGCATTTTGGAAGCAGGTTGTAAGTACCCCTGAGGAGGTCCATTGTGTCTTCAAACAGGGTTACTCAACAACTGGCCGTAAGTGAACGTGTACCTGTAGGAAAAAAAAAGATGAAGAGAAGGCTAAGAAGACTGAAATCATCTTGGAGAGCTCCAACCAAGCTAAGGATATCGAGGAACCTTCTTTGACTCTACGGTCACCAAGAACCAAACTTGATTCTGTGCCCCTAAATTTATTTAATTGCAATTCACAGGAGACCAGAAAAGGAACAGTGGCCAACATCTTGCTCATCAGTTACTATTTTTTATATATAGATATTTTTTTTATTAAACATAAAAAATCCGATGTCTACATAGACAGTGTGTTATCTGGGTACAGTTCATTTTGAGAAATAGTAAATGGTAATAATAGCAATGATATTCATAACATTAATAATTATTACGTAATAACAGTATTTGCTTATCCGTTTTAGTAAACCTTTATATAATTAATCATTCTCTTAAGCTTTTAAGTTTCTAACTTCTGTTTCGATTAGTTAGCCATTGGTAAAACAAATCCCATGTTAAAAAAATATTCTGTTTCTTCCTTCTCCTTAATTTTAAGTGTTAATCTATCCATTTCTGCACATTCTAATATTTTTTTTATTACACTTTCATCTGTAGGGATCTCTTCGTTCTTCCACTGTTGTGCAAACCCAATTCTAGCTGCTGTTAACACATGTAAAATTAAATATGTATTCCCTTTATTGTATTTTTCTGGTAAGATACCCAAAAATATTTCTGGTTTTAAATCTATATGTTGTTTTACCATTTTTTCTAACCATGTATGTATTTTTGTCCAATATTTTTTTTTTGCCTTTGGGCATGTCTACCACATATGATAATACAAATCCGGTATCTGATTACATTTCCAACATTTAGCGGGCATGTTACTTCTTAAAAGGCCTCCAAAAAGAGCCCTTCAAAATCTGGGGTCAGGGAATTGTGGCAGCAGCTGTCCAGATGAAGTCGGGGTCACTAACACAAACGTGTACTCATACACACACACACACACACACACATACATACACACACATATATAATTTAACAGCCGTCTTTGTCATCATTCAGGGGGGAAAAAAACCAAGATAGTCGGAATCACAGGAACTTCATGAGGAACTGGACTTCACTGGAACTTCACTTCCAGGTCTTCAAGATCTGCTTTAAGAGCGGCGAGAAGCCGAGAGCAAAAGTAGCAGCAGCGGGGGTGACAGGTGTGTGTGTGTGCGTGTGTGTGTGTGTGTACCTCCACAAGGAGTGTGAAGGGAGGCAGACACAGCGCCTCTGAGGAAAAGAAGAGGCGCTGGTGATCAACTTTAAGAGCCCTGAGAAGCCGAGAGCAAAAGTAGCAGCAGCGGGGGCGAGGCATGTGTGTGTCAAGAGTTACTGCACTGGATGACAAAGGGGGAGGGGAAGCCCCGCAACCAGTGAGGACTTGGGGGGTGTCGCAGACACCCCCCCATTAGAAGGGAGGACTAAATCAGGAAGAGGCAGAGAGGATCTGCAGGGATCCCTCCTAGCCCAGCCAGATCCTCCCCCCCCCCAGCATCCTCCCACCTTCCCTGGGGAATCCTCCGCTCGGCTCTCTCGGGAAAGGCGCAGCTTCGCTTTACAGGAGAAAAAAACCAATTTCCTTCCTTGAAACATGCGTCTCTCTTGCTCAGAACGTCTGTACGAACCGGCTCCTTCTGATTCTCTGCCCCTCAACCCCAAATGTTTATTTATTTATTTTATTTATTTTTGTCAAGTACGTATTGGTAATATACATAGATATAACATTGTTTATATACATAAGATGGGTAGTGATAAGAGGGAACATTAGGACAGGGACGGTAGGCACACTGGTGCGCTTATGCACGCCCCTTATTGACCTCTTAGGAATCGGGTGAGGTCAACAGTGGACAGTCTAAGGGTAAAGTTTTGGGGGTTTGGTGACAAAACCACAGAGTCAGGTAGTGAGTTCCAGGCATTAACCACTCTGTTGCTAAAGTCGTATTTTCTACAGTCAAGTTTGGAGCGGTTCACTTTGAGTTTGTATCTGTTGTGTGCTCGTGTATTGTTGTGGTTGAAGCTGAAGTAGTCGTTGACAGTAAGGTGGGTTGCAAAGTCCCATGAGGCCTTGAACAAAGGCCTTGACATCCTTGGCCTGTTTTTAAGTTGCAACGCTAGCATGAGGGGGTTGTTGTGTCAGCACACCAGGATGTGTCCACCCAGTCCACCCAAAATTTGCTGACCAAGATATAGCTATTTTCTTATCTGCTGTCTGCACAATATTGTATCCGCTTGCTTGTTGACAGGAAACATGTACTCAGTTCCTCTGTCCGCCAACACCTGTAACGCTTGTATGCTATCATGTAGTCACATGTATAAAGGAACAGCCCTGATCTCCATTCGGGGTTCAGGCCTTTTTGTATGCTTTTGAACCTGCGCAAATAAGCCTTTTCCTTCTTTGAAGAGCTCACTTGCGTCTCGTCCTTTCCACAACAACAGGAAGGACGTTGTAGCAGATAATTTTATGAGCTATGCTTAGGTCGTGCCGAAGGCGACGTAGTTCTAAGCTTTCTAAGCCCTAGATTTCAAGTCTGGTTGCGTAAGGTATTCTGTTGCGAGTAGAGGAGTGGAGGGCTCTTCTCGTAAAGTATCTGTGGACATTTTCTAAGGTATTTATGTCCGATATGCGGTGTGGGTTCCAGACAGATGTATTCAAGGATTGGTCTGGCGAATGTTTTTTATGCTCTGGTTAGTAGTGTGATATTACTGGAGAAGCTACGTAAGATTAGGTTAACTCCTCTTGAAGCCTTTTTGGCGATGTTGTTGCAGTGGGCTTTGGCACAAATGTGAAGGAACCACCCCTTTTTTCTGTGGGTCAGGAAGAAATTTTGCCAGTATAAAAGTGCAGACGGAGAGTGGAATTGTGATGAGTTTTTCCCCCCAGGAATTTGCATATTTCAGCTGTGGAACAAGAAGCGCTCCTAAAACAAAAGGCTCCCTTTATTATTTTTTCAAGACTTTCTGGTTTGTCTTTGAAGACAAAGTTTCGCTTCTCATCTCATTGCAAGAAACAATTAATTAGAATTAATTCTGTAGGAGCTTTCTGGAGGCTTTCAAGAAGAGATTGGACTGCCATTTGTCAGAAATGGTATAGGATCTCCTGCTTGGGGGGGGGGGGGTTGGACTAGATGACCTATAAGGTCCCTTCCGACTCTGTTAATCTGTTTAGGAGCTGCAGGCTTCACCTCCAATTGGGTCTCAGAAGCAAAAGCAAAGCCCTCTGGTGTCTAGAGAGAAGCATTTCTTCTTATTTCACTTTCCGTTTCTCGGAAAGCTTTCTGTTTCCTGTAAGCGGTGGCACTGTAAATAACAATTTGGCTTTCTCCCAAACTTCCTGTATTCCATTCCTAAGAGGTCAGTAAGGGGCGTGCATAAGCGCACAATCGTGCCTACCGTTCCTGTCCTAATGTACCCATATATTCATACCTCTTTTACTCTTATTCATGCTTGTACTATTACATATATATTCAATCATGTTTTACTGTTTAAACTTTGCTTATAATCATATATGCTTGACAAATAAACAAATACAAATACAAATATTAGTGTGAAAGGAAAGGATGGGGGAAGGTCCCTGTATCTGAAGGCGCGTATGTGTGCAAACACCTGAAAAGAAAGATATAGGGACTGGGGAGGAGGGACCACTCCCTAAAAGAGAAAGGCAGCCAATCTCAGACCCGAGAAACCAGTCAATCAGGTTAGGGTTCCCAGCAGGGATGAAAAGAGTAAGGAATATGGAACAAGAAATTGGGTTTTGCGTGGTCCTAGTCTACATTGAGCACCAGCCCAGCCCCGTTTCCACCTCACTGCAATCTGGGCCAGAATTTCTGACATTGGCTTGGAACAGCAGGGGAGATGAGTCTGCTGCCGTCTCTTTAGAGATTTTGCATTTTCCCATCTGGTCAGAATTGTTTGCAAGCTTAGCCCTCGCAGGTCTTCACTGCTCAGGTGCTGTTTGCCCTCATCCACCCCTGGACCCTCCTCCCAACATGCTCCCCTGCCAATGACAGCTTCAGATCCCTGGGTAGTTTCCGCAAGAACCTGAACTGACAATTGAAGTCTATTCAGCCAATAGAATAATAGGTTTGTAACAATCAATGGTTGCTAGGCAGACCTAAAGTTGCCTCCAGGCAGCCATTTTAAGTTATTATAAGCAATTCCTTCCAGGAATAACAGATTAACAGAACCTGTCTTACTGTCCTATTGTCCAAATTTACCTGTACCTACTTTGCTTTTGTTTATGTTTATACCATACCTGCTATCTTGTACATGTTTTGACAAATAAATAAATAAAATAAATAAATAAATTGGAAGTGACCTTGGAGGTCTTCTAGTCCAACCCCCTGCTTTAGTAGGAAACCCTCCTGGAACCATTCTAGAAAATGGCTATCCAATCTCTACTGTTTTCTAAATAAGTATTTACTTATTTAGTAAATGTATTTATTTATTCATATTTGTATAGCTGCCCATTTCACATAAAGGGGACTCTGGGTGGCATTACATCCCTTAATTAAAAACAACAACAAGATCCATAAAAATTACTGGGCAGAAGAACCACCAAGAAGTCACTTCAGAGGGTGTGATGGCAGTTTGGGATTTGCCTTCAGGGCAGGCCTTCCAGAATGACTCCAGTTATCACACCTATACCAACTCAGATTTAATTTCTCAGGAGAGGTTTTTTTTGACAGGAGGAAGCGCAACCCAGGTGAAAACCCGTGTTATGGTAAGATACCCAAAAATATTTCTGGTTTTAAATCTATATGTTGTTTTACCATTTTTTCTAACCATGTATGTATTTTTGTCCAATATTTTTTTTGCCTTTGGGCATGTCTACCACATATGATAATACAAACCCGGTATCTGATTACATTTCCAACGTTTAGCGGGCATGTTACTTCTTAAAAGGCCTCCAAAAAGAGCCCTTCAAAATCTGGGGTCAGGGAATTGTGGCAGCAGCTGTCCAGATGAAGTCGGGGTCACTAACACAAACGTGTACTCATACACACACACACACACACACACACACACACACACAAAATTTACAGCAGTCTTTGTCATCATTCAGGAAAAACAACAACCAAGATAGTCGGGATCACAGGAACTTCATGAGGTAAATTAATCAGTATACAGAACACATAGAAGAAAAAGGCGGGAAAAAAGGGAAACTCCCCCTTTAATACTTACAGCAACCAATCATAGCATAGATTGCCTCATGCATGAGTCAGCACTCTCTAACTCAGGACTGTCAAACTGGCGGCCCATGGGCCGCATATGGCCCATGCAGGCCACACCCACCCTAGTTCCACAAAGGCAAAAACATCCCTATACGTCACGATACAGCCCGTGATGCGATAGGGTTTGACACCCCCTGCTCTAATTAGTCAACTACAACTGTGTGTTCTAGCCAATTGTACACTTTACTGTTCTGGCTACTAAATTCAATATCCTAATATCTGGGGACAGCCTTCTCAATCCCAGAAGAGGTTGCAAGAATCCCTGATTGTGTGAGAGAAACTCCCCTCCCTCTGCAATGCCAGCATCCAATTCCACCTGGCCAGAACTGGCAGGTGTTTTGCTGCAAAAGGGAAAAAACGGGGGACGTTCACACCCAGTTGTACAATGGAAGGCCTTCTGCTCGCTTTTGATGGGCCACCTCCCTGAGGAGATGAATTCCTGGATATGTTCATCTCTCTTCTAGACTTCTCTTTTTCTCTTCTCCTCCATCCCCAAGTACAGGACCACCACCATGAATAATTTTTCCTCCAGCCCAGCCATTCTCCCCACTTCTCCTTCCAGATCTCCTTCTCCCCCACCCAGTCCTTCCTGAGGGAGATCTTCCATTTCTGGGGCCAGAGCCTGCTCCCGGCTTCTTCCTTCATCACTCCTATCTCAGGGTTGATGGTCTAAGACAGGGGTGTCAAACACAAGGCTCGCGGCATGGATGTGACCCGTGATGTGGTTGGATCCGGCCCGCAGGGCTGTCCAGGAAAATGTAAGGGGGTGGCCCGCGTCGCTTTGGTCCAGTCTACCCGCATGACTTCAGCCCGGTCTACCCAATGCAAAAAGGAAACATCGGGCCAGTGTGGCTTCGGCCCAGTGTACCCAATGCGAGGAGGAAACATCGGGTCAGTGTGGCTTCAGCCTGGTTTACCCAATGTGAAGTTGAAACATGCCAGCAGTTTGGGGAGTGGTGTCAAGCTGGCCATGCCCACCCAGTCGGCCACACCCACCCAGTCGGCCACACCCACCCAGCCCGAAGTCAATCACAGCCCTGATGCGGCCTTCAATGAAATTGAGTTTGACATCCCTGGTCTAAGACAGAGGTGGGGAACTATGGCCCCTTTATGATTTGTGGACTTCAATTCGTGGAATTCCTGAACCAGCATGGGAATTCTGGGAGCTGAAGTCCACAAATCATAAAGGGGCCATAGTTTCCCATCCCTAGTCTAAAATGACAGAATTGGAGCCAAATAGTCACTGCAGAGCAGCTGGTCGGAGGGGCTCCAATCTATAGCCAGCTTGGTCTAGTAGTGAAGGCACCAGGGTGGAAACCAGGAGACGGTGAGTTGCATGAAAGCTTGCTGGGGCCAGTCGCTCTCTTTCAGCCCAATCCACCTCACAGGGTTGTTGTTGTGGAGAAAATAGGAGGAGGGATGTTTGTTGGAGATGTTACTTATAAAGGTCTGGTAAAAATCTAATAAACGAACAAACCTACCTGAGGGGCTCCAAGCAGCCCGTAATACTTTTATGTCCCTCTGAGAAAATTTTGAATCTGGACTGTCCCCCTACTCCACCTGCCCATCATTCTCACTGACATCTTTGCCTGACTTGATTCTTAAGATGCAAAACAAAAAAATCAAACATTTGGTAATAATTCTACTCACAAGAAGGGTCATTCCTTGGCTCGTCATCTCCTTTCTTGGATCCTAGGTTGTATAAAGAGAGACAAGAAGAGGAAGAAAGCCTTGTTAGGAGAAAACCACAGGGGAAGCCAATCAATGACAGGAAGGCATAAGCTTTAATGAACTCATTTTGAACGGAATGGGACAACTCGTTACAGCCAACTCGCCACGGCCATCTTGCCACAGTCAATTCTATTGAAGTTTGTTGTAAAAATCAAAACCAGAAGCACACACAGATGACGGATTCAGCTGGATTCATAAACTTCTTTATAAACATAGTAACAGATGAATTTACAATACCATTAGCAGAGTTCTTCTTCCATGTAGCAACACTTAAAAGTAAAACACAAGCAGCTTCTAGTTCAGAGTTGATAGAGGACAAGAGAGCAGAGTGGAGACTGGAGCCACACCCAGCCTTAAGCTTAAGTTTCAATTTCGATTCTCTGCACAGACTCAGAAGTGGTTAGCTCCCATTGGCTGACTTAGTTGCTATGCCTATTCATTGGCTGACCTTGTTAACGTGGCTCTCCCAGTTCATGAATATTCTAACAAATTCACCATGGCCAACTCGCTTGCAGGATAACTTGCCATGGCCAACTCGCTACAGGAAAATTCAACAGTTCAATTTCATTACTTAAAATTGTTTAAAAATCATTTTAGTTTTTGTCATTTGCCTTTCATTTTGTCCCTCCCTTGACATCCTCTCTTTAATGATTCTATTCCTCCATTTCTTCGATTTTACTGTAACTCTTGTCCCACAGGATGTTGGCCACAGCGAGTCGTTCCACGGGAAGTTGGCCATGGTGAATTGGCCGCAGCAAGTTGTCCTGGACCCCACTTCAGAAGATGCATATCACAAAAGTCGGTGTTGTGTCCCAGCACCGCAACCCACAGAAAAAACACACACAAAACCTGTTTGCTACCAAAGCAAAGGGTTCCTTTTACTAATGAAGAGGCTTAGTAAAAGCGCAGGGGTTTAAAGTCCATAAACAAACATAAAGAGTGTCTCAGGAATAAAGTTACTTCCTGTCTTCGTGAGTTATTTAACCGAAGTTCAAATGTCCAACACACAAATACCAATTAAGTATTTCCTTATCTCTTCACTCCCTCAAGTTGGCTGAAATCCCAGAAATAAGCATTCCAGAAGCTGCTATTTCCAAACACAGGACTCAAAGCAGGAACTCAGATACAAAAGGACTCTGAAGTGCTCGCAAAACACAAATGTTGCTTCCAGCAATAATTCAGGTGTGCTCAAGAACTTAAATAGCCTGAGGGTGTGGCCCATTAACCCTCAGCTTTACCTGCGAGGAGACCTCCGGCTGTAAAGCTGATCCCGTCTGCTGGCTGCTCTGCGAACCCTCACATCCAGCAGAGACTCCTCCTCCTCTGAGGACTCACTCTGCACCAGCTGAGAAGGTGCAGAAGGCCCTGGCTGGTCTTGCTCCTCTGGCACTGAGTCCTCATCACTGTCAGACTCAGGTGCCAGGTACACAGGGTGATAGTGCCGCGCCATGAGCGGCTCTAGGTCCTCCGGATCCTTGACCAGCTGCATGGGACGCGGGCAAGCCACAACAGACGGTGCCTGAAAAGAGGCTCCCAAGGCCTGGGGGAAAATATAGGTGTTTAATACCCTCCAAGGGGAAGACAGGTTTGGGACTAACTGAAACCTTGGGGAGCGGGTACTGTCCCAGTTCCAAAAAGAGGAGCAGCAACAGAGATAGCACAACTTCTTGGATCCAACCGAAAGACATTGCTGATGCACCAGGAACTAAAGCATGTCAATCTCACTCAACGCATGGAAACAGAGGCCTACCAAATATCATCCAAGCACTCGTTGCTTAGGATGAAGAATCCCAGGGTATTTGCTTTGATACAAATGGAACCCTGGATTATCAGTGATCAGTGGATGGAAGTGAAATGGGGAAAGCAGCGGCAACTGGCGGAAGAGGAACGTTTTCACTGAAACTCTTCTCTTTGACCAAAGCCTTCGAAAGAGGCAGATCTGTGTGTTGCCCTTCCCACCTCAGAAGACGATGCACTGTCCGAACCTCAGACTCAGCTGAATCGAGGCTGGAGTTCCAGCAAGAGGCTGAGATCTCAGATGCTCCCCAAGAGGGCTGGGGAAGGAGGGAGGAGGGAGAAGAAGAAAAAAGAAAGAAGGAGGAGGAGGAGGAGGAGAAGGAGGAATGAGGAGAAAGAGGAGGAGGAGGAGGGAGGAGGAGAAGAGGAGGAGGAATGAGGAGAAAGAGGAGGAGGAGGAAGGAGGAGAAGAGGAGGAGGAGGAATGAAGAGAAAAAGAAGGAGGAGGAGGAATGAGGAGAAGATGAGGAGGAATGAGGAGAAAGGAGGAAGAGGAGGAGGAATGAGGAGAAGAGGAGGATGAGGAGGAAGGAGAAAAAGAGAAGGAGGAGGAGGAGGAGGAAGGAGGAGAAGGAGAAGAGAAGGAGAGGAGGAAGAGGAGGAGAAGGAAAAGAGGAGGAATGAGGAGAAAGAGAAGAAGGACGAGGAGGAAGAGGAAGGAGGAGAAGAGGAGGACAAGGAGGAAGGAGGAAGGAGAAGAAGAGGAGGAGAAGGAGGAGGAGGAGGAAGGAGAAAGAGAAGGATGAGGAGGAAGAGGAAGGAGGAGAAGGAGAAGAAGGATAGGAGGAGGAGGAGGAGAGGAGGAGGAAGAGGAGAAGAGGAAGAATGAGGACGAGGACGAGGAGGGAGAAGAGGAGGACAAGGAGGAAGGAGAAGAGAAGGAGGAGGAGGAAGAGGAGGAGAAGGAGAAGAGAAGGAGGAGACAGTTTGGTCCAGTGGTTAAGGCACCAGGCTAGCAAGCAGAGGATCAAACATGAGTTCAAGTCCCACCTTGGCCATGAAAGTCAGCTAGGTGACCTCGGGCCAGTCACTTTCTCTCAGCCCAACCCACCTCACAGGGTTGTTGAGGTGGGGAAAAAAATAGGAGGAAGGTGTGTTGGATATGTTTATTGCCTTGAGTTATTTGTGAAAATAATAAAGGCAGGTAATAAACAAACAAACATGCAAGCAGCAAGTAAGCAAACAAGCTAGCTAGCTCCCCAAAGGGAGACACATGGGAGGAATCGCCCCATCTTCTTTCAATCACCCAGAAAAGGATACTTACTGAGAAATACCAATACCAAGATCCCAGCAATTGCACACGCTACGATAAAGCCAGCCACACCACCGATGATATGCCACAGGTTGGACCTGGATTCTGGAACTGGATTGAGAAAAAGAGTAAATCACTCAATGGGAACCACAAAATATCTGCTTATTGGGCAAAAAGATCTCAAACAGTGAGGAAAGCAAGGTCAATGGGGAATCCAGAGTCACTTAACAACTCTATTACTAATTTAGCAACTGCAGGGGTTCACTGAACAACTGCGGCAAGAAAGGTCATAAAACGGGGCAACACTCACTTAAAGAAATGTCTCACTCGGCCAGAGAAATTTGGGGCTCAATTGCAGTCATAAGTCGAGGACTACCTGTATACTCGCAGATAAGCTCATCCAGGCACAAGGTGATCCTCACATTTTTAACCCAAATATCCTAATAAATTTGACTCAGCTTATCCCACACATGGAACATTTTTCATGGAATGGTATGGTTAAATATTCAACGGCTGGCGTATACATAGATAGGTTTATCTGAGCGTGCATACAATAATTCCATGCAAGTTGCATGGACTTTTCAATGAAAGTCCGCAAGCCATAAAAGGAAACAATGGTAAAATAAAGTACTGTATTTTTCGGAGTATAAGACGCACTTTTTTCCTCCCTAAAAGTGGCTGAAAATTTGGGTGCGTCTTATACTTCGAATGTAGCTTTTTTTTCCAGCCCTAACTAGGTGCTAACAGATCTTCCCAGCTCTTACCTTGCAGGCTTTTTCATTGTTACTCTCTCCAAAGAATGTTTTTCCAGCCCTAAGTCTTTGCAGAATTTTTTTTCATTGCTCTACTTGCTCCGAATAAGTTTTTTTCTAGCCCTAACCAGGTGCTAACTACCTTCCCAGCTCTTACCGGCTTGCAGGCTCTTTCATTGTTATTCTCTCAGAAGAAGGTTTTTTAAAGTCCTAACCAGGGGATAAAATAATGTGCTGAAGCTGACTAGACTAAGGATGCTAGCCAGATGAATACCTGGTAGGCAGATTGTTTTCCCCTATTTTCCTCCCCAAAAACTAAGGTGCGTCTTATACTCCGGTGCGTCTTATACTCCGAAAAATACGGTAATATCTGGCCAGCACAATTTCTTTCCCACAATCTTCCAGTCGGGAAAATCAGCCCAGCCTTTCCCACCCTGCAGCTTCTCACCCTTCAGGGCCAGTTCCAGAGGCTCCGGCAGACCGTCGTGTTCCACGTAGCACCGATAGCGGTCCCTCTCTTTGGAGTCGATCCGGATGCTAAGCCAGTAGTGGCAGGTCCCATCCGCATTGGGGGCCACAGACGTATGGAGGGTGTCCACCTCCCAGACCTCCCCATCCCTCCTCCAGACGGCATCAATCTCCCTGGGGTAGAAGCCATAAAGTTCGCAGACGTGAGTTTCCATCCCATCCTCGGCCTCCGTCCTGCTGCTCATTGTCACCACTGGAGGCTCTGGAAAAAAAGGGGTTTATGATCAAAACCGAGCCTCCCCAGAAATGATCATGATTTGTGCATCATGAGCCAAGGTGGCGCAGTGGTTAGAGTGCAGTACTGCAGGCTACTTCTGCTGCCTGCTGCCTGCCGGCTGCCTGCAATTTGGCAGTTCAAATCTCACCAGGCTCAAGGTTGACTCAGCCTTCCATCCTTCTGAGGTGGGTAAAATGAGGACCCAGATTGTTGGGGGCAATAGGCTGACACTGTAAACCACTTAGAGAGGGCTGAAAAACCACCGTGGTATACACCGTATTTTTCAGAGTATAAGATGCACCTTTCTCCCCTCCCCAAAGTGGGTGAAAATCTGGGTGCGTCTTATACACCAAATATAGCCCCACCCAGCCTCTCAAACGGAGCTTTGCGAGGCTAAAAACATCCTCTGAAATGGAGCTTTGCAAGGCTGAAAGAGCAGCCTCTGAAATGGAGCTTTGCGAGACTAAAAACAGCCTCTGAAATGGAGCTTTGCGAGGCTGAAAACAACCCCTCAAACGGAGCTCTGCAAGGCTGAAAAAGCAGCCTCTGAAACGGAGCTTTGCAAGGCTAAAAACAGCCTCTGAAATGGAGCTTTGCAAGGCTGAAAACCACCTCTCAAATGGAGCTTTGCAAGGCTGAAAACAACCTCTCAAAACGGAGCTTTGCGAGGCTAAAAACAGCCTCTGAAACGGAGCTTTGCAAGGCTGAAAACAACCCCTCAAAGGAGCTTTGCAAGGCTAAAAAAGCAGCCTCTCAAATGGAGCTTTGCGAGGCTAAAACAGCCTCTGAAATGGAGCTTTGCAAGGCTGAAAGAGCAGCCTCTGAAACGGAGCTTTGCGAGACTAAAAACAGCCTCTGAAATGGAGCTTTGCAAGGCTGAAAACAACCTCTCAAAACGGAGCTTTGCAAGGCTAATATAATTGTTCCAGGCTATTTGCTAAGGACGCTAGCCAGATGGATGCTGGTAGGCAGATTTTTTTTTCTTATTTTCCTCCCCAAAAACTAAGGTGCATCTTATACTCCAGTGCATCTTATAGTCCGAAAAATACGGTAAGTCTAAATGCTATTGCTATCACACGTGCTTACCCCCCAAGTATGTATGTGGTTGAATGGATGGATGTCGTTGTTGTTTTTATACTGCCTTTTTAAATTTTGTACCGTTTTTAAATTGTTGAAATTTTGTTTATTCTTGTATTTCTTATGTTGTACGCCGCCCTGAGTCCTTCGGGAGTTGGGCGGCATATAAGAATAACAAAATAAATAAATAAATAAATAAACCAGAACTAGGAGTCACCCAATAGTCCCAAGTTGCTTTGAACAGTTTCTTTCAGCCAGAAAAACATAAAAGCACTTTATTAAGTGCAGGTAGTCCTCGACTTACAACCGTTCATTTAGTGACCATTCAAAGTTACAGCGGCACCGAACAAAGTAATTTGTGACCATTTTTCACACTTACGACGGTTGCAGCATCCCCACTGTCACGTGATTTACGTCTGAATGCTTGACAACTGACTCACATTTATGACGGTTGCAGTGTCCCAGAGTCCTTTGGCAACGTTCTGACGAGCAAAGCCAATCAGAATCAAAATCGAGCTAGAAGGGACCTTGGAGGTCTTCTAGTCCAGGTCAAGCAAGAGATCCTATACCAGGGGTGTCAAACTCAATTTCATTGAGGGCCACATCAGGATTGTGTTTGACCTCGGGGTCCGGGGTGGGTCAGCTCGTGTTCGGGACACTGGTGGCAGCCTGAACGCTCTGCCAGTGAAAATGGGCTCCCGAGCTCCGTTTTCAGCTGCGACGGCCTCCTGCAACCCTCTGCCAGTGAAAACGGAGTTCATGAGGGCTGCCTTCCCGAGCTCCTTTTTATTGGCAGAGGCACCGCCGGCCGGTCCTTCGCTGTTTCCAGGGCGGCCCCGTGGGCCAGATCTAAGCACCCCGGATCTGGCCCTCGGGCCTTGAGTTTGACACCCCTGCTCTATACCATTTCAGGCCAGTGACTGCCCAGTCTCTTCTTAAAAACCTCCAGTGATGAACCGCCCACAACGTCGGAAGGCAAGGCAAGCAATGAACAGGACAAATCCTTGTAAGGCCTGAACCTACACAGGAAACATTTGCCACACCGAAGCTATATGTGGAGTAGCAGATGCAGCTCCCACACACTTTTCTCCCCAGCCATTTCTCTGTACCTTTCCTCAAGCATGCGTTCGATCCATAGTGGTCGTTCTTCTGCAGCCACTCCATGCAGGTGCTCTCCAGGTAGCCCTTGAAGCGCTGCATGATGGCGGTTTCTTTCTCCCATTTCCACCTGATTCCCAGGGCTTCCTTGTCGGCTGCGAACCAGTTGGAGGTCCCCATGTCATACTTGAGGAAATACCTCCCGTCGTAGCCGTATTGCCAGTGTCCGCTCCTGTTCCCGTCTTCCCGTACTTCACAGGTGATGATCATCTGGACGATGTGATACCCTGAAAGAAGCATCCCCAGAGTTAAGGAGGAAATGCTCTCTCTTGGGAGATCGGGGAAAGCCACTCCCTGCAGGGGCTCCAGATTCTGTGACTGCTGAGACAAGAAAGCAAGGAAGACAGGGATTACAGGAAGAGATCTTGGAGACCAGCCGAGGTCAAGACAGAATTTGGGATCTGTAAGACAAGATCTCAGCCTCACTATGAAGGAACTCACTATAAACGAGGTGTCAAGCCTGAATTTGATTGGGGTATGGGATTGTTTCAGAGGTGGGTTCTAATTTAACTCACTGCCGGTTCGCTTCCTCCTGCGCCACGTGATTGCGCCTCTTGGGCATGTGCAGTGGCAAAAAATCCGAAAAAAATAAAATAAAAAAGCTGAAAATAAGATGGCAACGCATGCGTAGTGCCAGAAACTCTGCTTTTGCGCATGCGCAGAAGGGGAAAAAAAACCCGGGAAAAAAATTTAAAAAAATCCGGAAATTTTTTTTCAAAAAAAAAAAAAAAAAAAAGGATGGCGGCGCCCACGAACCGGCACCGACCGAACCTGTTCCGTGATGTCATCGTGACATCAGCAGCAGTTTGCTACAGGTTCGGACAAACCGGTCCGATCCAGAAGGAACCCACCTCTGGATTGTTTGTGTCCTTGGGCATTCTGACCTGCATTCAGCTTGACACAGTTTGGAGCTGAAGGGGGGATGGAGCCTTCAGTCAAAACAGCATTCCTAACTGATGAGTCAACCACATTTCAAACGTCTGGTTGACCAGAGGAGGAGGAGGAGGAGAGATGTTTCTGACCAACCAGCTCCCATCTTGGTTGGACAATGTGACAGTTGTTTTGAGAAACTGAAACTTATATTGGGGTGAAAAGTCCGGGAACTTTAGTACTGGCTTTTCACCAAGATGATGTATCTAAATAAATTTGTTCTTTGAAGAGAAGCAATGCCTTGGCATTCGATTTGTGATGGGTGCATTCCTTGGAGCCTGACGCGAGGCTAGGAAATTCCTCATGCAGAGTCCAAGATTCAAAACAAGCTTGCAGAACAAACCGCTGCCAAAATCTAAAACCTGAGCTACAAATATTTTCTATTATTTCAGAGTCAAAGATTCCTTAATTAAGACAGGATTACTTGGAGGCCCAAATCTCCTGGCACTGGAGCAAGGTTGCCGTTCCTGAAATCACTTTCAAATAATTCACACACACACACAGCCATTTTTCCACAATCTCTTGCAGCCACACAAGGCAGGGGAAAAGGGAATTATTTCTTACAATACAATGGGGAGAGAGGAGGCAAGGGGCAACAGGGAGGGAGGGAGGGAGGAAGGAAGGAAGGAAGGGCTTTGGCAACCAGCTTATTGTGGACCAATCGAGCCAATTCATGAGGAAGGCAGGAAGATCCGTAAGAAAAATGGGAATTTTTCCCTCCATAGCCTTCCTTTTGCAGGATAGCATCCACTTCCCGCTCACTGCTCACTCACCTCCACTTTGGTTATAACGTTTCTGGAGCATCTGCACGTTCCCCTTAAAGTCCTCCTGGTCTTTTTGCAAAATCGAGGTGTACCTCTTGTAGAATTTGGGATCTTCCTTCTCCAGCGTATTTATCCAGTCTACCCGAGGCTGCATCTTCTTGGTGTGGCTTTCATAGCGAATGATGAGCTGATGGTCCACGTAACCCTCAGCGGAGAAGAGTGGCAGTCCCGGACAATCCTCAGTCGCAGAAGAGTAGCTCACACGGATGACGCGGGGGGAGGAGCCTAGGGAGAAACGAGTACAGGGTGGAGTTGAGGGGAGGGGCTTGGAAACGAGTTGCAGACTGAGACTCCAGAGGAGTTGCAGCATGAGGTGCGATAAGGGACTGTCAAGAGCTGCCATGATACTCTTGAACTTCGCATTCTTTGGCTGTCAGCCTGCCGGGAACTCTGGAGGGAGGGGAACCGGGAAGAAGCGGGCCTCTCAGAGACACTCAGTCTTCAAGGTCATTGCCCTGGGAGAAGAATGCAAGGCCATTGCAAAAACAATTTACTCGGATATAATTGGACAAGCAGGGGCCAGAGGTGGAGAAGAACCGGTTGGGGAAAGTTAACCAGGAAATTTTGGCATGCAATCTTCAGTTCTGGCTTTGCTATAGTGCAGGGGTGTCAAACTCAAGGCCTGTGTGCCAGATCTGGCCTGCAGGGTGCTTAAATCTGGCCTGCAGGGCAGCAATGGAAATGGCAAAGGGACCGGCCCACAGTGCCTCTGGCAGCTAAAACGGGCTGTGCGGGGGGGGGGCGTGCCTCACTTTCACCCTCCATAGCCTCCTGCAGCACTCTGCTGGCTGAAAACGGGCCAGAAAACAAGCCCGAAAGCGGTCGGAAAACAAGCCGAAAACAGGCCATGCAGCCCGTTTTTGGCCAGCAGAGTGCTGCAGGAGGCCATGGAGGGCGAAAATGAGGTGCAGGAGGGCTGCGCGCAGACCCCCCCTGCACCATTTTGGTAGGCAGGGTGCTGCAGGAGGCATCCATTCCCCCCCCGCCGCCAGCCTGCAGAGGAGAACAACAATACTGATCCAGCCCTCGAAGAAATCAAGTTTGACACCCCGATCTAGGAAAAAGTGACTTAAGACCTTTACTCACATTTATGACTGCCACACCACCCCCGCCATCACGTGATTACAGCTTGAGCATTTGGCAACCAGCTTTATGATCAGTTGCAGTGACCACGTGAAATGGAATTCGAGACAAATCCTGGCAGGGTGCGAAGATGTCTGACTGCCTTCACAGTGTTTATTGCTTATATACAGTTTTCCAAGCAGCAAAAGGTAGGAAAAAGCATCAGCATTCTCATTAGTGAATTTTCCCATCATCTTCCCCCCACCAGCTTTTTAATGAGCATTTTGTTGTTACAACCTAGATGAGATCACGTACCAGCAAGAGAAGGTATCTTATCATTTGGCCGTGTGAACTGAGTGAGATCATAGGAGCAAAGGGCCCGCTTAGGGCAGGGAGTTTTCTACACACACATACACACACTTTCACATGGCCCCCATTCCTACACACGTGATCATGATTTCCTACTTTTTTTTTTTTTTTTGCTGATTCCTGGCAAAAAATGCCCGTTGGGGAAGCGGAGTTTGTTTAATGACTATGTTATTCACCGAAGAACCTTGTGATTTGCTTAATGGATCCTGTAAAAATTTTCATAAAATTGGGCCCGACTGCAACAACTCACAGTGGAAAATCTGGTCCCAATTGTGTTCGTCAGTCGAGAACTACCTGTATTTATTTCAAAATGTGAAACTTGGATGGAGTGGAGGTCTCGGTCAGACCTGCCCCCAGCTTAGTAAAGACTCCCATTTGTAGTGAAAGGCTTTTACTAAAAGGCGAGGGGATTACAATATAGCAGGGGTGTCAAACTCGATTTCATTGAGGGCCGCATCGGGGGGGGGCATGGGTGTGGTGGGCGTGGCCAGCTTGACATCACTCATGTCGGGGGCACCTGTGGTGGCCCCGGGCGGGGCTGGGGGGATCCATTGGCTCCAGCAGAGGAAGGCGAAACCAGGAAGAGTGCCAAACCCTTATCCTCCAGAGGAGCCTCTTAGGAAGAGCTGAGGTGGCGCAGTGGTTAAATGCAGCACTGCAGGCTACTGCTAGTTCAGCAGTTCAGCTGTTCAAATCTCACCAGGCTCAAGGTTGACTCAGCCTTCCATCCTTCTGAGGTCAGTAAAATGAGGACCCAGATTGTTGGGGGCAATATGCTGAACTCTGTAAACCGCTTAGAGAGGGCTGTAAAGCACTATGAAGCGGTATATAAGTAAAGTGCTATTGCTATTGCTATCTGCTGGTGGACAAGTGCTAAGACAGGTCCTTCCCTTCCTTCCTTCCTTCCTTCTTTCCTTGCTCTCGTCCCCTCTTTTTCTTTGTCTTTCCTCTTTCCCTTTCTCCTTTCCTGTCCCTTCTTGGATGCTCAAAAGCAAAAGGGAAAACATTTCTCTTTTTGTTTTGTTTTGCTTTTAGTTTGTTTTGCTAGCCCTCTGCACATTCCCTGGGCTCCATTTTCGCTGACAGAGGCACCGCGGGCCGCTCCTTTGCCATTTCCATTGCTGCCCTGCGGGCCAGATTTAAGCACCCTGCAGGCCAGATCTGGCACAAACGCCGGAGAATCAAACAGGGCATTTTCAATCATGCTCAATTACACAATTAATCATTGAGGGGTCCTTGGTGCTCTCTATGAGCTGGCTTGTTTTCTTGCAGATGTTTCATTACCCAACTAGGTAATGTCATCAGTGGTGGAAAGGAGTGGGCTTTGGTGTAGGAATAAGGGCTACCTGTAAAAGGTGTGTGTGAGAAAACTCCCTGCCTGAAAATGGGCCCCTTGTTCCTTGATTCCTACCTATAAGGGGGTGAGTAGAAAACCGCCCTCCCTAATTGGGCTCCTTGTTCCTAAATCATCTTGCTCATTTCCCCCAGTCAGAAAGATACATTCTCTGGCCGGTATATCTTACTTAGGCTGCAACACTAGAACGCTTATTGTAAAGCGATCTGGGAAGATGGTGTGGGAAATTCATCAATGAGAATCCTGTTGCTCTCTTCTACTTTTTGCTGCTTTTGTGAAACTGTATAAAAAAGCAATAAACGCTGCGCAGGCAGGCAGACATCTTTGCAAGGCATCTTTGTATCAAGACATTTTTGCCAGACATCTTTGTGAGACATTTTTGCCAGACACCCTGAAATGATTTGTCTCTAAATTCCAACACTTTGGTCTCAGTTTATATTCATATACTGTAGCGGAGTCGTCTTTGGTGCTCTCTTGAGCTTTCTTGCAGACATTTCACGACCCAGACAGACAAGGTAACTGTCACGTAGTGAATATTGTCAGTTGTATGTCTATGCAGGGTGATGCACCCCTATCTAATATTATGGTACATTCCAATACAAGCAGAACAAGTGATATGATGTTCTTTGCGCATGTCTGCATTCCTAAACCACCATTAATTTTCTTCTGCCTTAGCTGTCGACCTGAACGGTCGCGTTTTCTTAGCAAAGATGTAATTATTCAGGATTTATTGTTTTTGTACCGAAATAAATATTTCTATTAGACTTTTAATCTCGGCTTTATTTCTAACTGTCTGAATTCCAAGTAAAAGATCCAAATCGCCTCTATGAGATTTATTCTCATCTCTCAACAGTAACAGTTTTTTTTAACTTTTATAATTTTTTAACTGTTATGTGATTTTATATTTCAATAATGGATTTGACATGTTGTTAGCCACCCAGAGTCCCCTGGGAGTTGGGCGGCATGCAAATCTCTCTCTCTCTCTCTCTCTCTCTCTCTCTCTCTCTCCCTATATATATATATATATACACACACATATACATATACATATACATATATATACTTATATATACACATATATATACATACATATATATATGTGTGTGTGTGTGTGTATATATATATATATACATACATACATACATACATACATACATACATACATACATACATACATACATACATACATATATATATATATATATATATATATATATATATATATATATATATATATATATATATATATGCAAACAAACAAACAAACAAACATTATCAGGGCTAAGATTAGGATATCAGTGCTAGCACTATCACTGGTAAGGTTACCTAGTAAGGTTTGCTGGCTGGGGAATTCTGGGAGTTTGAAGTCCGCCAGGCTTAAAGTTGCAAAGGTTGGAGACCCCTGCTTCTACTCTCTACTCTCCTACTCCTCTACTGTACTCTCGCTTTCAGGTTTTTCGGGGGGGGGGGCAAAAAAAGTCAAGAACTGGGATCCGATCGCAGGTTGTTTCCCACCACCCCTCGCATCCTGACGACCTTGTGACCCACCTACCCACCCTCTCCTGACCCGAGTTTCAGCTAGTTGCGCCGCTCCAACTACGCCACGGCGGACGGTACTCACTGCGGTTGCCCTCCAGAAGGCAGGAAGCGGCGGTCAGGAGAAGCCAGAGGAGCCCCCAACGCGGCCCCATCGCCTCGGCTGCTTGCAACCAAACGCTCCCGAACTGCGCAGGCGCTCCCGGTTCCGAATCGGGATTCCTCTGACGAGCTGGCAACGCTGGAAAATCCCTCTGAGTTGTGAATTATTAACGAGTCAAAGCTTGGCACGCTGGGAGGGCGTGTCAGGCGTGACGCAATAACTAGGGGGCGGGGCTAGGGGGAGGCGTGGTTAACACCGCGAGAGGTGTGGCCTGCTGGAGTGCAGAAGGGGAAAACTGCCTTGCGCAGATCATAATGGACCAGAATGAGGGGAGGGCGGCAGAAGTCACATGATATCCGCGTTCAGACGAGTCGGGCAGGCAGGCGGTGGCCTTGGCACAGCACACTAAGCTGGCTTCGTGTCAAACTTCCTTTTGTGGTTTAACGTTGGTCTAGGACAGTCAGGGGTGGCCAAACTATGGTTCTTTGAGGACCTGTGGACTTCAACTCCCAGAATTCCTAAGTCAGCCATGCATAGCTACGTAGGTTGAGACTCGTCGTGTTTTGCGGACGGAAAAGGGGAGATTACTTCTTTTCTCCACATTTGAGCATAGGTAATCCTTGCCGCTGTTAGTATATGTAAGAAGTGGTTCCAACCAACTTAATGGTTATAAATAAAATACTTGAATGTGCCGAAATGAATAGACTTAACCATGCGAATAAAAGATAAAGAAGAAACAGATTTTGATAAAATTTGGAAAACTTTTTACGATTGGTTGAACTGTAAAAACGTAACAAAATAGTAGGTTTTGTATAACGAAGATGGACTATATTATTTGTGGGGTTTTTTTTGCTTCATTCTTCGTTTTTTTTCTAATGATTGTTGTAAAACAAAAGAGATATATGTAGAGATATTATATATAGAGATAGATAGATAGATAGATAGATAGATAGATAGATAGATAGATAGATAGATAGATAGATAAATGATACACTAAACTGCTTAATGAAAAATAACTATACCTTTGTATGTGAGATGTTAAGTTTTGTTTTTTCTTCGGGGTTTGTACTGTGTGTACTTTTTAAAGATTTGCATCTATTTTCATATATATATATATGTATATATGTAGTTATGTTCGTATATGTTTTGTCTTTTATGTTTTATGTATTTTAAAAATTACTTAATAAAAATATTTTTTTAAAAAAAGGAAAAGGGGAGATTAATTTAGTAACCAAGGGAAGATACTCAATAAAGGGGGAATATTTGCAGCTCAGGGTTGCAGGAGCCTCCTTTCAAGTTAAGCTTTTGTTTGAAGGCTGTCAGTGGCTACAATTTGAAAATAAGATAAGATAACCTTTGTTGTCACTTTTTTTCTGTGAACAGACATTTTAAAAATGAAAGTCTGATGCCCGCTTTCAAAATAAATATGTACCCATATACATATGCTATACATATGTACACACACACGTATATGTATATAAACTGTTTCAACTCCTACCCTCAAAACAATGCTATAGAGCACTGCACACCAAGACAACTAGACACAAGAAGTTTTTTCCCGAACGCCATCACTCTGCTAAACAAATAATTCCCTCACAACTGTCAAACTATTCACTAAGGCTGCATTACTATTACTATTAGTTTTTCTCATCGTTCCTATCACCCATCTCCTCCCACTTAAGACTGTATGACTGTAACTTGTTGCTTGTATCCTTACAATTTATATCAATATTGATTGTTTCCTGATTGCTTATTTGTACCCAATGACAATCATTAAAAGTGTTGTACCTCATGATTCTTGACAAATGTATCTTTTCTTTTTATGTACACTGAGAGCATATGCACCAAAGACAAATTCCTTGTGTGTCCAATCACACTGGGCCAATAAAGAATTCTATTCTATTCTATTCACATATACATATATGCATATACATATAGCAATAGCAATAGCACTTAGACTTATATACCGCTTCATAGTGCTTTACAGCCCTCTCTAAGCAGTTTACAGAGTTCAGCATTTTGACCCCCAACAATCTGGGTCCTCATTTTACTGACCTCAGAAGGATGGAAGGCTGAGTCAACCTTGAGCCCGTGAGATTTGAACAGCTGAACTGCTGAACTGCAGTGCTGCATTTTAACCACTGCGCCACCTCGGCTCTACTATGGTGTGCGGAAGAGGCCTTCATCCTGCAGTGGATAGACTGGCTAAAATAATGATTTTATATATATTTATATCATCATCATCATCTTAGCCATTGTCTATCCACTGCAGGATGAAGGCCTCTTCCACATGTTTCCAACCAATATGGTCCTGTGCTTTCTTTTGCCAATTGGACCTGCAACACTTGAATACACACACAGAGAGACACCTATAGTATATAAACAAATATTAATCACAGTCCACTTTGAATACATAGCGGAAAAAAGTGTCTTGAGAGTGAACAAGGTTGATACTATACAGTACAAAGCTATTACAGAATCCAGTTGTTCTGCTTCGGATACCTCCTCCCAGAAGATAACAAAACCAGTCATGGAGAGGATGTGTAGCGTCCATGACAATACTGCAGACCTTGGTCAAGTAGCACTTATATGCCATGTCCTGGATAGAAGGAAACGAACTTCCAATAATCTTTTCTTATTTTTTTTAATGTAAAATAAATTACATCTCATTTTTTTTACTTCCTTTCCTTCCCAAAGTCACCAGGATAACTCTAATGTATTTCCCCATGCCTGGGCTTCTTAAGTTTTTTCTAAGAATACATTTATCTAATGAAAAGCTATCCTTGGATTGTACACTTTCTCTCACTTCCCTTGTTGGCCCAAACTGTGACTTGGTCTAGCTAGCCAGAGGCTGGATTTTTTTTCCCCTGGTGCCAAAGTAGCCAATTTATCACACAAGGCAGGAAAAGTTTTTATATAGCTTTGGAAAACAAAAAGCAGGTGATAATTAACAAGCAATAGGCAACAAAGTATTCGCGTGCTACGCACGCTGTTGTGCGCGCCCCTAGATATACCCTCACGACTTCCATCTTACGCGAGCTGCACTGGTTACCGGATGCAATTCAAGGTGTTGGTTATCACTTTTAAAGCCCTACATGGCTCAGGACCAGTTTATCTACGTGACCGCCTTCTACAGCATTCCTCCCAACGACCAGTGAGATCGCACAGGGAGGGCCTTCTCCGGGTCCCGTCACCCAGACAATGTCGGCTGGCGGGTACGAGGGCGAGGTCCTTCTCTGTTGCGGCTCCGTCCCTATGGAACGAACTACCTACCAAGATCCGTAATACCCCCACCTTGCTGGCCTTCCGGAAGGCCCTTAAGACCTGGCTTTTTTGGCAGGTCTGGGGTTAATGAGATCACCCCATGTATGTATGTGTTGCAATGTACCATTTTTGAAAGGTATGCTTGAATTATTGTGCTAATTGTTTTTTTATCTTGTTATTGTATTTTTATAGTTGTAAGCCGCCCAGAGTCCCTCTTGGGAGTTGGGTGGCATATAAATTTTATTAAAATAAAATAAAAAAATAAATATTCACACCCCTAGTACAGGATGGCCCTCTCAGAAGGTGGACTCATTACTGAAAAAATTACCTAGGTGCAGGGGTGAAATCCAGCAGGTTCTGGAGAACCGGTAGCGGAAATTTTGAGTAGTTCGGAGAACCGGCAGCGGAAATTTTGTGTAGTTCGGAGAACCGCAAATACCACCTCTGGCTGGCCCCAGAGTGGGGTGGAAATGGAGATTTTGCAGTATCCTTCCCCTGCCATGCCCACCAAGCCACGCCCACCAAGCCATGCCAACCAAGCCACGCCCCCAGAACTGGTAGTAAAAAAAATTGGATTTCACCACTGCTTAGGTGGACTCATTACTAAAAAAATTACCTAGGTGGACTCATTATTTTAAAAAAAATCACCCAGAAGGTGGATTCATTACTAAAAACAACCACAGCCGTTACCCTTCTGTCCATAACTGTGTGCAAAACTTTCTAGCTAATTTATTTGCAACAAAAAAAGGGAAGTTAGAGCATTCTAACCGGTTTACAGTAGGAAAGAAGGCTAGCCTTGTTTCCACTGATGTGCTCCTTTCAAAATGATACGGATGATGGTTTTTTTTTACAGTAATAAGGCTATCAAATAGCCTTCCAGAAATTTTAGGGCCAGGATGTGAGGGCCCTAAAGACAAAAAAAAATTACCGTATTTTTCGGAGTATAGGACGCACCTTTTTACCCCAAAAAAGAGGGTCAAAAACTGGGTGCGTCCTATACTCCGGATGTTGCATTAGGCCACTGCCGGACCACGGGAAAGAGGCCGCCGCTGCCTCTGCCGGACCACAACAAAGCCGCTGCCGCTGGCCACGGCCGCCACCACCGGACCACGGGAAAGCCGCCGGCGGCGGACCATAGAAAAGCCGCCGTGCCTGCCCCACAGCAAAGCCGCTTCCGCTGCTGCTAGCCGCCACCACCGCTGGACTATGAGAAAGCCGCCGGCGGCAGACCATAAAAAAGCCGCCGCGGCCGCCCTGGCGGTGGCGGCGGTGACGGCCAGCAGCAGCGACTTTGTTTGGGGCGATTTTGGCGGCTAGCAGCAGCGGAAGCGGCTTTGTTTGGGGCAGCCGCGGCGGCTTTTTTATGGTCTGCCGCCGGCGGCTTTCCCGTAGTCCGGCGGTGGTGGCGGCTAGCAGCAGCGGAAGCGGCTTTGTTATGGTCTGCCGCCCCAAACAAAGCCGCTTCCGCTGCTGCTAGCCGCCACCACCGCCGGACTACGGGAAAGCCGGCGGCGGCAGACCATAAAAAAGCCGCCGCGGCTGCCCCAAACAAAGCCGCTTCCGCTGCTGCGGAAATCGCCCCAAACAAAGTCGCTGCTGCTGGCCGTCACCGCCGCCACCGCCAGACCACGGGAAAGCCACTGCCGCCGTTGCTGGCCGAAGCCTGTTCCCGAGGCAGCTACGGAGCCGCTGCTGCTGCTGCTGCCCAAAGCGAGCCACCTGACAGCTTTGAAGACCAACTTCCAGGTTTGCTGTGGGGCTTGTGGACTTCAACTCCCAGAATTCTTCCTCCAGTCATGCTAGCTCAGGAATGACTGGAGGAGGAATTCTGGGAGTTGAAGTCCACAAGTCTTAAAGCTGTCAAGTTTGAAGACCCTTGCCACCCCTAACCCAGGGCTCTTCAAACTTGGCAACTTTAAGACTTGTGGACTTTAACTCCCATTCCTGAGCTAGCATGACTGGAGGAGGAATTCTGGGAGTTGAAGTCCACAAGTCTTAAAGCTGTCAAGTTTGAAGTTTGTAAAAAGTGTATATGGTTGTAAAAAGTGTATATGGTTGTAAAAAGTGTACATGGTTGTAAAAAGTGTACATAGTTGTAAAAAGTATTCTGCTACACTGGTATTTTATTAAATAATATATTGCTACACCATTTCGTTCAGAATACTTTTTTCCTTTTTTTCCTCCTCTAAAATCTAGGTGCGTCCTATATTCAGGTGCGTCCTATACTCCGAAAAATACGGTAAGAAACAGGAGTGAGCAAAATGAAAGTTTTTCATCCGATTGGGGTTTCTCTGGCTGAAACCAGCTATGCCGGTTCTCCAGCCTGAGTAAGCTACTTTCAAGGCCTGTGAACAGTGGGAAGCCTAAAAATCGTAAGAAAACAGAATAAGACATGGGTCCCAAAGCAGTTTATTGCATGTTAAAATACTTTCTTGCAAGAACGGGTGGCTAGCAATGTAGGCACACAGGGGAATACAGTTCCCCAGTTTTTTATTCCCTTTGACCACAGGGTTGCAATCTTCCCAGAACACCCGTTTCTCCATGAATTTCCCCATGCTTAATCTGTTTTCCCACCTTTTGCCCAGTTCCCCTTCTTCCAGACTACCATTTATTTATTTGTTTACCGTATTTTTCGGAGTATAAGACACACCGAAGTATAAGACGCACCTTAGTTTTGGGGGAGGAAAACAAGGAAAAAAGGCCTCTGCCTCCAAGCAATTTGCCAAACAGCAAACAGCACAGATTATATACACTGTTTGCTGTGTATTTCTGTGCAAATGTGCCTGATCCATAGAAATAGCAAAAAATTGGAGAAATGTACATTATGCCAGAAAGTTTTCTTAAATGTAGTCACACTAACTCCTCCCAATTATTTAAATAGATCTACTCCAAGGTAAGTCAGGATTTAACTCTAATACTAAACAGGACACTGTTACATTTCATACTATACTTGTACAGAGCTGTTAAAATTAATTAAAATTTCTGGAAGTATACATTATTCTCTATTATTTAAAAGAAGATACAATAGCACTGGGCCTCTTCAGAGCAAGCATTTATTTTAAAAAGCTTCTTTATTTTGTTAAGTTGTCTAGATTTACAGGGATCTCCAACCTTGGTAACTTTAAGCCTTGTGGACTTCAACTCCCAGAATTCCACAGCCAGCAAAGCTAACAAAGCTGGCTGTTGAATTCTGGGAGTTGAAGTCCACAAGTCTTAAAGTTGCCAAGGTTGGAGACCCCTGGCTCTAGAACAATAATAAAGCAGTCTTTAAAAAATAAGTCTAATAATTTGAACATTCTACTGACATTTATAGTTATTCACTTACCCCCTTCCATCCAGTTCAGCAAAAAATAAAAATCTGCATGTCTCTCCCAGCTATTTGCCTCTTTGCAGTTAGTTTCACTTTCATTTTCCCTCGTGGCAAACCTAATCAGCTGTAGGTCGGGAACCTGCTACTGACTTGCTTGGCTTTACAGGCTCTTCCCTCTTTGCTGCAAACAGGTAAATTGCTGGAAGACAGAGGCCAAAGGGTGGGGGGGTGGCTGGGTGGGGGGGCTGCATTCGGTGTATAAGACACACCCAAGTTTTCACCCTCTTTTGGGGGGTAAAAAGGTGCATCTTATACTCCGAAAAATACGGTATTTATTTATTTATTTTTATTTGTCAACAAGTGCAAGGAAACAGGACACATGAAAAAAATGGCACAAATAAATGGATATAAAGAAGCAAAACATAGCCATAAACACATAAAATGAGTACATACAAATGGGTACAGTAGGACAGGGACGGTAGGCACACTGGTGCGCTTATGCACGCCCCCTTAGGGACCTCTTAAGAAACGTGTAAGGTCCACGGTAGACAGTTTAAGGTAAAAGGTATGGGGGTTAGAGAAACTAACAACAGGATCAGGTAAAGTGTTCCATACATTTACTACTCTATTGCAGAAGTCGTATTTTCTGCAATCAAGATTAGAGCGGATTACATTTAGTTTGTATCCATTGATAGAAATTAAAGTAGTTGTTAACAGGTAGGACATTAAGGTAGATAATCTTGTGTACTAAGCTTTTGTCCCTTTTTAAAAATTTCTTAACCTACATTTCTTGTTTCCTTACAATACTTGCAGCATAAGCATAATAAATTGAGGCAAGCGGTTAATTAATTTCTCCATTATATACTAGGCCCGTGGTGGCGAACCTATGGCACGCGTGCCACAGGTGGCACGCGGAGCCATTTCGGCTGGCACGCCACGGGTCCGGCACATTCTACTTCCGGGTTTCTGGCGCGCATGCGCAGAGCTGCTAGAGCTACCCGAAGCAGAAGGAGGAGGGGCGGTTTCGCAGGCTGGGCGGCTCGCGTAACCGCTCCCTTCTCCTGCTCCAAGCCTCGCACTCCGGGCACCAGCCGGAATGCGATGCTGGCAGGAGAAGGAGAAGGGGGCGGTTTTGCAGGCTGGGCGGCTCGCGTAACCGCCCCCTTCTCCTTCTCCTGCCAGCATCGCGTTCCGGCTGGTGCCCGGAGTGCGAGGCTTGGAGCAGGAGAAGGGAGCGGTTACGCGAGCCGCCCAGCCTGCGAAACCGCCCCCTTCTCCTGCTCCAAGCCTCGCACTCCGGGCACCAGCCGGAACGTGATGCTGGCAGGAGAAGGAGAAGGGGGCGGTTTCGCAGGCTGGGTGGCTCGCGTAACCGCCCCCTTCTCCTTCTCCTGCCAGCATCGCGTTCTGGCTGGTGCCCGGAGTGCGAGGCTTGGAGCAGGAGAAGGGAGCGGTTACGCGAGCCGCCCAGCCTGCGAAACCGCCCCCTTCTCCTGCTCCAAGCCTCGCACTCCGGGCACCAGCCGAACGTGATGCTGGCAGGAGAAGGAGAAGGGGGCGGTTTCGCAGGCTGGGCGGCTCGCGAAACCGCCCCCTTCTCCTTCTCCTGCCAGCATCGCGTTCCGGCTGGTGCCCGGAGTGCGAGGCTTGGAGCAGGAGAAGGGAGCGGTTACGCGAGCCGCCCAGCCTGCGAAACCGCCCCCTTCTCCTGCTCCAAGCCTCGCACTCCGGGCACCAGCCGGAACGTGATGCTGGCAGGAGAAGGAGAAGGGGGCGGTTTCGCAGGCTGGGCGGCTCGCGTAACCGCCCCCTTCTCCTTCTCCTGCCAGCATCGCGTTCCGGCTGGTGCCCGGAGTGCGAGGCTTGGAGCAGGAGAAGGGAGCGGTTACGCGAGCCGCCCAGCCTGCGAAACCCGCCCCCCTTCTCCTGCTCCAAGCCTCGCACTCCGGGCACCAGCCGGAACGTGATGCTGGCAGGAGAAGGAGAAGGGGGCGGTTTCGCAGGCTGGGCGGCTCGCGTAACCGCCCCCTTCTCCTTCTCCTGCCAGCATCGCGTTCCGGCTGGTGCCCGGAGTGCGAGGCTTGGAGCAGGAGAAGGGGGCGGTTTCGCAGGCTGGGCGGCTCGCGTAACCGCTCCCTCCTCCTTCTGCTGTCAGCCTCACGTTCCGGCTTGTGCCCGGAGTGCGAGGCTTGGAGCAGGAGGAGGAGGGGGCGGTTACACGTGCGCAGTAGATGTGCGCATGCGCGGTTCGGGCACGTGCGTGGTGCAGGCGCGTGCATGTAGGTGTGGGTGCGCATGCGCAGGGGGGGTGCGCATTGCATTTTGGGTAGTGGCACGCAGGAGCGCTGGTGGGTATGCGCGCGCCTATTTTTGGCACGCCGAGAGAAAAAGGTTCGCCACCGCTGTACTAGGCTGTGTGGTTAGGAGTGGGTGGGATGGCCTAGAGGTGGAGCTCTCGCCTCACAATCAGGAGGCTGTGAGTTCAATCCTAGGTAGAGGCAGATGTTTCTCTCTCTGGGCACAATGAGAATATTATCTGCTGAACAAAACTCTGCATTGGCGACAGGAAGGGCATCTGGCCAGTAAACATTCTGCTACGCTGTTTCCCCCAAAATAAGACATCCCCTGATAATAAGCCGAATCGGGCTTTTGAGTGCATGGCAATAAGGCCAAGCGCTTATTTCAGGGTTCAAAAAAAATATAAAACAGGTTCTTATTTTCAGGGAAACACGGTAGCTCCATTCAATTGCCCAGACTCCACCCCACAAGGGATTACGGGATCGTTAAAAGATGATGATGATGATGACACTAGGCTAAAACTGTTAACTAATCTGCTTGCCCAAGCTGACTCGCTTATTGGAAAAGCAGACCCTTCCTGTTTTCCAGTCTTGACCTTTTTACCCTTAATGTCCCAATGTCCTACTGAACTTTTAAACCCACATCTCTCAAAAATTGCTTTCTTTGCAAAAACAACACGATCTCCATGAGTTTCTTACACCTTGTCGTCAGCGTTTGCATCCTGCTGGAGGAAGGGGTGGTGTGAGGGGTGTTTCTGTGTGTATGTTGCACTTTTCCTTTGTGCTTTTCGACTCTCGCTTGGCCTAGTCCCTGCAGTTTCCTTGGGGAGATTTCCAAAATGGTTTGCAGACTCCGAAGTGGTTCGGAGGTCGTCCTCGGCTTAACCACAGTTCATTTAGTGGCCTTGAAAGAAGTGATTTATGACCGTTTTTTAGAGTTCTGTCAGCCTCCACTCTGCCTGCTTGCTTAGGCTGCCATACAAAGGGGGGGGAAGGTTAGGTATTTGGGTGAGGGGGGGAAGCGTGCTGGAGTTGCTCTACTTGTGGTTGATTAGGAAGTTAGGGAGGAAAGTTCTCACTGCGGACTGCCAGGCTACATGGACATGTTTATAGCCTGCTCAAGGTCAACGGCTTCATTAGACCAGATGTGGAAGACCAAAGGGCCGGTGCACCCACCTGACATCTTGGGACTTGGATGAATTGCCCAGGGGGGTTATGAGGGAGGGTTTGGGGATTCTTTGTATACGCATTTTACGCGCTTTTTGCCTCAGAACTTGCTTTCCTTTTGTTGCTATCACTTCTTGTCTAGTAAAAGTACTCATCTCTATCAACATGGAGTTGGGGTTTTTATTTCCTGGACTTTGAATGGAAGCACACCTGACAATTATCACCTTGGCAGCATCCCCACGGGCAGGTGATCAAAATTTAGACGCTTGGCAACTGGTTCGTGGTTATGACCGTTGCTGTGCCTCCAAGGTCATGAGTATCAGCTTTTGTGACCAGCAAAGTCCATGGGGAAGCCAGATTCACTGAACAACCGGGTACTAACCTATCGATTGCAGTTATTCACTTAGCAACGGGGGCAAGAAAGGTGGTAGAATGGGGCAAAACCCACGTAACAAATGTCTCGCTTCACAACAGAAATGTTGGGCTCAATTGACGTCGTAAGTTGAGGACTACCTGTATCACCACATTCAAGACCATTTATAAGGCTTCTTGCCCGTGTGGGTTCTCCAAGGTAAAGTCAAATCTGCCTCGTTCCACAAATCATACATGGCTTTCTCCCAATGTGGTGTCCCGTAACTCGATTTTACCCACAAACTGTTAGAATATTCATGAACAGGGAGAGCCAATGGTAACAAGGTCAGCCAATGAATAGGCATAGCAACTAAGTCAACCAATGGGAGCTAACCACTTCTGTGAGTCTGTGCAGAGAATCGAAACTGGAACTTAAGCTTAAGGCTGGGTGTGGCTCCAGTCTCCACTCTGAACTCTGCTGAAATGAAACTAACTGTTCTTCTGCTGTCTGTAACTGCTTGAAGAACTCTGCTAATGGTATTGTAAATATATATATATATATATATATATATATATATATATATATATATATATATATATATATATATATATATATATATATATATATATATATATATATATATATATATATATATATATATATATATAATGTTTATAAAAAAGTTATTGAATCCAGCTGAATCAGTCATCTGTGTGCGCTTCTGGTTTTGATTTTGCAACAAACTTTAATACAAACTCATGGTACAATCCAAGCAGTTGCACGGTTTCTCCCTGGTGTGAAGCTTCTGATGGGGACACAAGGTTTGTGATGGGACTGAAACTCCACCCATACTTTAGGCCACTGTCCCAAAGGTGTTTTTTTTCCAGTGGCAACTGGACTTTCTCATTTTTCTTTAAAGACATTTTGCTTCTCATCCCCCCCCCCCCCCCAAAAAAAATTTAGCTCAGAGCTGAAGAAGCTTCTTGAGATGAGAAGCGAAATGTCTTCAAAGAAAAGCCAGAAAGTCCAGTTGCCTCTGGAAAAAAAGCACCTTTGGGACAACCGTGACCTGGATGACTTGAGAATCTCTGTCGACTTTAGGCCGCTGTTCCTCAACTACTTCAAGAAGTGTGGACTTCAACACCCAGAATTCCCCAGCCAGCATGTTGGCTGGAGAATTCTGGGAGTTGAAGTCCACACTTCTTAAATTGTTAAAACTGCTCTTGGCAAATAGTCTCTCTTTCCTATTTGGATTTTCTGATGCCTAGTAAGATGTACACTCTGGCTGAAGCTCTTCCAACATACTGTACATCTACCATATTTTTCGGAGTATAAGACGCACCTTAGTTTTTGGGGAGGAAAATAGGGGGGGGGGAATCTACCTGCCAGGTATTCATCTGGCTAGCGTCCTTAATCTGGTCAGCTTCAGCACATTATTTTATCCCCTGGTTAGGGCTGAAAAAAATCTTCGAAGGGAGTAGCAATGAAAACAAGCCTGCAAAGACTTAGGGCTGAAAAAATCTTTGGAGGGAGTAGAAATGAAAAAAAGCCTGCAAGCAGGGGAAGATCGTTAGCACCTCGTTAGGGCTGAAAAAACCTTTTTCCAAGGGAGTAGCAATGAAAACAAGCCAGGAAGAGCAGGGAAGGTAGTTAGCACCTCGTTAGGGCTGGAAAAAAAAGCTTCAAAAAAAGCTACATTCAGAGTATAAGACGCACCCAAAGCCTTTGGGGGAGGGGGGAAAGGTGCGTCTTATATTCCGAAAAATACGGTATGTGGTTTCTCCCCTCTGTGAATTATTTGATGCCTGCTGAAAACCTTTCTACCCTCCAAACTGTATGAATTCTCCCCATTGTGAGTCCTCCAATGTCTTTTAAAGTTCAATTCACCGCTGAAATTGGGGGCGCACACAGTGCTCTGGAGGAGCAGTGGTTAAAGTGCAGTATTGCAGGTTAACTCTACCCACAGCTTGAAGTTTGATCCTGACTGGCTCAAGGTTAGACTCAGCCTTCCATCCTTCCGAGGTTGGTAAAATGAGGACCCAGATTGTTTGGGGGGGGGGGCAATGTGTTGACCATTGTAAAATCATTCAGAGGGGGCTGTAAAGCCCTATGGGGGTGATATAATGGCAGTCCTCGACTTACAACCGTTCATTTAGTGACCGTTCAAAGTTATAATGGGACTGAAAAAGGTGACCGACGACTGTTTTTTTCCATATTTATGACCATTGCGGCATCCCCCATGGTCACATGATCAATACTCAAGGCGCTTAGCAACTGGCTCATATTTATGAGGGCCGCAGTGTTTCTATGGGGGTCACGTGATCCTCCTTTGCGACCTTCTGACAAGCAAAGTCAAGGCGGAAGACAGATTCGCTTAACAATAGTGCTGCTCAGTTAACAACCGCAATGATTCACTTAACAACGGTGGCAAGAAAGATTGTAAAATGGAGCAAAGTTCACTTAATGATTCACTTAGCAACATAAATTTTGGGCTCCATTTGGTCATAAGTTGAGGATCACCCATATAAGCCTAAGTCAGGGGTCAGCAACCCACGGCTCTGGAGCATGTGGCTCTTTCACCCCTCTGCCGCGGCTCCCTACCACTCAAAATATGTGTCACAACTGCCAATGTGCGACACTCACCGGCACGTGATTTATTGAGCTTTTCGACCCATCTTTTTTTTTCAGAGTTCAAAATGTTTTTGTTGCATGCAGAAATAAAAGTGTGTTTTCTCTGTAGCAGGTAATTGATTTCATAAACGCAACACACTAGTTTTTTTTTATACATAGCATAAAGGTAAAAAACCGATATGCAGTTTTATCTTCATTTTAGATGTCAAAAGGGTTTTGTGGCTCCCGGTGTTTTCTTTTCTGTGGGGAAACACGTCCAAATGGCTCTTTGAGTGTCTAAGGTTGCCGACCCCTGGCCTAAGTGATATTGCTCTCACTCTCTCCCTTCCCTTCCCATTCCTTTTCCCCCGCCCTGAAGTGAGGTTGTATGTAAACAATATCTAGAGCAGTGATGGTGAACCTTTTAGACACCCAAGTGCCCAAACTGCGTGCGCGTGCATGCCCAAACTGAAAGGTGTGGTGTACGCGTGCAAATGTGCACATGCATGAACATACTCGTCCATGTGCAGACGTGCACGCATGCGCAGCAGAGACCCGAAGACCAGCTGGCCGGCGGGAAATCCCAACACCGGAAGCGCGGTAAGATCTTTTTCTTTTGTGAGTGTCCGTTTTGTCTGCAGGGAAACAAGCAGCTCATGAAAGAAACGCTACGGAGATCTGATCAGGAGCGACGGCGTGTGTGCCAGCAGAGAGGCCTCTGCAGGCCACCTCTGGCACGCGTGCCATAAATTCGCCAACATGGATCTAGAGTTTAGTGTCCTGATTTTGTGTCTGCTCTTTCTTGCACGCTCATGTGGTGTTTATTTCTAACCTTCTCCTGCATCTCCCGAAACTTGGACTTCCCTGCTGTTGTCTTAAAACTGCTACACACCGAACTGGCTCTCACCCTAACATACATTGAAATGTCCCAAAAAGTGCTTTTTAAAGAGGCAAACTGGACTTTCTGGTTTTTCTCTGAAGACGTTTCGCTTCTCATCCAAGCAGCTTCTTCAGTTCTGACTGGATGGTGGGGAATGGAAGGATTTATACTCCTTGCAGAGAGCTGGTCATTTGCATTCTTTTAGAGCAGTGGTTCCCAACGTGGGGCCCGCGCCCCACAGGGGGACAATTTGATTTTTAATGGGGGCAATTGGAACCTTCTTTAAACCAAGTTAATGGCCTTTTAGGCTTCCTCCGCATGAGTAGGAGTTCACTCTTTGAACAGTATGTCCGAGTATGTCTAGAGAACTGAGTAGGTCTAGTTTAATGAAAAGAAGGACCAGGGGAGACATGATAGCAGTGTTCCAATATCTCAGGGGTTGCCACAAAGAAGAGGGAGTCAAGCTATTCTCCAAAGCACCTGAGGGTAAAACAAGAAGCAATGGGTGGAAACTAAACAAGGAGAGAAGCAACTTAGAACTAAGGAGACATTTCCTGACAGTTAGAACAATTAATCCGTGGAACAGCTTGCCTCCAGAAGTTGTAAATGCTCCAACACTGGAAGTTTTTAAGAAGATGTTGGATAACCATTTGTCTGAAGCGGTGCAGGGTTTCCTGCCTAAGCAGGGGGGTTGGACTAGAAGACCTCCAAGGTCCCTTCCAACTCTGTTGTTGTTATTATTATTATTATTATTATTATTATTATTATTATTATTATTATTATTATTATTATTGTTGTTGTTGTTGTTGTTGTTGTTGTTAAAGAATTATGTCACGGGGGGTGGCATGAGGATTTTAGAGATGCTTAGGTGGGGCATGGCCAAAAAAAGGTTGGGAACCACTGTTTTAGAAAGTTTTTGAGGCCACCTGGAGGTTTACTTATGTCCTCAGGGTCACCTGAGTGGTGCAAATGGGTGTGGAGCCTTTTTGGAACTGTTCAAAGGACTGTGTTGTAGACTGGAGATAGATGATGTCGTATCCCTCCCCCCTCCCCCCCCAATTGAGAGGGCTATTCAATTTTATTTATTTATTTTGTTATTCTTATATGCTGCCCAACTCCCGAGGGACTCAGGGCGGCGTGTTTTTTTTGACATAGATGGCCTCTTTGACCCCTTTCAAACCAGCGGTCCTCTGCCCAAAATGTGGACTTTGCTCTCTTCGAGAGTGGCTTTTGTCTTTCAACACAGATGGAGTGCTGAATTTTGTCCTGATGGATTTGTTCTTCTGTGTTGTGCCATGCATTTATGAAGTGGTTGTTTTGTTTCCCCAACGTACAGATCTGCGCGTGGCTCACTGCATTGTACTGCATATACCACGTTGCTCACTTTGTGTCTGGACTACATTTAGACTGAGAATGCAAATGACCAGCTGTCTGCAAGGAGTGCAAATCCTTCCATTCCCCACCATCCAGTCAGAGCTGAAGAAGCTTCTTGGATATAGAAGCAAAACGTCTTCAAAAGAAAAAAAAAAAACAAAACCCAGAAAGTTCAGTTGCCTCTTGGAAAAGCACCTTTTGGGAAAACCAGGGCCTTGGATGACCGAGAATCTCCACAGACATACACTGAAATGAATTCACCAGCAGGGATTCGAGTTTATTTATTTATTTTTTCAGTTAGTGTTTAAATGCAGCCTGTCTCACCGCCTCGAGTTGTCTCCGAGTGGCTTACAGTAGTAGGAAAAAAAAAGAGATATAAAAGCATTTAAGATTACTCATTAAATAAATCCATTCTCTCTCTCAATTCAAATAATACTAGCTAAAAACAACTTTGGGAGATGCGTGTTGGGGTGGGGAAGAAAAAAAATAATCCAAATCCACATTTCAGGTAGCTGCCAAAAAGAAAAGAAAAGAAAGAAAGGCTATTTATAGAGATTTGTAAGTGTCTGTACCTAAAGCGTGAGGTACTTTCCACCACGAAGATAAACCATCAGTTTCTGCCCTGCACAAAAATTTTGCTGTTTGGGAAGCTTTTGGATTTTGAACGCGGCGGCCTCTGCCGCTTCGGTGCGTTTAAATTTTGTGGCTCCTTCGATGGGAATGGAGAGTGATGCTGTGACTAAAACTCTTTCCGCACGCCATGCACTGATAGGGCTTCTCCCCCGTGTGGATGCGCTTGTGAGAGGTCAGGGTTGCCAGCTGACTGAAGCTGATGCCGCATTCGTTGCACTTAAAGGGCTTCTCCTTGGTGTGGATTCTTTCGTGTTCGTGCAGGAGAGACCGATGAGCGAAGCTTTTCCCACAGATGGGACAGGTATTCATTCTGGGTTTCGGAGCGACTTGCCCTTGGGCGGGCGTTTCAGGAGAATCCGTGCTCTTGGAAACAAAAGAAGCGTTTCTCGTGCTGGGTTTTGCTTGGACTGGTGTTTTGCAAAAGTTCCTGCTTCCGGATGCCAAAGGTGCATTCCCCGGATATCTCTGGGGCGCCCCCGTTACACCTTGGCTGGGTCGACTTTCCGAAAGGGAGAATTCGTCCCATTTCATGACCTTGACCCGATTCTCCGTTCCCTCGCTCTTCAGTCCCTCCTGGGTGGATCTGGCTCTTTTTAAGGACACTTTTTGGGATTCGTCCTCGTCCTCATTCTGCCATGCCCCCCTCCCTAGAATAAGAGTAGACAAGAGAAAACATGGGGGGAAAGGGGGATCAAATGAAGAAAAGAAAAAAAAGAGCTTTCGGTGAGAAATAGGTAAGGTACTACATCAGCGGTTCCCAACCTGGGGGTCGGGACCCCTTTGGGGGTCGAACGACCATTTCCCAGGGGTCGCCCCAGCATCCTCAGCTCCCCCCCCCACTGACACAAGCCTGGCCATATCGCGCCCCACAACCCGTGCCCCCACCGCGCTCCACCCCGCTGCCGCCATTTGGGTTATTTTACCGTCTGCGCATGCGCAGCACGCTTTGCGCATGCGCAGCACGCTTTGCGCATGCGCAGAGGGTAAAAGAACCCAAATGGCGGCGGTGGGGTGGGTCACGGTGGGGGCGCGGGGGCGGGGCGTGGGTCGCGGCATTAGGAAGGGTGGGAACCACTGTACTACATTTAGGTGAGAAAAAACAAATGCACAGGTATAGCATAGGTGGAACCTCACTCCATACTGTGTTTCTCTGAAAATAAGACTGGGTCTTATATTAATTTTTGTTCCAAAAGATGCATTAAGAGCTGAGGTGGCGCAGTGGTTAGAGGCAGTACTGCAGGCCACTTTAGCGGATTGTGATCCGCAGGTCAGCGGTTCAAATCTCACCGGCTCAAGGTTGACTCAGCCTTCCATCCTTCCGAGGTAGGTAAAATGAGGACCCAGATTGTTGGGGGAAATGTAAATATATACATTGCTTAATGGTGTAAACCGCTTAGAGAGTGCTTGCACTGTGAGGCGGTATATAAATCTCACTAATAAATAAATAAATTAGGCTTATTTTTTAGTTAGGTCTTATTTTGGGGGGGAAATACGATACTAAATGCATCTGTCTCAGAGGTGGGTTCCTGCCGGTTCGGACCGGTTCTATAGAACCGGTAGTGGAAATTTCCCCCCACTCACCAAACCGGCAGCGATGGCCGGCTGGCCACGCCCCCGAATCGGCTGTCTTGGTGGAGCTGATCAGCTGTGCTTCGGGTGAAGGAATAAAGGTAAGTATAAACCCGGGAGGGCCCTTTTTCAAGCAGCAGCAGAGGAAAAAGCTTCCAAACAGTAAAAAATTCGGGGGGAAAAAAGATGGCGGCACCCACGAACCGGAAATGACTGAACCGGATCCACGGACGCCATTGTGACGTCACCAGCGGGTCGCTACCGGTTCGGGTGATCCGGTCCGAACCTGGAGGAACCCACCGCTGGATGAGAAGCAAAATGTCTTCAAGAAAGTCCTGAAAAAGCATCTTTGGGTTCAAGCTTGTTGGGACACAACATGGGGGACTCACCCACAGAGGTCAGGTTTTGGTAGTTCTCCACCATGACCTCCAGTTGCAGAGCCACCTGGTTTGCATTTAACAAAGGACACTCTTCTTCTGTGAAATACACAGCCACGTCCTCAAAAGACAGCGGAACCTGGAGGGGGAGAAAAAAAAGGAAAAGAGGGAGAAAAGGAAAACAAAATGGAGGGAAGGAGAAAGGGGTCAGCGCCACCCAGGAAAATGTGCAGTGGGTATTAACCCATTTTGGTCGTCCCCCCCGGCCCCTTTATTCTTACCATAGCTGGCAGGGCTGAAGAAGAACCCTCCCTAGAAACAAGAGCAGACAAATTCGGAGGCCTCATCGAAGATTTCTCATTGCCTGTAAAAGGACAAAAACGTAGTGGAAAGTGGTTGTTTTATTTGCACATGAAAAAGGCCAATCGGGACAAGGCCCAGTCTGGAGACACTACAAAGCCCTGGTTTTTCTTGGATTCACACAGCTCAGATGTTCCAAGAAACCCTGGTTTGTTTACTTTCAATATGGGTTTCTTTTCCCACTATCCTCAATAGACAGCCGACCCTCAAATCCATTGGAGTCTGCAAAGCTGCAGTGACAGAAATGAATGCTTTTAAAAAAATTCTTCTGCGAGCCTTTTATTGAATAGGTCGTCCTCGACGTACGACAGTTCGCTTAGTGACCGTTCAAAGTCACAACGGTGCCGAAAGAAGTTGACTGATGACCATTTCTTATGACTGCTGCAGCATCCTCCATGGTCACAGGATTTACATTCATATGCGTGGCGACCGATTCATGTTTATGACGGGGGTGGTGTCCCGGGATCACGCGATCCCCTTTCGCGACCTTCTGACAAGCAAAGTCAATGGGGAATCCAGACTCACTTAACAACCGTGTCAACTAATTTTAACAACTGCAGAGATTCACTTAACAAATGTGGCAGGAAAGGTTGTAAAATGGGGCAAAACTCACTTAACAAACTCCTCACTTAGCAACATAAAGTTTAGGCTCAATTGTGGTCGTAAGTCGATGACTACCCATATTGACATTTGTACATATTGCAATCTCTAGAGATGCTATGCATGTCTTACGAATCTCTTAAACTCCAAGCATCTCCCACTCTTAAACTTCCTGTTTATTTATTTCCAATTGTTTATTCAATTTATAATTGTTTTCTCACCGAATACGTGAGAAAGTCTCGGTGTTAAAAAGCATTCACATCTGTGGGCTGTGTTCTATTTACTATTTATTTACTATTTATTATCTTTTATTCCATTTTATGTTGCATATAATCCTCACCTTATGACCACGATTGAGCCCAAAATGTCCCTTGCTAAGTGAGTCAGTTGTTAGGTGAGTTTCGCTCCATTTTACAACCTTTCTTGCCACAGTTGTTAAGTGAAGCACTGCAGCAGTTGTTAAATTAGAAACACGGCCGTTAAGTGAACCTGGCTTCCCCCCCCCCCTGGATTTTGCTTGTCAGGTCGCAAAAGTGGATCATATAACACTGCCATCGTCATAAATAGGAGCCAGTTGCCAAGCGTCCAAATTTTCACCATGTGACCACGGGGATGCTGCAGCCGTTGTGAGGAAAACATTCGTCACTTTTCAGTGCCGTTGTAACTTAAAGTGGTCACTAAATGAATAGTTGTAAGTCGAGGATTTCCTGTATTCATACTTTTATTTTATTTCCATTTTTTATGGTATATAAAGCCAGTCACTGACGGAAATAAAGCACCTCAACCCCTCCACACATTTTAAGCAATTGGGAAATATATATCTGGACTGAAAAGAGATTTTCAAATTTTAACTGCCAGACTTGGCTCATAAATTGTATTTTCCTTACAGCTTCCAGATACAGGTAGTATCTCAACTTACGACCACAATTGAGCCCAACATTTGTTGCTAAGTGAGAAATTTGTTAAGGGAGTTTTGCCCTATTTTACGACTTTTCTCGACACGTTTTGTGAAGTGAAATCGCTGCAGTCGTGAAGTTAGTCACCCGGTTGTTAAGTGAATCTGGTTTCCCCACGGACTTTGCTTGTCAGATCACAAAAGGGGATCACATGACTCTGAGGATCGTGCAACCGTCATAAATGTGAGTCAGCTTTCAAGCATCCAAATGTAAATCACGTGACCAATGGTAGTAAGTCACCATTTTCAGTGCCGTTGTAACTTCGAACAGCCACTAAATGAACTGTTTTTAAGTCAAGGACTACCTGTGCCTTATTTCTACTGAACAAAATAGGTGTGCATTTTTTTTTTTACAATTAACTGTAAAACTTGCTAAGGAGAAACGTCTTTTATCACAGAGATGTGACTGGCTGGCAGGGGGCTTCTGCACAGGGAGGTATCAAACATCTCAAGATGGTTTCCACAATCGAGGCTCACTGTGGTTAGTAATACATTCAGTGCGGCCTGGAGGAAATCCCTTCAGAAAATGGCGGGAAACATGCCTTCAGACAAAAGGAGGCAATCGTATTTATACCTTTCAGGAAAAGAGAAGAAAATGATACAGCCATAGATATGTGTACCGTATGTGCCGGCGTATAAGACGACTTTTTACCCCTTAAAAAACTCCTCAAAAGTCGGGGGTCATCTTATACGCCGGGTACTAAAACTTCCGAGCGGGGGGGGGGGCTCAAAAACGGCCGCGGCGGCATCCCTGCTGTTCTCCGGCCAAGCGGCCTGGAGTGCCGACGCCGCCCCGCATTTCGGTCTTTTCGGACTTGCCCGGCAGCCTGCTGGGAAGGCTGCGACGCATGGGAGGGAAGGAGCTGCTATTGCCGTTCCGGCGTGTTTCCCCGGTCACTGGCTGCACCGGGGAGCCCGCGTCCTTGTCAACATTGCAGACGCTGCACACGCGGAAGGCACCACGGAGCAGAGGCGCCTGGCGAGTGAGGCAAGTGGCGGCATCGGGGGCAGGCTCCTGCCCGCGTCTCCCGCCCGCCCGCCTCTCATTCTTTTAAATGCTAAGGCAAGAGGCGGGCAGGCGGGCGGGAGACGCGGGCAGGAGCCTGCCCCCGATGCCGCCACTTGCCTCACTCGCCAGGCGCCTCTGCTCCGTGGTGCCTTCCGCGTGTGCAGCGTCTGCAATGTTGACAAGGACGCGGGCTCCCCGGTGCAGCCAGTGACCGGGGAAACACGCCGGAACGGCAATAGCAGCTCCTTCCCTCCCATGCGTCACAGCCTTCCCAGCAGGCTGCCGGGCAAGACCGAAAAGACCGAAATGCAGGGCGGCGTCGGCGCTCCAGGCCGCTTGGCCGGAGAACAGCAGGGATGCCGCCGTGGTCGGGGACTCAGTCGGGTGGCTGCAGCCCCGCGGGAGACGGCAACAGAGGTTCCTTCTTCCTCCTGCAGGGAGAAAGACAGAAGGAAGGAAGGAAGGAAGGAAGGAAGGAAGGAAGGAAGGAAGGAAGGAAGGAAGGAAGGAAGAAGAAAGAAGAAGACAGAAAGAAAGAAAGAAAGAAAGAAAGAAAGAAAGAAAGAAAGAAAGAAAGAAAGAAAGAAAGAAAGAAAGAAAGAAAGAAAGAAAGAAAGAAAGAAAAGAAGTTAGGAAGGAAGGAAGACAGAAAGAAAGAAAAAGAAAGATGTTAGGAAGGAAGGAAGACAGAAAGAAAGAAAAAGAAAGATGCTAGGAAGGAAGGAAGATGGAAGAAAGAAAGAAGGAAGGAAGGAAAGAAAGAAGAAGAAAGAAGACAGACAGACAGACATAAAGAAAGAAGTTAGGAAGGAAGGAAAACAGACAGAAAAAAGAAAGAAAAAGAAAGAAAGAAAGAAAGAAAGAAAGACAGAAAGAAAGAGATGTTAGGAAGGAAGGAAGACAGAAAGAAAAAGAAAGATGGTAGGAGGGGTAGTTTTATACGGTGAGTATATCCCAAACTCTATATTTTAAATGGAAAAATTGGGGGTCGTCTTATACGCCGGCACATATGGTAGGTAATAAATGATGTAAGCATGAATAATGAGAAAATCTCAAGTTACTTCCCCGCCTTTCAAGGAGAGAAGCAACCTAGAACTGAGGAGAAATTTCCCGACGGTGAGGACAATTAACCAGTGGAACCACTTGCCACCAGAAGTTGTGGGCGCTCCATCACTGGAGGCTTTCCAAAAGAGATGGACAACTATTTGTCTGAAAAAGTATAGGGTCTCCTGCTCGAGCAGGGGGTTGGACTAGAAGACCTCTAAGGTCCTGTCCCGTTCTACTCTACACTCTCCAGGGGTGGCCAAACTATGGTTCTTTGAGGACCTGTGGACTTCAACTCCCAGAATTCCTGAGCCAGCCATGCATGCATGGCTAGCTCAGGAATTCTGGGAGTTGAAGTCCACAGGTCCTCAAAGAACCATAGTTTGGCCACCCCTGCTACACTCTACTCTCTTCCAACTCTTGTTATTCTGTGTTCCATTCTCTTTCTACTGTTACTATCCTCAGGGAAGAATTGTCGTCTTCACAGAAAGAAATGCATCAGTTGTATCGCCACAGCAATTGTGATGAGAACTGAGGACTTCCAAGGTTGCCTCAATGAGCGCACATTCTTTCTGTGTTTCTATCTTGCTAACACACTCCCGCCCTTCCCGAGGCTGGTTTGCCTCCATTTTGCACACATACAAAAAGGGGGTTAAAGGGTTCGATTGTGCGATCTTGGCCACCATCTTGAATTTTTTGACGCCTTCCCCTTTGCAGACATCCCTTGATCATTATTTATGACAGCCATGTCTCAAACCTTGGCAACTTTAAGAGGTGTGGACTTTTAACTCCCAGAATTCCTCAGCCTGCTATGTCTCACTTTAAGTCCACATAATCTTAAAGTTGCCACGGTGGAGAAAAACAGACTTATGAGTTTAAAAGGCTCGGCCCTCTAATAAAGGAGAATATTTGTAGCTCGGGGTTGAAACGAGGAGCCTGAGGTTGGTTGTTTTCTTGCAGACTTTCCATTCCCCTAATTAGGTAACATCATCAGTGCTAGTCGTAGCACTGATGATGTTACCTAGTTAGTTAATGTTAGTTAGTTAGAAAAGAGCAACAAAGATGATTAGGGGACTGGAGGCGGAAACATATAAAGAACGGTTGCTGGAATTGGGTATGTCTAGTTTAATTTTTTAAAAAATTGTTTTTTATTATATTATATTGTTTTTATCCTTGCTGTACGCCGCCCTAAGTCCTACGGGATTGGGCGGCCTATAAGAACTTTTAATTAAATTAAATTAAATTAATTAAAAGACTAGGGGTGACATGATAGCAGTCTTCCAGTATTTTTGAGGGGTTCCTACAAGGACGAGGGAGTCAAGCTATTCCCCAAAGCACCTGAGGGCAGGACAAGAAGCAATGGGTGGAAACTAATCAAGGAGAGAAGCAACTAAGGAGAAATTTCTTGACAGTTAGAACAATTAATCAGTGGAGCAACTTGCCTTCAGAAGTTGTGAATTCTCCAACACTGGAAGTTTTTAAGAAGAGATTTGACAACCATTTGTCCGTAATGGTATAGGGCAGCTGTAGGCAAAGTTGGCTCTTCTATGACTCGTGGACTTCAACTCCCAGAATTCCTAAGCTAGCATGATTGGCTCAGAAATTCTGGGAGTTGAAGTCCACAAGTCATAGAAGAGCCCACTTTGCCTACCCCCGGTTTAGGATTTACTGCCTAAACGGGATTGGACTAGAAGACCTCCAGGGTCCCTTCCATCTCTGTTATTCTAATTTTTTTTAACGTCTGCAAGAAAACAACAAAGCTCAGAGCGCACCAAGGACCCCCCTCAAGGCTCTGCATCTTTTAAAAAAAAATTTCTTTTTAAACCAAACATCTGAAATTCACCAGGGCTATCCCCGTCTGATAATCCGGAGGTTATCTCTCTGCCCAGAGAGATGGAAGACCACGACAATCTATCTATCTATCTCTTGGTTCTTACCCTGCATTATGGCATCTTCATTCTCTAAGATCTGCTTGAAGAACTGTCTCTGTCCTGCGTCTGAGGGAACCTCCTTCTTAATTATGGGGAAATCGTTAGAAGCATCCACAAACAGGCCCTGCAAAGCAGTACCAGAGATCCATACAAGGTGGGAACAGGAGAGCAAACAAGACCTCTCTTTTAAGGATCTCCCAACCCGCCCAACCCCCCAACAACTGTGCAGCTGGGAATGGTTTGGAGAGAACCATGTATTCTCATCCCCTTGGAACTAGCAAGAAGAAAAGTTTTACGTTAGTGAGGGGGCGGCGGCGGGGTATAGCCTGTATTCAGAGGTGGGTTCCTCCTGGTTCGGACTGGTTCATAATGACGTCACGGAACTGGTTTTGTCAGTGCCGGTCCATGGACGCTGCCATCTTTTTTTCCGAATTTTTTCCTATTTTTTCCCCCCCGAAAAAAATTTTTTCTAGTTTTTTCTTCTTCTGCGCAAGCGCAGAAGCCGAATTTCTGGCTTCTTGCATCTTGTTTTCGGTTCTTTTGGGGGGGGATTTTTTTATTTTTATTTTTCGGCACTGCGCACGAGGCACAGCCATGCGGCGCGGGAGGAAGCGAACCGGCAGCGAGGTAAGTTAGAACCCACCAGGGGCGGGTTCCTAATTTTTTTACTACCTCTGTGGGTGTGGCTTATTTTGTGGGTGTGGCTTGCCAGCCATGTGACCGGGTGGGCGTGGGCCTCGGGAGCTTGGCAGCGGCCGGAGAAGCGGGAGGGCATTGCCTACCCGCAACGCAGCCCCCCGCAGCGGGAGCAGCAAGACCGCGGCAGCGGTTCTTCTAGGAGGCTCCGTCCGGCCTGAATGCTTCTCTCCATTCGATGATCCTAGGCTCCTGCCGCCCGTTCCCCCTCCCCTCAGCAGCTCGAGAAGCCTCGAACGTGCGAAAATGCCTGGGATCATCACCGCGCCTTCATGGCTTCTCGGACTGCTGAAGGGAGGGGAATGGAGATAGCTCCTGCCGCCTGTTCTTTCAGTGTCTCACGCGCTCCCTCAGCCATCCTCCCCTGCTTGGACTCACTGTGGGGTAGGAAGGCAGCGCATGCGCAGTGCCGGAAGCTCAGCTTCTGGGCATGCGCAAAAGAAATTTTTTTTAAAAATGTAAAACATTTTTTTAAAAAAAATGGCGGCACCCAGGCACTGACAACCGACCGCACCGGTACTGTGACATCACCAGCGGGCCGCTACCGGTGCTATAGAGTGGACCGCACCGGTAGGAACCCACCCCTGGAACCCACCCCTGCCTGTATTCCTCCCCAGCTTAGCTCTTTGGCAACAGCATCTGGAGGTTCTGATCAGATCCTGATGGAAGGCAGTGACCCAGAACAAAGCCACTGCTCCCTTTGCAGCACAGACATCTCAGGATCTCCTCCAAACGAATGCTGACCAAGATCCTCCATGAGCCACACGCCTTAAGACGTTAACGGGAAGCCTTCCCGAACTGGAACGTGACTCAAATCGCTTCACGGACCTTGAAAGTACCACCAAAAGGCTGCCCCTCACCTGGATTTTCGGCTTCTTGTCCTCTGATTGGCTCAAGAGGAAGCCTTCGGCCAGGGCCACCGCCTGAGAACAGGTCTCTGCTCCGCATTCTCTGATCCAGCTCTTCATGTCGGGAGGTAGGATAGTCAAGAACTGCTCTAAGATCACCAGGTCCAGTATTTCAGCTTTCGAATGCTCTCCTGGCTTCAGCCATTGGCAACAGAGATCGTGAAGCTGGCTGTAAACCCCTCGGGGCCCGGCGCACTTCCGGTAGCGGAACTGCCTGAACTGTTGGCGCTGGACGTAGGAGTTACCTTTCTCTTCCCTCAGGATTTTGTTTAGGTTTTTTTCCCACTGTTCCCCAGGGCTGCGAGCCTCAGGGATCTCGAGGCCCCCCACTGGATCCACAGCTTCCTCCTTCGATCCTTGGGGCAGCACCGTCTCCAGTAAGATTCGAAACATCTCCTGTCTCAATGGCTTTCTTCCGGCAATGTCTGAATGGCTATAATTGAACTGAAAGTAAGTTGGTCTCTTTTTTTGGGGGGTGGGAGGGAGGGCAAAGTGATGGCACCACTCAAGAAGTCAAGGATTAAATTACAAGGCAGCCATAAACCGATGTTAGTATCGCTCTGTAAACAATGGAAAAACGAGACAGATCAGAGGCAGATGATACAACAGGTAATAAACGAGGAGTTTCCCTCGTACAAAATCACAGGAAACATACTTTGCTTGGTTGATAGTCACATCTGAATGAACGAATAAATGATAATTACAGGTCCCAGATTCCCCAAATAAAAACAACAAAATAACCTGCAGAAAAATGAGAGACAAACAATGACAAACTCTTCACAATAGAAGCAGTAATCGGTCCCCAACTGTCAATGGAGATTCTTAGTCATCCAGATCACGGGCCCTATCTAACAAAATGAAATTCAATGTAGAGAAAAGTAAAGTCCTACACTTAGGTAAGAAAAATCTAAAAGTACATATATAGACTGGGTGAAACCAGGATTAATAGCAGTAACTGTGAGAGGGATCTTGGAGTCTTAGTGGACCAACCAGCTAAATATGAGCCAGCAGTGTGTGGCGGCAGCCAAAAAGGCCAATGCAATCCTAAATTGCATTAACAGAGGGATACAATCGAGATTAAGGGAGGTACTAATACCACTCTATAAAGCCTTAGTGAGATCACACCTAAAGTACTGCATCCAGTTTTGTTCATCACACTATAAAAAGACATTGAGACTCTAGAAACTAGAGTGCAGAGAAGAGCAATCAAGATGATCAGGGGACTGGAGGCTAAAACATACGATGAACGGTTGCAGGAACTGGGCATAGCTAGTCTAGTGAAGAGAAGGATCAGTGGAGCCATGATAGTAGTGTTTATTTATTTATTTATTTATTTTGGTATTCTTATATGCCGCCCAACTCCCGAAGGACTCAGGGCGGCGTACAACAGAGGAAAATACAAGAATGACCAAATATTAAATATTAATTAAAAACAACTATAAAAATTTAAAAAACACAGTATAAAAGAACATCGAACAACCATTCAACAACCATACATACTTGGGGGGTGAGCTCGAGTGGGTTAAGCTCTACCCCCAGCCTGCAGGAAAAGCCATGTCTTAACGGCTTTTCGGAAGGCCAGCAGAGTGGGGATAGTTCGGGTCTCTGGGGGAAGTTGGTTCCAGAGCGCGGGGCCGGCCACAGAGAAGGCTCTCCCCCTAGGGCCCGCCAGCCGGCATTGCTTGGCCGACGGGACCTGGAGGAGGCCAACTCTGTGGGCCCTAACCGGTCGAAGGGAGGTATGAGGCAGAATGCGGTCCCGGAGATAGCCTGGTCCTAAGCCATGAAGGGCTTTAAAGATGGTGATCAACACCTTGAATTGGACCCGGAGACCGATGGGCAACCAATGCAGCTGGCGGAGTATAGGTGTCACGTGGGTGTACCTTGGCACACCCACCACAGCACGTGCAGCTGCATTTTGCACCAGCTGAAGTCTCCGGATACTCTTCAAGGGTAGCCCCATGTAGAGCGCATTGCAGTAGTCCAAGCGGGAGGTGACAAGGGCATGAGTGTTCCAATATTTGAGGAGCTGCCACAGAGAGGAGGGGGTCAAGCTATTTTCCAAAGCAACCAAAGGCATCTGGCCCAAAGGCCGGACAAGGAATAATGAATGGAAACTGAAAGCACACACAGGTAATTGATTCAGCAGGATTCATTAACTTCTCTTTATATCTAAATATACATAAAAGCCAAATGCCACTCACGCATCATCACAAAATCTCCAGAACCGTAAAGCCTACAAACTTGAAACTATGTTCCTCTTGGCTTCTAGGTGCTCGCTAAGAAAGGATTTTTTGAAATGACCATCAGATCATTAGTTATTTCTTATACAGTATTATATTAATTAACACGCTCTGATGCTAAGGAGTTAGATGTTCTACTCCCCCTCCCCACCTGAAAAGAACTCCATTCCAACTGCCACTTGCCTTATATTAACACGCTCTGATGCTACCTCTTCACTAAACAGGGCATGGGCGTGGCCAGCGTGTGATTCATCCGGTCTGCGGGCTGGGAGTTTAGACATTCTACTCCCCCTCCCCACCTGAAAAGAACTCTGTTCCAACTGCCACTTGCCTTATATTAACACGCTCTGATGCTAAGGAGTTACACATTCTACATAAATTGTCAAGCTTTAGGTGTCAATGTATGAAGCCCGAGTTTTGTAGCGAAGCACGGGTATCCAGCTACTAGTATATAATAACACAAGTAAATATACAATACCAATGGCAGGTTCTTCCAATGTGGTAGAGTACAAGCAAACACAGGCAGAGGAGAGAACAGTTTCAGTTCAGAGTTGCAGACCAGTTTTTTTGCTTTAGCACAGAGCTTTAGTACAGAAGTTAACCTAAGACACACCCAGGCTCCGAACTGTTTCAGTTCACAAACAGCCCTCATTAGCTGACTTAGTTGTTATGTCTATATATTGGCTGACCTTGTTACTAAGCCCTATTCCGGTTCATGAATATACACCAGAGGTCTTCAAACTTGGCAACTTTAAGACTTGTGGACTTCAACTCCCAGAATTCTGGGGGTTGAAGGCCACAAGTCTTAAAGTTGCCAAGTTTGAAGACCTCTGATATACACTGATAGAAACTGAACAAGGAGAGATTCAACCTGGAAAGAAGGGAGAAATTTTCTGACAGTGAGAACAATCAACCAATGGAACAGCTTGCCTTCGGACATTGTGGGAGCTTCATCACTGGAAGCTTTCAAAAAGAGACTGGACTGCCATCTGTCAAAAAGGGTGTAGGGTTTGCTGGGCGGGGGATTGGACTAGATGACCTACATAAGTCCCTTCCAACTCTGTTAATCTGTATTTATTCCTCTGTATGGCTGTCCCAAAGGTGCTTTTTTGAAAGGCAACTGGACTAATACAGTCCTTGGTTATATAAACAGAGGCACAGAATCAAAGTCACGTGAAGTACACACACACACACACAAAATTATAAACACCAGCGGTTCTCAACCTGTGGGTCACGACCCCTTTGGGGGCCGAACAACCCTTTCACAGGGGTCACCTAAGACCATTGGAAAACACATATTTCTGATGGTCTTAGGAACCGAGACACCGCTCCTCTATCCGTCTCCAGGCGGGTTCACCCCCATGGAAATAGACTACTGCAAAAAAAAAAAAAAAAAAAAAAACCCTGTATCATGGGAACTTCTGAGCATGCACAGAAGCCAAATTTCTGGCACTGCGCATGTGTCGCCATCTTCTTTTCGGCTTTTTATTTTTTGCATTTTTTTAAAAAAAGTTTGGCACTGCGCATGCGTGTGCATGCAAAGCGTGCGCGCGCCCATGAGGCGTGGCCACACAGCGCACGAGGAAGCAAACCGGCAGCGAGGTAAGTTAGAACCCACCCCTGAGTTTCCTAATAATTTTATTATTTTATGGTTGGGGGTCACCACAACATGAGGAACTGTATTAAAGGGTCGCGGCATTAGGAAGGTTAGGAACCACTGATATACACACACACCTGGAATACGGCATTCAGTTTTAGTTACATTACAAAAAAAGATGTTGAGACTTTGGAAAAAGTGCAAAGAAGAGCAACTAAGATGATCAAAGGCCTGGAGACAAAATTATATGAAGAACGGTTGCAGGATTTGGGTTTGGCTAGTCTAGAGAAAAGAAGGATTAGGGGGGACATTCCAGTATTTGAAAGGCTGCCACAGAGAGGGGTCAAAGTATTTTCCACAGCATCAGAAGGCAGGACAAGAAACAATAGATGCATCAAGGAGAGAAGCCACCTGGAATTGAGGAGACACTTCCTAGCAGTGAGGACAATGAACCAGTGGAACAGCTTGTCTTCAGTCATTGTGGGAGTTTCATCATTGGAGGTTTTTAAGAAGAGACTGGACAGTGACTTGTCTGAAGTAGTATAGGATCTCTTGCTTGAGCAGGGGGCTGGACTAAAAGACCTCCAAGGTCCCTTCCAGCTCTATTCTGATTCTGATTTTGTTTATCCTTGAAGGCATTTCACTTCTCACCCAAGAAGCGTGTCAGAACTGAAGAAGCTTCTTGGATGAGAAGTGAAACGTCTTCAAGGAAAAACGAAGTCTGGTTGCGTTTTGAAAAAGCACCATTGGGACAAGTCCCCAATTATTTTGCCAGTCACCAAGCCACACGTTCTGCAATCTTCAAATTCACATTTGGGGATAGTTTTTTTAATCTAGGTTTTTTTAAATTCACGTTTGGTGATAAGATCTTGGCTCTGTGAGTTTCAGATAAAATTTAGCTACTCATCATAAGAACATGTGAAAATCAGATGCTGTAATTTAAGTGTTGGACTAGGATTAGTTGCTGGCTGAAGTCCCCATTAGACCATGGATCTCTTTTTGCCACCTTCAGGCCACTTTATCGCCATCTCTCTGACCGACCTCACTGGGTTGTCACGTGGGTAAAATTAGGGAAGGAATCCCATGCAGGTAGTCCTCAATTTATGACCACAATTGGGCCCAAAATGTATGTCGTTAAGTGAGAAATTTGTTAAGGGTGTTTTGCTCCATTTTACGACTTTTCCTGCAGAGTTTTGTTAGGTGAATCATTGCAGCTGTTAATCTAGTAAGAGGGTTTATTTATTTTATTATTCATTTATTTGGTCGTTTTTATATGCCGCCCAACTCCCGTAGGACTCAGGTTGTTAAGTGAATCCGGTTTCCCTATTGACTTTGCTTGTCGGAAGGTCACAAAAAGGGGATCCCATGACCCGGGGACCCGGCAACCGTCATAAATATGAACCAATTGTCAAGCACCCGAATGTAAATCGCGTGAACATGGGGATGCAGCAAAGGTCGTAAGTGTGAAAAAACAGTCAGAAGTTGCTTTTTCCAATGCCGTTGTAACCTTGGTCACTAAATGAACTGTTGTGAGTCAAGGACTGCCTGTACAACAAGTCTCCCTTCCATGCCAACCTCTTGCTCCTTTAATCTCCACCTCAATAAAGAGCCGAGGTGGCGCAGCGGTTAGAGGCAGGTACTGCAGGCCACTTTAGCTGACACTGATCCGCAGGTCAGCGGTTCAAATCTCACCGGCTCAAGGTTGACTCAGCCTTCCAAGGTAGGTAAAATGAGGACCCAGATTGTTGGGGGCAATATAAATATACATTGCTTACTGGTGTAAACCGCTTAGGGAGTGCTTGCACTGTGAGGCGGTATATGAATCTCACAAAATAAATAAATAAAATAAATAAGGGTGGCTGATATCCCACCAATATATGTGGTAGATTGTAGCCCAGAGGAGGGAGGGGCTCTTTCCCAGGGAGCAAAGGGACAAAACAGCTTGGAATCTCCGCTATGCAGGGAAAGGACAAAGGCCAGATTCCTCCAGGTTCTTCCTTTCACAGGCTGCATCTAATGGTTACGCAAATGTGCCTTTTAAGTCTGGCAAGGCTTCATTCTTAACATACTGAACTCAACTTACACTGGGGCTTCTCCTGCAACAACCCATTGCCACTGTTTTTCCTTCTCATCTCCACCATATTTACAAACACATGTTCATTTGTTTTAATTAATCATCTGTGAATACACACACATATACACACACACACACACACATACACAAAAATATATATATACACACATACATACATACATACATACATACATACATATATACAGTGGGGGGAAAAAGTATTTAGTCAGCCACCAATTGTGCAAGTTCTCCCACTTAAAAAGATGAGAGAGGCCTGTAATTGACATCATAGGTAGACCTCAACTATTTACTTATTTTTTAAAGACTGCTTTATTATTGTTCTAGAGCGAGGGGTCTCCAACCTTGGCAACTTTAAGACTTGTGGACTTCAACTCCCAGAATTCAACAGCCAGCTTTGTTAGCTTTGCTGGCTGTGGGATTCTGGCAGTTGAAGTCCACAAGTCTTAAAGTTGCCAAGGTTGGAGATCCCTGTAAATCTAGACAACTTAACAAAATAAAGAAGCTTTTTAAAATAAATGCTTGCTCTGAAGAGGCCCAGTGCTATTGTATCTTCTTTTAAATAATAGA